>CM045925.1:10190613-10600613 GCA_025177825.1 Aechmea fasciata
ATATATATATGACCAAACACAGAGATCTCTTACGTTCCTTTGTGTCATTATCAAGAACACCAGAGATTACGTTGCCGAACTCTTTTGCTGCAAGAATAACAAAGGAACAGAAGAGATCTCTGGTGTGTTTGGTCATATATATATATATATATAACCAAACACACCAAAAATTATAAAAATAGAAAATTAAGACTAAAAGTTCTGGCTAGATCCGCGCCACTGCGGCCCGATCTGCTCTGCTCGAGCAATGGCTGGCCAGATCCTCGCCGCCACAGTTCGGATCCGGCCATGGGAACCACTACTCCTATATTCACCTTCACATATTCACCTTCACTGTAAATTTGTTTATCATTTACAAGCAGTAATACGAAAAAAATTACATAACCTATAAGACTGTAAATTGTTCACTACTTACAAGCAATATGAAAACTCGCGCCACAAAATGAAGGCTTCCCTCTATTCTTTTGCTTCATCAACAAGCACAGCAAAAATTAAAGGGACCACCACTACCATATTCACCTTCACATATTCACTTTCACTGTAAATTTGTTTACCCTTTACAAGCAGTAATATGAAAAAAATTACGTAGTTCACTACTTACAAACCTGCGTTTATTCCTTTGCTTCATCAGCAAGAATAGCAAAGATTACGTTCCCGACTCCGGCCGCGGCGGCTTGGATTCGGGCCGCCGCTGCTTGAATCGGGACCGCCGAGGCTTGGATCCGGGTGCGGTGAGTTGGATTTGGGACGCGGCGGCTAGGAGCTGCCGAGATTCGAGCCCGGCGGCATTGATCCTTGGGCGTCGACTTGAAGCGGGTGGAATCCCGGCGCGATGGCTTGGATTCGGGCCACCGCGGATTGTATTGGGGGTGGTGGCTTGGCTTCAATGTGGTCTTTGTTGACTGTAGATGCTTGGAATTTGATAAAACATTTGGCAATATTTTTTGAAATTTTTTCGTTTCGGTGTTTAGCTGAGTAGCCATGCTTGCTTTTTATTTTGGATTGGTGGTGACACTTATGAATTCTATCTCATATTATGGAGTTCAATTATATTGTAGATGATCTCTACTTCGGCTTTGACTATTGAGAACCTACAAAATCGAGTAAAACTGATTAGTTAAACACAAGATGATTTCTAAATTCTTTCCCTAAAACAGATAGCAAATAGAATTTCCCAGAAAACATTCAATTTTTTCATTTCCTTGATCTCCACTACACCAAATGCTTTCAATCTCAACTGTGAGTTTAGCATTTTCCTCATCATGCCTTTGGTTAATTGACACCTAACATTGTAGTTCCGAGCGCACAGCAATGTAACAACTTAATAGTTGTGTGAAGCTAAATCTACTATGGCAGGTTTTATATGTAGATTTTTCTTATATTTTCCTTTGCAGAACTCAATTACTATAAGGAAAATGTTTATATTGTGTTCACTGGTAATTCTATTTTCCTTCTTGATCTACAACTTTATAGTATAGATCATGACCTTATATTCTAAGGCAACGTGTGAATTTGAAGACATTTTTTTGGGTGCGTGAAAACAACCATCAAATAGGTAAAACGGAATATTGGATTAAGGCGTTAATTGCTGCTACTTCATAACTGTAAAATTGTACTATGATACTGATTTGATTTTGTTCTTCTGTATCAAAAGTTTCTTCTAGAATGGTCACGTGTCACGTTTATAGGATTGGTGAAGGAAGGGAAGTGTAAAGTATTTAGTTACTCAATTAGATTATTGTAGATCAAATCAGAATTGATCAACTCTACTCCTTTCCTTGAAAGGCATGCGTTGTTCCTCTAATTTAATTACACGCTTGCCCATGCTAATTGAGAATTGAAAGTGACAGAAATATTTAATCACAAATATTTGTAAGAACTGATTTGGTTTGGTTTTTTGCTTTATTTTCAGCAAGTATTTGAAATAGAAAAAAAAGAATTATATATGTAGAGAGAGAAAAGTTTATTCGGTGTTTTTGATTTTGGCACAGCAAGAATTTTTTTTTCGGAGTATATATATTTTTTATAAATTCAGACTCTTTTTTTTCTCAACAATATTTTTTTTTCGTCTATAATAAATCTACATTTGCACTTGTCTTGTAGTGGCGTGGTGGGCCACGATGGACCCACACAGCCACTTCCACCATTTTTTTTTTTTTTTAGAAATAAATAGCACGTTATTCGTTTTGTTTATTTTATATAAAAATAAATTTAGTTGAAAATATATAAAATCAATTAGGATTCAAAATTGGATCTCAGATACCAATCACCGAGCCTTTTACCACTTCCGCCATGTTGACCCGGAGTTTTTCCTCATTCTTTCTCCCTGATTGAGTATGAACAAACTTCATAATCAACCATGGAGCTCTGGCATGTTTTTATATTTATTTTCTTATTGCATGACACCTAATTCATAGCTTTAAATGATGCTAGACATTTAAGTGCCAATATGTAAGGATCTTATCTAGCATATTGTATCGTGCTAATAAAATATCGATATGATACAATTTTCGTACCTATATCACAATTCAAAACTTTCTATTTTTTAAATTGATAAATAATTTCTTAATAAAATTTAAAATATTTGATAATAATATATAATATATAATAAACAATTATAATACTTTAATGCTAAAGAAAATAAATATTTTATACCATTATATATTGGTATGCAGCTATTGTGTTTATTATTTATTACCAAAGCTTCTATTTGAATATATTTTGGTACCTCTAAGGATTGAATCTTAGTTTCATCCCTATACGTATCGGCACAGTTCGATACACACTGTGTTGCCTATACGCAATTTTATATCTCGACACTTATTTTTACGCTAGACCATATCATGCTTAATAAAATCTAGTCAGTCGGCCCCAAAAATATAATGTTGTCAGCTCGGCAAGAAGGGAATCTAGGTGCATAAATTACAATTGTTTGATTGTAATATAAATTTTATTTTATTGGACAACAAAGAAGAATTATGTTTTTGCTTCAACTCTTGTCAGATCTAATAGTACGAAATAAATTTTAAACAAAAGTACGCAAAATAATATTGCAACAATACATGAATGGTCTTTACTTTCTTTTTTTACATTTGAAGTCAAAATTGTACCATTTCACTTGACTATTTTAATAGCTGGAAAGAAAAGAGAAAAAAAAAAAAAAATAATACACTCTTTTGAGTTGTCACCCTCAGTAAAAAATAAAATGTTTTCAACATTTAAAAAAACCATCATGCAAACACAAGCTATTTGTACGGAAAACATTTCATGTACGATATATATAAATCTTTGTTATTTAGAATCTTAGTAAGCCATGAAATTCTTGATCTTCTCCACTAAAAAAAAACAATAATAAAAAAAAATACTTAGAGCCGATTTGGTTTCTTTAAAAAATAGTAGAAAATTTAGAAAAGCAATAGTCAAACCGACTCATCTTATAATTCAACAGAGTATTCACAAAAAATTTAAATATTTTTAACTGAAAAAATATTATAATTCATTGAACTATAAAAGGCAACTAAAGTTTTGTAGGGGTGGCTTTTGTTGCTCGGAATGCAGTAGTAACTAGGCCAAGAAGATCCCCAGCACAAGGCGCTGCGGCCTAGTTTTGGGGGAGTTATTGGGTACGCATTTCACCTCTGCTTTCCCGTCTCTTCGTCCGTGTCGATTTTCTCCTCGCCCCCTCATCCCCACCCTCCTCTCGAACGGCAACAACAACAATAATAAAAAGTCCAGGGAAGGGCCAAGGGTTCACTCTTTGGGCTCCGCTCTGGACCGTTGCTTCCTCCTCCTCCTCCTCTCCCCTCTCTCGCACCCTTATCCTCCCCCCACCGTTCCCAAAATTACACGTAGATCTCTCGCGAATTCGATTAGGGCGACGGAGGGCGAGAGGGAGGCCGCGAGGGGTTTCGATTCGAGAGGAGAGGCGTAAGAAAAGCTAGGGTTTGGGTGACGGCTTCGCCTCGAAGCTGGCGACGGAGAAGATGAGCGTGGATCCGACCCCCGCGAGTTCCCATGGCAACCTCGACGAGCAGATTGAGCAGCTCAAGCAGTGCAAGCCTCTCTCCGAGCAAGAGGTTTGATTTCTTGTGCTTGATCTGCTCTTTTGATGAATTCAATCCGTTTCTAGGGTTTTCTGTGGATTAGGGCTTATTGGAGAGTCCGTTTCTGGAGAAAATTTTTGTTCTTTTATATTGCTTGTGAATCTTGTGCGATCCAGAAAGGTTTCCCAGGTGGTGGGGATTGGGTTGAAATGGAAAGTTGCTTGATGGATGTAATTAAAAAGCACTTTTGGCATCGGATATTCTGGGAATTTCCGGATCGGATTTTAACCAAGATCGAATAATGGCCTTGTTGTTGTCTATCTTAGGAAAGAATCGTGATAAAGTGGGCTTTGGATAATGACTTTATTGAAGAAATCCATAAAAGGCAACTTTTTTTTCCTTGATAGATGATAAGCTCTGCAATATTTTGCTGTTTTTCTTTACATTTATTGATATTTAAAAGGAACTTTTAAAAATATTATTGCATTTACTATGCAAGGAAATCCTGTTATCGCAGCCTTATAAATCTTATTGCAATTATTAGACACTGAAGTGCAGTTTTGTTCTTTGATTTCAAGAGTTACATCGTTAGTTCCATTGACGAGTCAAAAACATAAAGCTGATATCCAGAAGTTAAGTAGAAACACTGAAGAACTAGTGTTTTGGAGCCATTCTTGATAGCTGCATCACTGACTGTGTGATCGGATGATTCTTTTAGGTGGTTTTCATCAATATTAACTATTGTTGTTGCCTGACTTTTAAGGAAGTTTTTCAAGAGATTGCATTGTACATCATATTCATATGCAATATTGCCTGCTCTTGTTGTAACTGATGGCTCTTTGCAAGATTACAAATTAAGTTTTCAACATGTAATGGGGTCTATCGGTATTAAAGAAATTTTAGAACATGTTATTAGGGTGAAATTAATTGATTTTTTTTTCACATTTCTTATGCAGGTTAGAGTATTATGTGAGAAAGCAAAGGAAGTTTTGATGGAGGAGAGCAATGTCCAGGTAAGGCTGGAGAAATCTCTCTCTCTCTCTCTCTCTCTCCCAACTTTTATGGAGTTGGCAGTTTTCTTGTTGAAGGTCATCCGAGCTCTTATTTCTATAAATTTTTATCGCTATTTATGCTATTTTATTTTCAATCTTATGGCCAACTTTGAACGTAAACTGGTATTTGTCTTTTGTATGCATTGATTTTTGAAGATGACTGTGTGTGCATATTTCCTTAAGTTAGTAGACATCGGTATCTCATGGTCTCTGTTAGTAGACATTGGTATCTCAAGGTCTCTGGAGTTTGTGATATATCTTGAACTTCTATGCAAATGTATATGAGGTAAACTAAATGACATGTTTTGATTAAACTTTTCTGTCATTTTTATGCAGCCTGTTAAGAGCCCTGTGACAATATGTGGTGATATTCATGGACAATTCCATGATCTTGCAGAGCTTTTCCGGATTGGTGGAAAGGTACATAGATTACATATGTTATTTGTCAATACACAGATGAAAAAATAGCAAAGTACATCCCATTTAGATCGCCTGGCTGCTTCTCCATTGATGATCCAGTTATTTTACCTGTATTGGATAATCTTATCTAGTTGATTATTTATATTATCGACAATATTCTCCTTCCTGTAGTGTGAAATTTTGTGTCACTTTTTGTTCATCACTGTGATAGCATCTTACACCTTTGTTTTTTTCTTTTTTCTCAATTACCAGTGTCCAGATACCAACTACCTGTTTATGGGAGACTATGTAGATCGTGGATATTATTCTGTTGAAACTGTTACGGTAAGAGTTGTGCCTGCTTCTTTCTCTGTTGTATGTTTAACGTTTTCCTTTGGTAGATTATTCAACATTTCTTTTGCTGCTAACACCGTATGGTGCTGGATAGTCAATCTTCCAATTTCCATGTAGTTGTAGAATTTGGCTGATCTACCTGATTGTTTTTTCGTTCATGCATTTATTGCCTATTGTAAGTTGTATAAACTCTAGACTTATCCGTGGTTAGAGTTTCTGCGTGATGTAACTGGCAGGGTTATCTTCTTGCATGCTTGACATGCTTGACTTTTATCCCCTTCTGCGGTGATAAGACATGATATGGGTAGATCTGGTGATTGTCTCTGAGTCCTTGGTATGCAGAGATAAGCTATGTAAGGCATTGTTGAAATTGTTGTCCAATTACCTCAACTTGAGTGTTGAAAATCACGTGTTTAATAAATTCTGTGCTTATTTGTGAAATGTTCCTAAATGCTCTAATTTGTGTATACGTGTCATTATCTTCGCTGTTTAGAAACTTTAGGCTCTAGTATTTGGTGGATTGTTTGTGCCTTTTTGATAAAATGTTGTTTCTGTCCAGCTTTTGGTTGCATTGAAGGTGCGTTACCCTCAACGGATTACAATCCTTCGGGGAAACCACGAAAGCCGTCAGGTCTGCTGCTATCAGGGCTCTTTGCATAGATTTGTCTTTCATGCTAGCCTTGCATATTATCTCAGCCTGTATAATATTTGGTACTTAGCATTTTACCAACTAACCCTTCTCTTATTAAAATTATATTGCAGATTACACAGGTCTATGGATTCTATGATGAGTGCTTAAGAAAGTGAGTTGTTTACCTATGCTTTTGAAAGTTTACCTTTTTATGTATTTATTACAATTTGCCTTTTCATGAGAACCTGTCTTATGAGGACACTGTTTTGTACCAGAAAATTTTGCATCCACAATTGTCCATTTAATTCTGAATTTCTGAGATTAAAGACGTTACATGATCCTCGAACAACTGATTCACTACTTTTCTTCATCATCATTATTGTGTCATATCTGAAAAGAAATTGCATATTTGAAAACTTCATAACTTAAGTTCGAACAGTAATGTTATGCACCCTAAATTCTATTGGTAAACAAAATATAAATTGAATATAGCTACTTGACTTGTCAAGCTTATCATGCGTTCTTTTGGCAGTAAGTTTGCTGATTTCTCTTAAAAATTTAATGTGTACTTTTGGTATACTTTATTCCCTTTGAATTTTAGTTTGTGGTGCAAGTTTTTTAACCCTTCTGTCATCTAATAGTATCTATTTAGTACAGAAGCTTTTTGGGTTAATTGCATTTGTAGGATTTAGCGATCATTTTATTTACTGTATTCGATGATTTTTTTTTTTTGTTAGCTAATTTTGTCTAATTAAGCAAATTTGTGCTGACATGTTTTTCTGTTTACCCAGATACGGCAATGCAAATGTGTGGAAAATTTTTACTGATCTTTTTGACTACTTTCCGCTAACAGCACTGGTGTGTGTCCAAGCTTGCCATGGAACCTCACTTGTGTTACTCTTTTCATCTGTTCTGTAATGATTATTCTCTATTAACTGAAGCTGAAAGATACAACTACTTGATCATTGTGTTTCCTTTTCTCGTTACTAGATCATCCTGCTAATCGTTGCTGTTGTTTTATCATTGTTCTGCTTGAAGGTTGAATCAGAAATATTCTGCCTGCATGGTGGTTTGTCTCCATCTATCGAGACACTTGATAGCATCCGAAACTTGGATCGCGTTCAAGAAGTTCCTCATGAAGGGCCGATGTGTGATCTCTTGTGGTCTGACCCAGATGACCGGTGTGGCTGGGGGATTTCTCCTCGTGGTGCTGGATATACGTTTGGCCAAGTAAACATACCGACTTCTATACTTATCTATAATGTGAATTTGAGCTGCAGCCTTTTCTTATCCTCTTTTTTTTTTTTCGGGCTGACTGCAGGATATATCAGAACAATTCAATCATACCAACAACCTTAAACTTATAGCAAGAGCTCATCAGCTAGTCATGGAAGGATATAACTGGGGACACGTAAATAGTTGACTATTCTTGTTTACTATGTCTATATATTTGTCTCTGCTTGTTTTTCAGTAATTGTAATAGTGTGGTGTGCCTCTTGTACAGGAGCAAAAGGTGGTAACTATATTCAGTGCACCTAATTACTGCTACAGATGTGGGAACATGGCCTCCATCTTGGAGGTTGATGATTGCAAGGGGCACACATTTATCCAGGTGTTAATTCCAGCCTTTTTTCATGTTTTTTTTTGTTCTTTTATTCTTGATATTATGGTTTCTGAATCGTTCTGAAACTCTTTGATCATTTATCAAAAATGTCATTGAAGAGTATCCTTTAGAGGAGGAGGAGGTGGGTTGGGGGGTGGGGGGTTCCTGGTGTAATATTTGTATCACTACCTTGTAAATAACAAGGTAGTCTTTGTATCACTAGCTTGTAAATAACATTCTAATGTTGTTGTCTTCTTGTTGCAGTTTGACCCAGCACCGAGGAGAGGTGAACCTGATGTTACGCGAAGAACACCCGATTATTTTCTATGATCCTACAATTGTTGGCTTTGCTGATAAGAACTCGCAGATATGCTCGCTAATGGAGAAATCAGTGCAAATACTATGCAAGATGCTTTGGTATGGTGCTTTATTTCAGGGAGCTGATTATGACATGAGGATAAGAAATATTTAACGCTGAAGAAGGAAGCCCCCTTATGTATGTTTGCTAAATTAGGTCCTAGAAAGAAGTTTCTTTCAGAGAAGCAGCGTGCAAGTCTTTTTACTGATAGCTGTGAGCAGGACTAGTGATGAACATGGACCTTCGTCCCTCTCTCTCTCTCTCTCTCTCTCTCTCTCATGATTTTGTAAAGGCAAGGATTCTCTTTCTTGGGCTGCAACTATTGTTTTCCAGATTAAACTTTCTAATCATTTTGTGTTGATTGTCCATTATAGCATAAGATGTCATGTTTTCTTGTTGACTCGGCTACCTGTGGTTTTGTCACAAGTAATATGACTTGTAAGACTTATTTTTCTTACAACCTCGTTCATGTTTGAACTAAAAAAGCAGGGATGCTTGTTCAAATTAAACAATGTATGCCTATTTTCTCATTTTGCTGTCGAAGTCTTGGGGTACGTTTCGAATCTAATTCTCGTATCCCCGGAGATGAAGCCGTCACAGATAATCTTCTCTTATCTCCGGAGATGAAGCCGTCACAGAAAATTAAGATTAGGGTTTCGAGTCACCAACTTCGCTGTGTCCATGATAAATGTCTCCATCACTTTCATCAAAATTACTAGTAAGATTTTCATCAAAAACTCTCCATCTGTTTCGTACTGCAAACACCAAGAAACTCATCTTACTTCCACTGCAAAAACTTTAGAATTGTGTTTGACAAACGCCTAGCTTCAGTCTCAAAAAGTGGAGAAGCAATTCCAGGTTGTGGCTCAGAATCCTCAATTGGCAACATCAACATTACAAAAAGAATAAAACATTTGGTTTATAATAAGACTTATTAAAGAGCTAATGCAAACTGCATACTATAGCCCAGTATTTATTATAAAAACACGAGCTTCCATGATCAGGAAGCCAGAATTTGGAAAGTAGAAGTATCTGATGCAGCAAAAATGAAAATAGTTCGAAATTATGGTTAACTGATTCTGCGGTAATTGTGCACCAAACAGAGAGTAAATAATAGAAATAAAAAATAGAAAGAAACAACATAAATAGAAGAGAATGATCTACTTGAGATGCTGGTATCTTATAAATTTTTTATCACTGTTAGTGCTCGACGTATAACTAAGTTAGATAAACAAATGAAATTTCCACCAACCAGTGCCGATGTTTAATTACTTTATTATTTAAATAATGAATAATAATCTAAATATATTAATTAAATTAATTAATAATTTAATACCTTAATTACAATTAAATTTAGGCTTTAATTAACTTTATTCCTATTTGGAAACAAACTTGTTCCAGGAAAAGGCTTGAATTGCTGTTCTAGCTTTATACCAGCTTCAGTGATGGAGCCATGTCAAAGGGGCCATGGCCTCTCTCAACTTTTCAATATTTACTTTATAGTTTTTTGATGGCTTATAAATTTTTAGTTAATTTTTAAAATATATGGACCTATCTTGTAAAAAGTATTAATGCTAGTATAGAGCTCTCTCTTATTATGTATTTTATAGGTGAAAATATATTAAGAACATCTTAATTATAGTGCATTTTGAAATAAATTCTTTCAACTTTAAATATTTTATTTATACATTCTTAACTTTCTAATTATTTTTGATGAACCAATTTATTTAACTAAATAAAATAGAATGCTAAATTTAATAACTCTGTTAAATATTAATCATTGGTTGTTATTATTTTATTAACAAAAATTAAAAAATTAAATTTTAACTAAATTACTATTAGATTTAATAAAATTCTTAAGTTATTTGAATGAAATAATACAAATAAAATAATTAAAAGTTAAGCGAGTGTAAATTAAATAAAATAAATTCAATATTTTTTAACTCTAATTATCTAATCATTAAATTTTTTTATTAAAAATTTGAGTAGTTAAAATCTTATTTATCTACTAAAATTTTTATTTATTCATATTTTGGCTCCTGATTGAATACAATCGTGACTTGGTCCCTGATCAGCTTGCTGTAGAGAAGTGAGAGCAGCTGTTCGCACTTCCTTAATTTTCGTTTGGAAAACAAGAGGGGAATAATCCGTTATTCCATATCTTGTTCGTCAACCAAACGTGCCTTAATATATTATATGATATGATTATATGCATGATAGGATTATCGGGAGCATCAATACACTTAAAAGCTTTTAATGACATCTTTTGAGAGACATGCATGCGCACCACTGACAGCAGCGACGCTCATCCTCGAGAAAGTTGTGCGTGACAAAGAATATCCCGAGACACACATTTAGTTGGCCCATAAACCCAGGCCCAATCAATAACAGGCTAGTTAGGCCGAGCACCACCCAAACATCAACTACAAAAAAAAAAAAAAAGTGATGTAGCTCGTAAGAGGTTTGAGGATACGGTCAAATCATTGAAGGAGAGGGCGGCACGTGTCGGCGGGTGATAGGCGAGTGAGGGCGGGCGCGGGAGCGAGCGGCGCGGGCGCGGTGCGAGGCGGGGGCTGGCGAGGCGCGGGCGAGGGCGCGGGCCGCGGGCCGCGGGCGCTGGCGCTAGCGGGCTCAGGCGGACGGGCGGGCGCGTGGGCCGGCGCGCGATCTGGCACAGGGGGCGCGCTGGCATGGGCGGGAGCCGGCGCTGGCGGGGGCAAGCCGGCGCAAGCCTGCGCAAGCCGGAAAAAAGAGAGGAGAAGCTACAATAAAAATATCGGGGCTCACTTCCCCTTTCTGCACGCGGTCCACGAGGTGAACATCACCTCGTGGACCGCCTGAGAGAGAGAGCAGTGGACGTGCTACCAGTTTTTTAACCTTTGGATCGCCTCTTATCATTATTTCTAACCAATTGGATTAAATACTATAACCCCATTGAGGACCACTCAACCCTACCACTCAACGCTAACTATCTAATATCATTCTCGACCTACAAATTTTCATCCGAGGGTTAAAAACTTGGTAGTAAAAAAGGCTTTTACTACTAATAGTATTCCAGCCTATATATATATATATATATATATATATATATATATATAATAATTTATTTTGAGAATCAATAAAGATAGTATTTTTACTTTAATTAATTTTCTTATTTTTTTATTTATAAATTCTATACAGATAATAATAAAAATGTATTTTTTTAATATTACAATGAGATTTTTATTTATTTTAAACTGGTTTATTTATTTTAGACCCACTCCTATCTCTCTCTTTTTTTATTTTTTTCTTTTCTAACCCTATTGGTTAAATTTAAATTTATAATTAAAATTTATTATTAATGAATTTTGAATTTGTTGCTTAGATTTATATATTTAGTTAATATATTTTATATAATTTTTGTAATTAAATATATTTTAAAAAAACTTAATTGTAGTGTTTTTTATAAAAATGGATTATTTATATCTAAATAATTATAAAATTAAAATTAAAATTTAATACATATAATCTAAAATATTTTAAAATTAGGCATAAATAATTATATATTTTAAAGTTTTATTATAATTAGGCATATATTTTTTAAGATTAGTAATATTGTTTGTAAGCAAAGCTTACATATCTGATATAATTGATTACAAGTGAAAATCTATTTAAAATTTTTTTATTTAATTAACTAAAATATATTATTATTTACTTTATAAAAATATGTTTAATTATTTATTAATTATTTATAAAGAATTTAAATGATACAATTGATCACTTTATAAAAATTTATTTATTTATTTATAATTTGTAAATATATTTATTTATTTATTTATAATTTATATTTATAAATAAAATATACTAATTTGGAATAAAAAAAAACACTCCCGTTATTCATTTTGTTTATTATATTTCAATATTTTTAGAAAGAAATATACTTAAATTTTTTAAAAAAATTTCTTACTCAAACTATAAAGTATATGACATAGTTTTTAAAATTTTCTGCTAAATGATTAGCTAGAAAAGAATTTTTTTAATGAACGCGGCGGTCCTGGCGGATGTTACTGTAAATATAGTTTCTTATTCTTATAAATTTTCTTTTATTCTTTTGTATATTTTTTATACTTTAATTCATATACTTTTAATGTAATATCAACTATTTGTTCTGTAAATTCTTCTTTTTTTTTGTTCTTTTTAATTCTATCACTTTTTTTTGCGTGATTTTTCTTTAAATAAGTTTAAACTTGAATAAAATGTTAAATTAGTTCTATAAGGATGCAGATTTTTTATTTTCTTATAATTTTTTAAAAATTCATTAAATTATTTCTGATAATTTTACATACATAAAGTTAAAAAAAAAACCCCGCGCATCGCGCGGGGCTTCCTTAACTAGTAAAATATGAATTGTGACTCCCCATCAGAACAAATTTCATCATACCAATGCTCAGCCGGATTCTCTAATTTAGAACATCTATTTCTTCCCATGAAGCAATTGAATAAATTTAATCCACTTGCAGGAATTAAACGAATCAGCATCAACAGATTTAAGCATGTTGAAGGAGAACAGATTTTTCTAATAGTGTGTACATGAGGCGAGGAAACCATAGCGCATTTACAGTGGTTGGCACTTCAAATAACTATAACTATGAGACCATTACACACTAACAGCAGCAAACATATGATATGTCTTACTTACGAGGTCATTATATCTAACTATGAGACCATTACACACTAACAGCAGCAAATGCATGATATGTCTTACTTACGAGGTCATTATATCTAACTATGAGACCATTACACACTAACAGCAGCAAATGTATGATATGTCTTACTTACGAGTTCATTATATCTAACTATGAGACCATTACACACTAACAGCAGCAAATGTATGATATGTCTTACTTACGAGGTCATTATATCTCAAAGGCAGCAGCAAATGTATGATCGTGGCTTGGTCCCTGATCAGCTTGCTGTAGAGAAGTGAGAGCAGCTGTTCGCACTCCCTTAATTTTCGTTTGGAAAACAAGAGGGGAATAATCCATTATTCCATATCTTGTTCACCAACCAAACGTGCCCTTAATATATTATATGATATGATATGATTATATCCATGATAGGATTATCGGGAGCATCAATACACTTAAAAGCTTTTAATGACATCTTTTGAGAGACATGCATGCACACAGCACTGACAGCAGCGACGCTCATCCTCGAGAAAGTTGTGCGTGACAAAGGATACTTGAGACAAATTTAGTAGGCCCAACCAATAACAGGCTAGTTAGGCCGAGCACCCAAATTTCAACTACAAATAAAAAAATATTAAAAAAAGGTAATGTTGCTCGTAAGAGGCCCAGATAACCACATTAACATAATTATTGTTTCTTCTACGAGATCAAAACAATGAAGGCAGCTATTGTACTTGCGTAGCAAACAAAGCAAAAAATTAGTAAAATTTTCGCAATTATTGTATTTCTATTTTTGAATTTTAAATATGAGTTTACAAGTTAAAAACCCGAGCTAACCAGCAATGCTAGGGACATGAGTTCATCCACCGGCACCATCCATTATATAAACATACAAAGGAAAAACTATAACCGAACAAGGTTTTAGAGTGTGTTTGGTTTCACGTAAAATTATATAAAAAAAAAATCAGTGAATTTTTTTTTTTTACGCCTCTTAGTGTTTGATTTATAAAAAAAGAAAATTAATTTTTCATAATAATTGTTTGATTGAAAGAAAAAAAAATTATTTAATATTTTTTATTACATATATATATATTATTAATATATAATAATTATCATAATATATTTAATTATTATAATTTATATTTATAAACAAAATATATTAAAAATATATTATATAATATATATATATATAGTCAAAGAGAGAGAAGTCCACTGCACTCACTCTCTCTCTCTCAGGCTGTCCACGAGCGTGGGCCGCGTGCAAAATGGCAGCGAACCAAACACCGCCTTAGCCCTTAGGTTTCCAATTTTTGTTATTTAGGAAAGCAAACAAACTTTCAAATCCTAGCTTCCACGGCAATTAGACATTGAAAACAAGAGAAATACAAACCATGCATTAACAAGGGAAAGTTAAGATTGTGTAACATGAACTGGGAGAGTTTAAGACGGCACAAGAACAAAGTTATGCAACAAGAAAAAAATTAGCAAATTCGCGATTTAATGAGCAACTGAGAAATACCAATCCTGCACTACCTGAATCATTGCCCATTCCCCATACAAACCTTCTTCAACATTCCTCCAATATGGCAAAAAGTTTATTTGCCACTTTCTTCGCTAACGACACGTATTTTCTGCAATTTCCAGCTGTTTCGCAGTTCTTTCATCATTGTTTTTAGTAACAAAATATTTCCTTCGTTCGGCGATAGTGTATTTTCCTTGCCTGCACCATCGACTTTTCCGACTGAAGCGCCATCCTCGCGCCAACCACTTTTCCGACTGAAGCGCCATCCTCATCGCCATCCTCAGCGCCAACCACTTTTCCGACTGAAGCATCATCTCAGCGCCAACTAGGGGTGTAAACGAGCCGAACACGAGCGAGTAACATGCTAGTAACAAATATTACAATAGTTAATCATATAATCATGCTAGTAACATGTAAATAGAAACGGATTATATCTCAATCCTTTTTATTGCTAGTAACATGTAAATAGTAACATGTAAATATATATATATATATATATATATATATATATATATATATATATATATATATATATATATATATATATATATATATATATATATATATATATATATATATATATATATATATATATATATATATGTATGTATGTATGTATGTATGTATTTACATGTTACTATTTACATGTTACTAGCAATAAAAATGATTGTCATGCTAGTAACATGTAAATAGTAACATATAAATATAATCATGCTAGTAACATGTAAATATAATCATGCTAGTAACATGTAAATAATCATGCTAGTAATATATATTTCAAGATAAGTTTTCGTACTTTCTTACGGCTATGAAGGAGCATATGCAGAGCCAATGACTAAGAATCCTCGTTTTGCTATATCAATATTACAAAGAAAATAAAACATCTGGTCCACAGTAGAACTTTCGTGAGGAAACTTGATTTAAAAGAGCCAATGCAAACTGCATTCAATAGATCAATAGTTAATATATACGAAAAACACGAGCTCCCATGATCTGACCAAAGTTTCAGAAGGAAACCAGAATTTGGTTAAAACATATCTAATACAGTAAAAATCAAAATAGTTCAAAATTAAGGTAAACTGAGCAAAAGTATTAATTAGCCTTCCAAAGTCTCAGTTATCAAAGAGTCGGCCCAATCTAGCGCCTGAGATTGTGAAAGATATAGTCCGCATACAGATCCCTAAATCCACAGCCAGAAAGACAGTTTCAGAATAGGGAGCGAAAAAAAGAAAAGAATAATATATTCTATTAAAACGTGCTAATATGTACATGACCAAGAAATCTACATGTTTTCATATTTGAAGGGATTTATCAGTGGAATATTTGCATGCTTGGCAGGCTTTTCAAAAAATTTCTCTACTATGCAAAGCAACTCCTTGAAACAATAGCTAGGCTCCATTTGGAGCTTATGCTGTAGCTGCAAAATGAGATAATCTTTTACGTCACAAAAGCAAAAGCTTCAATACGAAACTACTGACAATAATGTAATAGGAAGCGGTTAGCAGAGGGTTGGATTTTCCTAGAAAAACTGTTCAAAAAGTTCTACTTGAACAACACTGTCATAGAAACTATAGGTAAGTCAAACATGCTCTTGTTAGTGCAGGCCTAGGAAAGACAATTGTAAGCAGCCTTTCTACCATATGACAAATGCTAAATGATTAATCATTACACTATTATTTCTTACAATATTATCTATGACTGATACAGGAAAATGCAGTCATGCAAGCCTTTATTGTTGCTACTGACTTACATAGAAAGCTGAATAGCTTCCTGGGCAGCAACTGCAGGTAAGAACTCATTGACAGCAACCTCTTTGTTCTCGTTCTTTTTGTCTACATCAATGTCAAGGCTACTAGGATTTCAAAGTAAGTTAAAAAAAAGGAAAGGACCAACAAAATGACATATATAAAACTCATTGATTTTTTTTTAAAAAAAAAAAGGATAGTCCTCAAAGAAGCGAAGAATTTTAGCAAGTCGGTGAGGAGAGAGCTCGTTATGGTCATTGTAGTGGTGGTATTCCGGATCATCAGCTCAAACTGCAATTATCTTATCATCTTTCTCACTCTGATACAAAATGAAGCAAGGGAGGACATCACTTATAAACAAAAGGGAAGGGAAAAAAAGATCATTTAAAGAAGGTTGGAGGTTGTTGGGGACATCATGAGCTACAATATTGAGTACCTGATCAATCATAGGCATAAGGCCTATGGCCCTTGCACGAAGAAAGCAACCCGGAACAATTGGTTCCTATTCAAACAAGTGCAGGGGCAAAAGAATTATGTTAGGAGTATCAAAGAGGCACTCTTTACCTATATAACTTATTATTAGTTAAAATTACAATACGGTAGCCATGAGAATATAGGTGCCATTTATCTGAAAAACTGATTTAACTTTTAGACAGAGCAGCACAAAAGAAAAGAGGAAAAAAGACAGGTTCGAAGTAGAGGCACTTTTTCTCCTTCAAGAAAATAAAATAGTAATGTAGATTTCTAGTCACCTGCATCAGGACCGAAACATCCATGGGATCACCATCTTCACACAGTGTTCGCGGTATGAAACCATAGTTGTGAGGATAGACCACTGATGAAGTGATGAGTATAGAATCCTGTCGCCCTGCGATAACAATATTTATCAACCTAGCAAAAGAATTAAAGATATATCAAGCAACAAGAGAATGTTAGTTATTTGGAATAGTGAATAGGACAGCAACATCCAGGAGCATCAATACTTCCTATAATGCAGGGATATATCGAACTACCCAACAGTTATTAGATGTAATATGTTTGATTGGCCCAAGTTTTCGAACATTGTGCCATTTAATAGGCAGATTACGGGAGTTAGATAGTTGAAAATTCTTTCTTTTTTTTTTGTTTTGTTTTGAGAGAATGGTAGCATGCTACCGCTTCATTCAATAGGGAGACGAATTAACCTATAAGGTGAGGCACCCTGTGGTTTTGTCACAAGTAATATGACTTGTAAGACTTATTTTTCGTAAGACTTATTTTTCTTACAACCTCGTTTTTTCTTACACCCTCGTTCGTGTTTGAACTAAAAATGCAGGGAGGCTTGTTCAAATTAAACATTGTATGACTATTATCTCATTTTGCTGTTGAAGTCCTGAGGGTTTGGTGAAATTCCCCAAATTGTCACCTATAATGAAATGCAGTTGAGATTTCCAGTTGCTAATGATTGTTAATCTTAAATTTGAAATTTTTGTCTAGTTGCGAAAGATTTATTGCTAATGTGTTTCATTCTCTTTCTTTATCATTATTTTGTAATGATTTGTAAAGCAGTTGATTAATTTGAAGTGAAAGGCATAAAAAATTAAAAATATCATGGTGAAAGTGGCAGTGTCTTCTACATAGCAAGGATGTTACTTTTCTTTTTCATATCTTTTTGTCTCTCAAAAATGCATTGCATACTTTGGTTGCACATATTTCTTATCATATTGGAGTTTTTTAATCTATCAGTCTCAGACACTGTTTCTTATAAAGCGCTTACCTTCTTCATTTTTGACAACAAATAAAGCCCTTATGTTATAATAAAATCATTAGCTTTAAGAATGAAGCCACATATGTCAAGTCAATAAGTTATTCATCAATTTTCTGAATCATACAAACAACCAGCTCGGTGTATTTTCAGGAGACCTATCAAATAAGGTTGGCCACGGGATGTTTTAGCAGGAGTTCTCGTGCTTGATGGTTACTGTAATTGCTGAATGTGTATCTGCAAAATTTCACATTGAGGAGTTCACTAGCTGGGGCCTGGAACACATGCCTCTTCCCTTCATGACATGTTTCCTCAGTCCAGGAATATGGACCTTGGAGATGTATTCCTTCCAGTCAATGCTTCTAACATCGAAAGGAAAGCTCTTCTTCTCATCCTCAGACATCTCGTCCATCAATTTTTCCGTGTTTGTGTTGTCAAACCTGCAAATTTCATACATAATTCTCTAATGAAAAAGAAAAACAATTAGAAATGCAACCTGCTGCTTGTTAGATTATAATTCTCTGCAAAGTGGCACGACTGTGCAGTTTGCCTAGATATATACATCGAGTATTAAGCCCTTGTTTTATCTAGAGCCTCTGCCTTTAATACTGTTATACGCCAAATATTTGACTTCCATAACTTGATGAAAGAGATGTTGCAGAATCTAAGGCAAACAAAGACTAACGCATGGGTGCAGATGCAGTTGTTTAATACTCATGGCACGTCCATTCCGAGACAAATCAGGTGGTCATTAGACGATTAGATCATCCGGGGAGCATCACTAGCTGTCTAGCTAACATCATCCCAGTGTAAGGAGAAATCTCACCTTCCGCCGTAGAAAGTATATGGCTCATAGATGTTAGCCAAATAGATGGCCTGCTCCACAGATTTCATGCATATGTTCTTCAATCTCTGCAACAGCTTCTCCTGCGTAGAAGCACCGGCTGCCTCTGCTGCTCTGCTGCTCTTCTGCACGGCATCGACAGAAACATAAGTTGAGAACTTGCTTATGTCGCTGAAAAGCTTCATCGGAGGAACAAGGATTGGCCTCCCTCGCATATCCACACAAGGATTTGTATTGAAGTGTTCGAAGAGAATTCTAGCCAAGTCTTGGAACACCAGGGGATTGACGATAGATGAAGCCACATGATAGACATGCATCCCTGGCTCCCCACATGAGCCATGTTTTGCCATGGCTGCTAAAGTTGCATTTACAACCATGTCAGCTGGAACCTACATCCATATATAAACACAACAGCTGTCTATAAATGTTGACATCAAGATCAATATCTTGGTTATTTACTTTAATATTTGCCAATGATATACATGTATGCCATATTTATCTTACTGTTTGATTGAAAGAACAGTTTTGTGGGTTATTTGTAGGGAAATAAACGCAAAGAGAAGTCACTCACAACATCAAGCACTCCATCGGGGTCAGCGAGAAATCCAGTGAGTTGGCCTTTGCCGTAGTATAGAACAATAGGGTCCATCATTCTGAGAGAGAATAGGGCAACATTTACCGATAAAGTTTTGAGTATCAGATGGTACCAATGATCTCTTATAATTGCTAGAGAAGAATACAAAGGATGTAGTTTACCTATTGCCTTCCATCCAACCGGGGAATGGTTCTTTCCAAGTGCTTTCAATCACACTAGGCCTCATTGTGATCACCGGTATGTCGCCTCGCATGCAATTTATAACCATCTCCCCCATGGCCTTCGTGAACACATAAGTGTCCTGCCACCCATAGATCTTTGCTCTACAAGTTTTACCCTGATTGTTAGTTTATGTAAGCGAATATACAGTTCGTATGCCTATATTTAATATCAGAAAAATATGTTCACGCAGAGATTTCTTTCCTTCGTTTATAGAGTAATTGAATCACCTCTTTAAGCCCAAATCTTTCATCTCTTGAACAGCAGAAGCATCACTAGAATTCCTTCTAGAGTCAAACGCCAACTTGATTTCGGCCTCGATATCTAACATGGGTGTGTGTTTTGCTGCAGATTTCGACAAATCTGTCTCTTTTGTTATCGTGTCCCCTATGCGAAAGGGCTTCTCTAAGATCCTACCTTGTCTCTGCCCATTCACATATGCTGTTAAAGGAAACCATGTTAAAAAAGTTTAGTTTACTGTTTACCATCATAAATCATTAGGCACGAAACATTACAAGTAATACGGTTTCAGTGACAGCTATTATCTGACCCGTTGATACTTGTAAGAAGAGTTTAAGTCTCTTAAACCGCTTCGCAAAGCTCATCAGTCTGCAAGGTCCTATGGTGTTTATGTCGAGGGCTACATCGTACCTACAAATTTGGCGATTTCGATGAAGCGATACGAACTAGCAGGACGAAAAAATGCAAATAATACTTTCTGAGTAGACGAAAGTAGTATAAGGAACCTCTCATCAAAAGTGGTATTTGCTGCTGAATTTATTATAACATCTACTTCTTCAGAAATCTCTTCGGCAATCTGGGGCTTAATGCCAATGTTGCCTACCCTGACATCCCCTACCACAGGAATAAGCTTCCTAAGCATGAAAGATTGGTAATTCTTTCCATGGATCTCTTGTAAGCATCTGAAGAGTTCTGTATTTACAATCTGAGTGATGGGGAGAAGAAAACTTTGTTAGTTCATAGTTTTAGCTATTCATAACAGGAAAATCTGTTAGGATTAAGAAGTCGTACTTCGGTCTTCAGCCTCTTCATTGCTGCTTCCTTGTCCTTGGCCTTGATTAGGACATATATCTTTCCAACAGAAGGATTTGTCCTCAAAATCTTCTCAATAAGAACTGCAGATCGAGATTCCAAAGAGAGAATAAATAAAGAATGAGCCTTTTAAGGGTCAGAATTGAGTCTTATTGCCTGTTTAGCTTGGCTCGTGGACAAAAACTTCTCTAGTTGAAAAGGCAAAATCTTTTCAAAAAACTATGCTTTTTGGCTAAAATAGCTAGTCTGCTGTTCTTGCTTCGGCGAGAAGCCAAAACAAGTGTTGGGCCTCCGCATCAGAAACTTTCATTTCAAATTCATGTCTTCATTACAGAAAGAAGCTATAAAGAAAAATTTTAATATAAAAATGTTCGTACTTCTTAAAACAGCTCTTTACTGTAGGTTTGGAAGTTAGGCAATTGATGAGTAATGTTTGTTGAGATTTATACCTTTCGCGAGGAAGCCGGTTGCACCAGTGATGAGAAAGTTCTTGCCTCCAAGAAATCTGACAATCCCAATGCCTTCTTCACCATTTCTTAAAGTAACACTCCTAGCCTCTGCTTCCTTGCAAGATGTCGAATTCATTGTTTCTACATCCTTGCGGGCCACCTTCTCGGGCGAGAAAACTACCTGATCCTCTTCTACCGGCACGTCTAACCTATCTGAGAAGAGGGGAGAAGTAGAACACCATTTGGAGCTGCTCGCATTTCCGTTGACACTACAACAGGCTATGTTGGTATTCCTTTTTTGCGACGGCAGCGAGAGAAAAAGCACACGACGAGACCGATCTCTATTAATGGATGAAGAGGTTAGAGGCCTCTCAGGCAACACATGGGAGGAGTCTATGCATGAACTTCCCATGGTGGCAAAGAAAAGAGACTGGAGGTGGAAGGAAAGAGCAAAGTCAGGTCTGCAATGAGAAGAGGTGCATGCAGGTGACTGATCTCTAACTAACAACTTCCTACAAATTTGCACCAAGAAAGAAAACAAGTCAACTAACAAATGCAGTTGCTGGAGAAGATGAGTGTGGTTTGGGTGAGGTTATATGAGAGGGGAGGGGAGGGAAAAAGTTGGTGTAGTGTTGGATTAAAGGAGGCTATCTTTGTGCCTCTCCCCTTCATACTCCCTAATTGTGACTAAGAATGAGGGGGGGATTCATGGGCCATATAGGGGTTAATTTATAGTCAATAATGTAAAGGTGATTAAGGCTATCTTTTCGTTTTGCTCTATAAAATGTAACTAGTAACTAACCAAGAAATGTAAAGATCGTGCTCACACAGAAAAAGATGACACGAGTGATCGAAACTGATGTGAATTAATTTCTGTTTCTAAGAACAATTAAATTGGAGAGCATGCAGTACCTACAAATTCTAACAGAAAAAATGCTATATGTATACCCGACTTACAGAGCGTAAACACAGTCAAGACTCGCGCTCCACTGTATCTCCAGAGACTATTTTGTTCTCAATGTCAGAATGAATTGAGCTTTAAAGTAAGAGTAGCATCGCCACACTTATTAAAACCTTTTACATCGTTCATCATCATTTCCTATCTATTTTGATATAACAATTTATTCTCGTTTTGTATAAAGTTTTGAACTTTCATGTGTATTCCTGATATGTGCAAAGTTTATAAAAGAACCAACATTAAAAAATAAAAGTCATCTGGTGCAGTGTGTTACACTTAGGATTCATTTGGCAAGCAATATCGGATTGAATAAGATTAGATATAAATAAACAATGTTAAGATAACCAAAAAAAGAGGATTTAACAACGTTCACTTAGGAAGGCCGTATGGCCCGTATTCATTTAAAAATATGAAAAAAAAATAGACACGGCACAGGCAAACTTTTGGGCCTCATAAGCTCGATCCAAACCAGACCAAATTCAGAATATCAGGTCGAAGCCCAAGTCTAGGCCCAGTCCGTCTACAGGCAACCTGACTCCAAAATGCTATTTTGATTTGAAAAAACAAATGTTCCGGAGAAATATAATGTGCAAAATGCATTTTGCTTATTAATCCCCGGATAAGCACCGGAGACAATTGCACTGGAAACCAAATCCTTCAGCAAGAATCTTCTGCCGTGCATCAAGATTCATGCTCGCATCGATGTAGCAAATGCGGAGCTCTTCACCTACATCACATGAATGTTTACAAAATATTTAGAAACCCACAGGGGCTCTTTTGTACAAGAGGAAGATAGGATGTGATGCTATGATTTGATGATCATAAAAAGGTAGAGATAGATGTGATTATCTACCGTCTTCGATCTCACGGAGGGCCTTCAGTTTTGCATCTGCATTATCCAACCAAACTATATGGGCATTTGGATCTGGGAAGAAACAAAAAAAAAAAAATGCAGAACAGAAACTTTTAGATCAGCTAAACATTAAGGCATACGTGTTGCAACGGTTGATTTACATGCTGATTGATGTTTCTTATTACAATATATCAACCAAGTGGGCCTCTGGAATTTTATCATTCATTTTACAGATTGTCCCACCACCTACTCGGATATTGTTCATTACCATTAATATCTTAAAATTTTGAATAATCATGGGATCGTATATCAACAAAATATTTTTCATTTTGATTGTCCTTTCCATTATTGCCATAAACCTTTCTCTACTACAAAAAGGCACATTATAAAAAAAAAAAAAAAAATCAGAAAATGGGTAGTTCATAGTTTAAAGAAGAAGATCAAGTGATCAGAACATACCACAGTCGTGATTGTAGAAAGACGGAACCATGTAAACTGCATTACCAACAGAAACATCAGTTCCAACTAAGGCAGCTGCCGATGTAAAAAGATCCTCATGTGATCCTCCAACTAATTCAATGCGAAATGCATTTATTCGGATCCTTGCCAACACATTAATGTACCATTGTTTTGTGAGAACTACTAGTCTAGTCAAAGAAAATTGGCTCTAACAGGAATCACAAAAAAACAAAAAGGAATCATAAGCGTGAAAGTATCAAATGAGGAGGATACATGCTATAAGTTCATCCTGCAAAGATGCCTTCTTAAAAGTGTGCCTCAGCAAACCGAACTCCTCTTCCATCTAAAAATTCATATCCATGTATGAGAGCTAATGCTATTGAGCAAAATTTAAGAAGAATAAGGAGCTTGCAAGTTGTACCTCGGCATGTTTGCTGATACAAAACGTAAAATGACAATAAGTATATAGATATCTGCTCTTTGAACCATTAAGAGTCCAGGAGGAAGTGTTACTCACTTCTAGAAGTGCTTCTTGAGGCAAAATAGCAGGCTGGAGTATGTCAAGAGTGTCAGCAGGCACCGCTCCTGATATAACCATACAAGCTAGCCGCTTAACCATCAAAGGATATTTCAATCCACGTAGTCTTCAGAAGGTAAAAAAGTAATAATATTTCTAATCAGTTAAAAAAACAAAAAATTGGCACATAAATTTTGCTTCCTACAGTCTTCCAGAGCATTTGATATTCAGGTCCAGATATCTTGAACTTGTAAAGCTTCTTCTCACAAAAGTAAAGAAGAACCACAACAGCTAACCTCACATGATGGGAAACACGTAAAAAAAAAGAAAAAGAACCCAATGCTAGACGTACCTACAGTGGTCATCATACAATGACCAATCTGCTCGCCTCTCAACTTCGTAGAAGATCTAAATGAATAAAATTTAAGAAATAAGTGAATTAACTAAAGCAAATCAAGGATATTTGAACTAAAGAAATAACCAATATCAAATTGCTTCTTCATAAATACACCTTTACACAATGGCATGATTAAATTTACTAGAAGTGCAATGATGTGGTAAATAACAAATTAAGCAACTGCACTCTATCGGGGATAAAAAGACCTACCTTGGAATCTGCTTCCTGGGTTTTAGTTAATTAAACCCATTAAATTACTACATTTTTGCTTTATTCTTTATTTTTCATTTATCACCTACCATCTTTGTTTCCCTCGTAAAGTTACACAGCACTTTTCACCTCAAACATTGTATGCTATACCAACCGTTCCTACCCCAAATGACAGAGCTTGATAGTGGATATCCCAAGCCACAAGTACCAAGCCTAATTACTTCATATTAAAAACAAAAAAAAAAAGAACAAAACGAATGGCATAACAATGAAAATATTGAATCTTTAGATCCAAGTTGGCATGAAAAGCCAAACCTTTGAGCGCTCTACGCAACTCTCGCTGCAAAAGTAGTAAGAAGTAGGATTTGAAACCAAATCCTCACCAGCAATCTCATCATTGATCAACGAAGCTTCACTCCCTTTCTTCCTCAGGCAATAATAGCACACCTAATTGGAATCGATCCCATTAACAAGAAAACCCTAGCGAAAGGAGAGAATAGAGTGTGAAGATGAAGAGATTATACCTTGCGGAGATGAGAAGAGGAGGGGTGGGCGACGAAGGGCTTAGCGGAGTGGACGAGCTCGCCGGAGCCGATCGCGCGCGTGGCGAACACCCCCCTCCCTGCGGTCTCGGTGAGCGCGACTCGGATCGGCGGAGGGCCGGGCCGAGTAGGAGGATCTCCGGCGCCGTCGCCGGCGCCGGCGGTGAAGACGGATCGCAGAGGAGGAGGGTTTATGGTTTCGCGACGGAGTATGCGGCGGAGCTCCGACGTAGTGCGGCGTCGCACCGCGCAGAGCATCTGCTGGAGGTTGGTAGTTGCGAGAAGGAAGAAGCCGAGAGTGGAGAAACTAATTTCACCGTGTTATTTGTCGCTGCTTATGAACTGAATTCGGCGTTCTCTATTAAATACGTTACCGACTTTATCTTTCCATTTGGCTGAGTAAACAATAGTCGGCGCTGCAGTTTCTCCGCAAAATTGAACTTGGTTAAGGTGAACATTCTCTCTTTTTTCATTTTAACATGTTGGACATTCTCAAATGGGATACAAAAAAAATAATTAAAAAAAAAAGATTACGAAAAGCCTGCGTAATTTTCGACTGACCATATTAATATCCAATAAATACATTGGTGGGCAATCTAGATCCAAAATGAATTTAGTGCCCCTGATTTAACTAGATAAGCATAAAAGATGGTCTTCTCTTTTTTACTCGAGAAGATTAGTAGTAAATTAGCACAGATGATCCAGCAATTAAAAAAGGACTCTCTCTCAAACTTCCTCTCGGCATCATAAGTTATTTTTTTTTTACATTCACGCACATTCAATTTATCATAAGCAATTTCCAACATAGAGATACAGGTTGTAGATCATTTTTTTTATATCATTGTACAACCAAATTTAGGCTGCCAGTAAATACATAGACATACAGAACATCTTCTTATAGAACACTTAATTTTAGACCAACTAATTACTACACCATTTCTGCAATCAGTTAAACAAATGTTAACTGGCTTATATTGGGGGATTCAGCTACTTATTTATATAGTAAATTACAGATGAATTACTTTTCCATGGAGATTCTCATATGAACCTTGTATGATCTTCAAAAACAAAGCTGTCGCCACGAACAGACAAGATTCACGTTGAAATTTTAACATCAATCTCTTCTCTTCGGACTCCTTTGTATGGGTCTAAATGCTGCAAAAACGACTGCGATCTTACTAGCAAGAAATCCTGCAACTCCAATGAAGAGGTCGGCCGGAGTCAATGCAATAGTATTTCCTCCTATCCCATACTTTACTGCAACCATGCTAGCGGCCATAATCAGTGCGAGACCTAACCACGGCCTTTTAAGCCCTCCAAAGGCTTCCCCAGAAGCTGATTCTGAAGCTGATAATCCATCAACTGATCTCTGAAGCTGCAGTAGATAAAGGAATCCACCAATTCCGCCAACTAAGAAAGAATAAGCAGCTTTCTCATTAGAAGATAAGGTAAAAGTAGTGAATCCCGTTGAAATGAGAATCAGGTCATATAGCAGCAATGAGAGTTTGAGATCTGCATACGCCCTCATGCTGTCCTCGTTCGACATTTCATGGCTCGAAAAGATATTTGATGAAGAGGACCATGCATTTAATTGATGAGGAAAAGTATTTCCATGCAATTCTTCAACGAGCACCGGCCTTAGCTCCGCCATAGATACCCCGCCCTCTCCAAGTAGTATATTATTTGCCTCGAACTTACACTGCAAACCATCAAATTGTACTTCACTTGTTTCCTCGCTAAATTCAGGCATAGTTGATGTCCCATTGATTACTGTCAAATGCACGCCATCTACTCTCCAGGAACCTGACCTTGAAGGTGAGAAAAAACATAATCTATCATTAAGTAACTGAATCATCAAATATAAACTCACACGCCCTGTTAAATATTTATGAAACAATCTTAACATTACCGTAACAGCTTACAAACACTTTCCTACACGGATAATTGATATATACAAAGCATTTGCTATGTTAAAGACACAACCAATCATCAGCAAGTTCAAACTTTCTGAAGTATATTCTTTGGGAAATAATAGCTAATTACCTGATTCGAGGCCAATCCAAAGTGCTTCGATTTTTCCTAATTTGGATCCTTTAAAGGTGACAACATCAGCTGAACCTCTCCGGAAATGGACAGATTCAGGAGAACTCGTCTCTTTATCCTGCCCAGAGTTAGCCAAAGAAATCGAAGGTATCCTTTGTAAAAGGGAAACCCCATTCACATCTATCAAGCACAGCAAGATAGCAGCATTCATGTCTCGCAAACAAGAGCCAAAGTCTCTACTCGTGCGAAGCTCTACTATATACAAAGAGTCGGATTTATCTAATTCCAGTGATGAAAATATCTCCTCTGGAACAAATTTGGAATACGTAGTTGCTTCTGATGCCGGCAATAGATGCGAGGGCTTAGCAAAAACCTGGAAATCTGAGGCGATTGAATCAAACGTTTTGGAATTATATAATTCGAATAAGCAATGATTTGCTGCGTCAGATAAACTAAAACAGAAAGAAGCGCAACCAAACCTGCTTTTCAGAAGCACTAGTTTACTTGAGATCGAGAATTGCAGAATTATAACTTGGAGTCTAACCAAATAATCAAGAAAACGACAATGCAAGTGACACACGAGTGAGATCCATCTAAAAATCTCATTATACCGATTATTATTATAAATCAGCATGTTTTAACGTTATTTGAAATTCCAGCATGCATATAAGGCATAGCATTTACAAAGATGATGAATGAGAGGCAGTAGATACCTTGAAATGAAGAGTTTTTCGACCATGCGACTATTTGAGGCCGAGCCTTTTGCTCGTTGAACATCCTTCCAATTAACGGAACTCGTAGATAAACTTTAGCCATGTTATCCATTGAGCCCCATCTTGTGGGAATTTCAAAGTGAATTGAAGGTATGGGATGCTTAGCATAAACAGCCATAATTTCCGCAGCACTTCAAACAGGTTATGAGTACGTATCAGTAGCTACAAATAAATGAACAAGAAGAAATAATAAGAAGCGAGATGATTGGTGACACTGTAATGAGACGCAAACTCGTAAGATGCTTTCGCAGATGCAGCTGATGATACTGGTGGTGGTAACGGAACGGCAATTTTTTTTTTTTTTTTTTAAAGGGATCTTTCCGTGTAGCATTTGTAAGCAGGAGTTATGGTCACTGATTAGGCAATTTACGCGAATTCGACGAGCAAATAGAAATTGAGATCTGCGGATTAATCATCCACATCGAGACAACGAATTTACCCATGATAGATAATAAGCAAATTTAAAAGAGAAGCGGATAATAAGAGCAATTACCTACTTATCCCCTTTGCGCAACAGGAGGAGTGATGAATAATAATAATTAAAATGAAATAAAATGAGAAAAAAATAAAATTGGAGGATCTTATTGTGCGGTTTCTTGCACGAGGCGCTCTCTCAGTGTTTAATTAGGAGCCCTCTTCTACACGGATTCCAACTACTTCCCCAAGCAAGTCGCAAATCGTGTTCAGGAGATATTTTCGAAGCCACTATTTGGGCTGGGCTGGATCTTAGCCCTTGGTTCTATTTGGGCCTAACCCAATCTAATCCAACTCGGCCCTTCTAATGGAGAACTGGACTGGGCTACGCCCAATATTGGCCCAAATCAAGCTCTAAATCCCCAGTGCATATTTCAATCTATTCAACCTTGAGAGTTGGAGCCGAGAACCATGTAAAGATGTTGTAATAATCCTAAACATTCTTAGCTATGCAATTAATTTAAAAAAATAATAATAAACAAGAAGTTGAGGGTTTCTCAAAACAACATAAAAATGGTGTATGTTTATATAGACCAATATTGTATTAGGATATATTAATTGTAAAACAAAATAAAATATTGTGGTGATCATTACAAGAGTTCCAGAAAAGGTTTTATAGTGTTTTGCCTTACTTCTAGACCAATTACATGTGTGGTTGGATTCAAATTGAACAGAAATTAACTCAAAGCCATCAACGAACTGTACCAATTAATAGACACAGCAACAGTAGCAATCATTTGAAACTATTACGTATGACTAATCGACCGTCCTAGAGCAAGTGGCAAAGGATTTGGTGGTTGATATCCGAGATCCTAGTTCGAATTCTAGTTGATTCACATTTATAGCTAAGTTTATTTTTAAATAAAATAAATGAAGCGGGTAGCATGCTATCTATTTCTCAAAAAATATTATGTGTGACTAAGACTTCGTTTAGAATTGCGACGAGATTGTGTTACGTATGTAAGATAATGTGGTAAAAAAATATTCTGTTTGTTTTAATACGTAATATTGTGTTCAGCATATCGTGATGAACCGATTATGATATATTTTTTACGGTTCTATCAAAAAACGCAAATTCATATACTTATATGCTTTTTTTTCTAACTCTATTTTATTTAATTGCGTTAAATGGATACAATACCAAATTAAGTTTTTAACTCCTCATTAATATACGAATTGATATTTTTAGAATTAATTTATATATTGTGGGAGTAAAAAAAAAAAATTGAATTATGATTTGATAAAGTATATTTGCTTTAATGCCGTCAAATTTGGTTATGAAAATTATTAAATTTTCTACAGTACTGTTTGAATTAATGGTTCCCTTTTTCACACGCCAAACAATAGTAATAATAATAATAATAATAAGCTTTAATAATATCAGATTTGGTTATATAAATGAGAGCTAGGTGCCGATAAAAGCACCAAATAATTTATACTTTAAATTTTTTATAATTAAATTTATATTTTTAATTATTTTTATAAATTATATTATGCAATTTAATTAATCATTAATGTCCGCATATCTTTTAATTTAATAATCAAAAAATTTATAAACAGAAATAATTTGATACAGACATAAAAATTTAATTCACGAAATATTATTAAATTTTGTATAGTACAGTTTGAATTAAAAGTTTCCTTTTTCCCACGGCGAATAATAGTATAATAATAAGAACGAAAACCTATATCCCATATAGCCATAGGTTGCATGTGCAGGAGTTGACTATTGTGCCTCGTTACTGTTGTACCACGACCTGCCAAGTGTCAACCATCTCCTTATTTTCTCATTTATGAGTGATGGAAAAGAACGACCAGGGATGATAAACGCATGGAAAAGCGTACTATTAAATTAACATTCGTATGTTGATATAACTATATAATAATATAAAAAATATCATTAATTAATTTGCATATTATAAGGACAACCACAACAGTAGGAATACAAATGGGCCGAACTCCAGAAAGAATCATTCATCATCCGCTCCATGCTTTATTACATTCGAGGTGAATTAATTTTATTATTATTATTATTATTATCTTTCGAGCGAATTATAAAGAGTTCATTTCTATAGTGAATTGAGACAAGTGAAGATTTAAACTTTTTTGCTTTTCATTCAATTTATTTGGTATACGAGAGCGTATTCGGATGGAATTACAATTTTCTATATTTTTTTATTTTTACTTGCCCCATTCAGGATATGTCGGCACAGCAGCTTTCCGTCTCCGGATCCATTTGCATCCCTATACACTGGATGGAGTGAAAAAAAAAAAAAAAAAAAAAAACTTTAATTATCTATCATAGAAATATATATGTAGCAAGGTACAGGGAGCAGAGCAGCAGAACTTCTCCATGTGCTTCTGCAGCAGTGACCGCTCTGCAACTAATTAATACCCAAAGGAAGGAAAAGAAAAAAAGGGCAAAAAAAAGGGCAAAAAAAAATACACATACGGTCCAACTCCTGAGGCATAATGTATACAGCACAGATTTGCTGAGGAGCCCATGTGGGGGGGGGGGAGGACAGAGAGAGAAAGAGAGAGAGAGAGAGAGAGAGAGAGAGAGAGAGAGAGAGAGAGAGAGAGAGATCATTGTGTGCATCTCATGCTATTTTGTTTTTAGTCCTTATTTCTGGGCCCATAACAGGTTCTCTCTTCAGGAGAAGAAGGATTTAGACATCTTATGGCATTTATTTGGCAAATAATAAATGTGAAGCTCCTAGCTTCAGTTTTAGTCTAAACTCTAAACCACAATGCTCGGACCTCTTTGTCATTTCTGCTTTCTGCTACGCACATCATTGATGGAGTATTTGAGAAATAAAAAAAAGTTTTATAACTTCGGTTGTATTGCAAAGCAAAAATGACAATTCGATGCCCAAAGAGTAATGCTAAATGTGCACCCCAAAAGGAATATACATCTTACAATTTATTCATCTTTGAATAAAAATTTACTCATCAGTCATATAATGTGATTAGTGAATTATACCCCATCCAATAATGGATGGAGTTGTAAGATGTACACTCTTTTTGGGTGTATCATTAATATTTTGCATGCTGAAAAATCAAAGATTAATTCAAAGCCTTCACTTTTGCTACAGCAAAATGCGGTCGAAGGACATTGCATGAAACTAATAGTTCTCCAACTAGGCCCTTTTGGTCGAATCTTCTATTTCTAGTTCCAGCGGTAGACATGAAATTGAAAGATTGTAAAAGACTCTCATAAATATAACTTCATTCGAACATAACTTGCGTAAATGCTCTTGATTTCTAATTTCTGAAAGGAAACATCTAAGCATTAGGAAAAAAAAAAAAAGAAAAAGAAAAAGAAAGCTTGAAACATATGCTACGACAGAAGATTAAAATGAACTTCTAGATTTCAAAAGTATAGTGCAATTTGAAACATTTTTTTTTCCCTACTGTAACTAAAAAAAAAAAAAAAACTAAAACAGAAGAGGTATACAGCCACAAAAAAGAGAATGCTAGACAGCCGAGCCAGATTCCCTCAATCTTACAATCCAAACAAAAGAGACAATGTACCAAACAACATAAGTCCAAATCCACCAGACGCACATCATTCTCCTTGCGCTGGGGACAATACCATGTGTGATGTATTACTGAGCAATTTTCTCACATAAACAACACAAACATCCAAAATTGCTTTGATAGACAACCTTAGCCTTATATATCACTCCAACACATATGTACACAAGTGCTTGTGTCAATAATAAGCCAACCAACAGGGATTTGTACAAGGAATAATATTACAGTTACTACTACGTACACCTATGCGAAAAGATCGAAGAGAACACAAGCCTCACTGTATGTTCTGATTAAAAGCAGTTTCGTAGAATCGGCTTCTCTGAACCTCCTCTGGGGGCAAAAAGCACTCAGGAGAGAGCCCCGGGACATTAAAAACCACATCATCAATGGCCCATGTCTCCTCCATCTGCGTCACCACTCTGCTTACCTTCAAGCCGATCCCGAATCTTATCAAGCTCACCGTCGATCGTCCTGCGTGAGCTATCATCACGCCGTCCGCTTGGCGGTAATCCTCCACGGTCGACGAGATTGTGGTCTCCCAGTATGTGGCTTGGGCTCCGGGGGATTGGATTCGGGTCAATTGCGAGTCTTCCAGTTGGACCAATAAGCCACTTTTTTGGCTGAAGTAGCCCACCATTCCATGCTTAATTGTCTCTGCCGTGCCGTCGCTTAGGCTGGATAAGATCGAAGCCTCGACTTCGAGCTTCAGTATGAAGCAGTGATCTTCGCCGATCTGCTTCTCTCCGACGTGCTCCGCCGGGGAAAACACTGCTGCAATTGTGACTGGGTCTAAGCCCTGGAGGATTAAGAACTTCAGAATATTGGATTACATTGAGTTTTTCTCTTTTACTAACAATGAGATTTAGTAAATCTAGCTATCAACAGTCATTTTACAAAGGAAGTGATATTACAATTTGCAGATCCATATTTACTAGGGCATATTAAATACATAAATATTATCAAACTTACGATTCAATAAATCTATATGTCAATACTATGAATATGTTCGTATCCGTCACCAAAGGAAAAATATGTACAGCTTAATTTTCTTAGTGGAGATTAAAATGACTACTAAAATGATTGAAGATTAGTACACCACTAAGTTCACATGCTTCGAGCGGAGTTAGTAACATAGACAGCAAACACACACTCGGATACACCTATACTCGGATACACTTATTTGGATTGTAATTTTTTTGGAAGTACTTGAAATATTCTAAATACCCAGGTACCATGTGAGAAGCAGTTGCTCAATGCAAGTCAATAGGGGGGAAGAAAAATGTAACAAATATATATATATTTTCTGCAGCTATCTATAACTAAATCCAGTAAACAAGAAATCAAAATTGGACCCCAGTTAAGAATAACCCCGGATTATTTCCAATATTAGTATTATTAACAAAAGATGCTTCAAATATTTAATTTCTCCATGTTGATCTTTGTATAGCTGCTGATAAAACATTATAGAATGTCAGTTTCTTTTAGTACACATGCCCACAGGCCTAATTTGCCAAAAAGCACTTCCTTCAATTTTATGAGGAGTTAGGCACCACCCCAAACTCAATAAGGAGGAAAAAGGGAGAAAAAAAAAAAAAGTAAGGGGGAAGAAAAGGTTAAATTGTGTGCGTAGTCCTACAACTACCCGGATATTTAAAAAGGATTCCAAGCAGTTTAATCCCTATACTTTCTCGCATAATATATTCCATTACAATATATTATTGGACAAAAAACAATTTTTGTTACAAAATAAGCTTTTTATTCCTTTATGAGCAAGCCACTACTTTAACCAAAAAAAAAAAAAAAAAATCTTTTTTTGTTCGACCGTGAGAATTTGAAGTATAATATAGGGACCAACTTGCGAGCATGAAATAGTACAGTGACTACGCAAATATATATTTCGAGCAATTCACCCGAACAAAAAGAAAGAGAAAAAGAAAAAGAAAAAGCGATAATAAAAGAACAAACATGAAAAAGTAAAAGGAACCGAGGGGGGAAAAAGAGCAAAAAAGAAAAGAAAGAAAAAGAAAAGCGGAATATGATTTGGTGGCCGAGCACTTGCCTGGAGCGCGCGGCGGAGGGGTCGGACGCCGCCGCGCGCGGCGTGGGCGCCGAGCCAGGGCGTGCGGCGCCACGGCACCGTCCCGTCGCTCCCGGCCACGACCTGGTGCCCGGCCACGGCTAGCTCCACGAGCCACATGCCCGGCGCCATCTGCCACAGCACGAAGCACCCGCCGTGCGTCTCCGGCGCCCCGCCCCGCCCGCGCCCGCGCCCGGCCTCGGCGCGCATCACCAGCCCCACCCGCCCCGCCGCGTACATGCTCTTCACGCTCCCCTCGATCTTCGCGCACCCCGTCGTCGCCCGGAACTGGTGTATGATGTACTGGGCCGACGAAGCCACCTACCCGAGTCGACCAAAAAAATGGGTTAGTTCTAGCGACGAAACTCTCGTGCCTAGCTACAAGGGTGTTTGATGAAATGGGCAGTAGAGGCTACGTACGTTTTTGGGCTGCATGGGGAGGACGGGGACGGGGGAGAGGGGGCAACCGATGACGCTGAGGAGGATGCGGAGGTCGGATTTCTTGTTGAAGAGGAGAGGCAAGTGGCTCCTCATCCAGCTGCTAAATGAGTGGCTTCTCTTCGATAAGCTCTTCTTTGAGTCCTCCTCACTAATGGGCTCCTCAGATAACGGAGCAAGAGGAGCCATCTAATTACTCTCTCTCTCTCTCTCTCTCTCTCTCTCTCTCTCTCTCTATCTACTTTGGCCTCTTTGTAGAGAGGAATATGGGAAAGTGGGGGAGAGTGGGAGAAGAGAGTGTTTAATTGTTATAGGGATGTGATGATGGGGTGGTGATGGGTTTTTTTAATTCTCTTCTCTTCTCTTCTACCTTTTTATAATAATAATAATAATAACTTAAAGCGTATCTCTGTGTAGTAGTGTGGCTTCATCCCAGGCTTTTTGGGTTAATATGGGAAGTGGGGAGGAGTCTTATGATGAGTGCATGTTCCTTTCATGGTATGTAACTATATATGTACGGGGGGAGTATAGTATAGGACTAGGGAATGGAAGGGTAGAGTGGGACCCAGTTGAGTAGGAAAATTATTAACCTGGAGCTTGGTTCACCACATCATCCATGGACCGCATATGTGTTAAGCACACTCCATTTTAAATAAAAGAAATTTTGTGTGTATAGCAAGTTAGCAACTTACTTTATCTAATGTTTCTAATATTTCAGAGTAGCATGTGCAAGTGAAATAATTAATTATTCTAAAAACTTAAGCCAATGGATGGGCAGAGTCCTCGATCTACGGATGATGTAGTGGGCCTGGTTCAGGGAACATTTTCTAGGTGCGGTAGATACTAATAAAAGGAAAGAGGAGCTTTTAAGGGAGGCAAAGGCAATTTGGGGTTGGGAGAGGGGTCAAAATCTTGGCCAGTTTGTTGTTTGAGGTGTTTGGTAAAATTGGAAGGTCCCGAGACTACTTCTCAGGTAAGGGAGGATATATAAAATTTTCTATACTTTTTAAAGCATAAAAATGATATTTAAATTGTCCTAGTTTAAATTTGTAAAATTATCCTATCTCAGTAAAGTCTCAGAGAGTGTTGCATTTTAGTGGAATTCTCTTTGGAAATTTTTCCTAGTCCAGTTGCATGTCTTTTTCCACCAATGGTAACTAATTTTCCAAGCCAATGTCTTCTTCTTTTCTTTTTTTTTTGAGAAAGGTAGCATGCTACTCGCTTCGTTTATTTCATTTAGAAATAAACTTAGTTGAAAATGTGAATCAACTAGGATTCGAACTTGGATCTCGAATACCAACCATCAAGCCTTTTTACCACTTGCGTTAGGGACAGTCGGTCAAGCCAATGTCGAGTATAAGTGCTTCACACGTGAGAAGATCACTAATTTCATTATTAGAGTTTATTAGAGTTATAACCGAATCTTTTGGAAGAGACAAGTGGAGATTGAAGAAGAGATCTCAAGGGTGGGGGAGTTTTTGAAATATCCTGTAATTGTTTGATGAATAACACACAAGAAAAAAAAAAGGAAAAAAAAAAAAAAAAAACATTGCCCCTACCCTAATATTTCGGGTCGGGGTTCCACAACACAACTTATACCCACATCCATATTCTGAATTTCTGATCCATACGCTAAGCTATGAGATCCGAATTTTGTGCGGGTCGGGATTCAGCAATCGGATTTTGGGGGTCCATTAACACCATAAATATGGCACTTTTATCTTGTGTGATTTATTATAAGAAAAGAAATAGATTTTCATTTTCATGAGATGCATATATAGTATGTAACTATGATTATGATGTTGGCCTAGTAATCTTGAAACGCTGACATTTGGGTCCCAGGGGCCATGGCACAAAATAGGCATTTGGATGCATCTGTAACAGTACAATAATGATTTGGACCAATCCCATCTCAATGTTGGGGGATCAACAACTTGATCTTACAAAGTGAGTGGCACATGAAAGTAGGTGTGACAAGACCCTAAATTGGATCATCAATGTGTTCTGCTTATTATGCTGCTGAGCACATTCAATTGAGCCGTACATTCGGTCGATCCGATCGAGCCAGTTTCTAGCAAGATTGAATGTCTGGATTTCTACGTCCTCAAACCCATGCAGTAAACTGCGCAGGTAAAACAATTGGAGTGAACGGAATTATTTTTTCATTTTTATGTTGACGTAATAACATTTATGATACGAAGAGTTTTGATCAATGAATTCATGCACAAACTCAAGACGCTAACAACGCAAAGCATTTTTCTATCACTGTATAATTAGATTATATATATATTTCTAATTAACGGAACATTGGTCGTTCTATTAATTTCTAATGGCATTTTCCTTTCCAACACACAAAAGCTTTTTTTGAATGTTCAGCATAAAATAAAATTAAAAAGAAAAGGTTTTGGCACATTATGCTTGAGCCTAACAGGTTTTGGGTGGCCCAATAGTTATGGGCCCATTAGGCCGAGCTAAATGCGAGCCCATTATCTCCTTTACGATGTATTACTATATCACTGAGAACGTCAGGATCCACCGTCCAAATCCGAAGTCATCGTACGGTTCTCCTAAGCGGGCCCATGGGTTCCCAAACCGCGCGAAAAAAGCTTCTTCTAGAAGAGAAGGAAAAGAGAAGCGCCGAGGCCTCTGCGGTTTCAAGGTTAATAGCTCTCCATTTTCATCCCTCAGCATTCTTTTCTAGGGTTTTCGAAATCCTTTTCTTCGTCGTTTTCGTTTTCCCATGATTTCTCGTTGTCGCATCTCTCGATTTTTTTCGGGGTAAGCTCTGATCCCTGCTCTCAATCGAGTTCTATAGTGCGTGCATTTGCTTTTTTAAAAAAAAAAATGTCATGAAACAAGTTCCCTATGCTTTAAACGAGATTATTTGGATCCAAGTAAAGGATCGAACTATGAATGATTAGATGGCATGTAGTTTACTTTAGAAAAAAAAATGCAAATGATATGTTCATCTGTTGCATGATCATGTGTTATCTTCACCAGCATAATGATTAGATGGCATGCTGTTTACTTTAGTACTTTGGCTACTAACGAAGGAGAAATTTACTGTTGGTGGAAAATAATCTTTTGTTCGATGTAGTGGTTCATTAAATAGAATGGAGAAGATTAACAGTTTGTGTTGATTGCACATCTAATCAGTATAAGTAATAATAGGACTTGTTTGGTTCACATATTTTAGACTATGGAATCGGAACGAGATTTATTGATTTCAATAGTTGTTGTTTTACAAGAATCGGATTCCGGATTAGCCCATTCCTAGTAAACCACTCAAAGCTCTCTCTTACAAACACCCTCCGTCCTGTCCCTTCATCACTCTCTTCTCTCTTTACCAAACCCCTTTCTTAAAATTCTAAATGTCCATTCAGATTTCCATTTCAATAATAAATCAAACATTTTTAGATAATTCGCCATTCCATTTCCTATTCCAATACAATCCAACACCTTTCCGATTTCGATTCCAGTCATGAACCAAACATGCCCTTATTGCCTACTAGACATTACAGTTAAAGTTGGTGCCTCATAACTATCTCGTGCAATGATTTTTAATCCTTTTGCCATTGCTTTTTACACCTTACTTACAGCAGCTTCTCTATCACTTATGTGCTCTATGAAGGTTATGATCGTGAATTGCTGCTTATAGTGACAATAGTTATGAACTATTTGCGCAGAAGTTCTGAGAACAATATGCGGGTAAGAAGCTACAGTTATAGCCCGTCAGTGCTGACCGGTTATTCGAGAACTAGTCGAAGTCGAAGCCCTAGTGGTTGTGGCCGAGATATTCCGACTAGTCTTTTTATGTGGAGTCTGCGTCTCAGCTTGAGGTTTGTTCTTCTCATTTGCATCTTAAGATTTTCGGTAGTAGTTCTCTGCTTGTTGGTCTTTCCTAGAATTGGTGTTCTAGTGCTGCTAAACATACTAGCCTATTGGAAAGCTCTACATTGTCACCACTACGAACAACAAAGTAGGAGTCGCTTAGCTGAAGTTATGTGAAAAATATGGAATTAAAAAGGCATACTAGGTTTCATAATTTCTTGATCAAACCCAAAGGACTAGGACATTGGATTGCTATACGATGAACTGTCAAGGGAATTGTGTGAAGAACTAGAAGTCTGATCTCTTTAATTTAGATCAAACAAGCAGACAATGGAAGCAGCAAATTAAAATCCAGGCAAGACAACCAGTGTAACCATTGCCTGTAGGCCAACTAACGGTTCTAAGCATCAAGAAACATGTATTTTGCTCCTAGAGATTTCCGATTCCAGTTCTGATAATAATTTCATTGGCATAAGCGCATGAATACATTACATGCTCACTTTTGATTCAACAACAAGTCAATTAACAGAAAGAATATATGCTCCTTTCCCACCATACACAGTATTATTCCAAGAAAGAATTTGGGAAAATATGTCATGACCTAGTATAGCTTCTTCATTTAAAAATGTAGGTTGCTTCGGGGATGATGGATTCTCAACTGGATATTTTAGCACTCAAATCCTTTGTATCACAGAGCAAAGGATGGGTGTAGTTTAATATTTAGATTGAGAGGGAGGAATATAGAATTGCATTGTTTAAGCTGATGAAGATTTTGTAATTTCATTGTTAGGTTGGTATAACAGGCTAACAGAAAACCATAGTTGCAGAATATTTTGCATACACCAAATACACAAGAAAGAATGCTTAAAGCGTTGCCGAAAAATCCAGTGCTCTATATAAGCCCAGTATTCTGTCTAGGAACCTATCAAGGGCACTTATGTTCATTAGTAATGGCAATGAAAGGGATGTTATAGGGAATTGGTAGAAGTTAGAAATTCCGACAATGAACATAATCGTTTCACCACTTGTCATCTTAAGATGCAACTAAGGGCACTAAAACCCAATATGGAAACTAATTTACTGGTTAGTGCTTCCTCAGGATAATCTTCAAAAAGACTCTTCCTCTACACACGCGAATAGATTTGGATTGCGTTAACTTTAGATTTTGTTCTAAACATGGCCTGAAACCCGAATGCAAAACCAAATTTTAACAGGTTTTGACTTGAGTTTAGCCAAAAGGCCCAAAACCCAATCAAAACCTGTTAATACGGACCCAAATGAAGTAATAATGTAAAGTTCCTTACTAGAAACTGCAATGATGGCTTCAGGGCATCTGTTTTCTTTAAGAATTGGGACCCTTTATTCCTTTCCCGAAATATTTCATCTTAGACTCGAACTTATGATACCCCAAACATCACCTTACGCCTTAACATTGAAGCACTCGTGGTTTGACGAAAATGGCCTATAGTAACTGAGGGGTCTCCGCACATTTTTGCCACAATGCTTCGTGTCGAAAGATCAAGTTGGACATTGACATTTGTTCCTTTTCTTTTTCTTCTTTAGCTTACTCTGCTTCTTGTAATAAAATAGAGATTTATCTCTGTTAAGTCGAAAAAATCGGACAATGACACCGAGTAGCATTTTCTACATCTCTTGTGAAATGATTGGATAAATAAATGTGGAGAGAAGTCCCTGCAAATGTGTCTAGATTAATGCAACTCCACTTGGTAACTTTCTTGCATGGCTTCTCTATGATTTTCCAGAAAAGACCAGCCTAGAGCTCAAACTAAGGCCCCTTGCCACCCAAGTTTCCTTGTTTTGACTTTTATTTTTATATATATATATAATAATCATATAAATCCTAAATATGATCCTCTGTAATTAAAAGTCATTATGATGACAATGATAAATGGGGCCCACGCTTCTTATGGCTCAATACAATTTATACGTCGCAGCAAACTCCGCGCAAAGAGAACACTATATACTAAGGCACTACTTAATAAGTTTTCCAGGCGCAGTTTCTGAGGAGACGCGTTTTGACCTCTGCATGCAGAAGAACAAGGAAGAGAAATAGGTCGGTTGGTTTCTTTGTAGGTTGAGAGTGATAACAACAATAATATTAAAAGATGAAGGAACAGTTCATATGTCTTATACAGTTTGGTGTCAAGTGGGACATAGGAGAAAGAGAAGAGTGAGACAAAAAAAAAAAAAAAAAGCTTATTTAATCTAGACTTTCTGAGTAAACAGCTGTCTCATTTCAGTGGCAAGCTGTATGCTCTTAGTTGTGCACTTCCTACCCATCTCATAAGCTTTTTGTTCTTTAGGTTTGTTAATAAGTGATTTTCATCTTGAACAGCGTAAACTAACTTAAAACTATTGGATGTTGACTCCTATATCCAATCCCCATTTCCCAAATCCCTCCCACTTCTCGTGAATTTACTTGTTAGCCAAGGTGAGGACTTCACCAGTTGTTGATATATATATATATATATGTGGATATGCTCTACTTCATCTTCAAATTTAAGCGAAAAGTCAAGAGTCTTTTCTGTAGGTTGGTGGCCTTTCTATAGTGAACGGTTTAGTATCTCTTGTCATTGTTTTAATCAAGCGGGGCTCCATGTGAGAAAGGGCTTTTCTTGGATCTAGAGAGAGACATTTTCTTCATCTGGTTTAAGTTGTTCCTTGCATGTTGTGGACCACACCTACTGTGCCTTTCCTGATTTTAAGTGGTTCATCTAATCAAATAGGCTGTAACCTCTTCGGCTTCGCAAATTATGATTTGATTTTGTGGAGATCTAGATGCATGCATGGACATTTAGTCTCTCCTTTGGCTAAACCTCCCTTTATCTTGTGCTAACATTTCAAATTTTTTAGCTGAGTTGTTCTTAGCTGATACCCTAGCTCCGAAGTTCGTTGTCTAGTTATTTTACTTTTCTAACTGAGTTATAATTTTTTTAAAAAAAATAAAATAAAAAATGTGAACTTATTTGAGATGGTAATAACGTATAGCTAGGATTGTATCCATATACATTCTCTTCATGCACACAAAGGCAAAGATTAAAGTCCAGCTGATTTGATTCGACTTAACAGCTTTAGTTCTAATCGAATTTAGCTTCTCAATTCATTCGTCTTGATTCATGCCATCATGCCATTGATGAGTAAATCGTGGATTCTCCCCTAAGACAGGATTAAGCATGTCTAAGGCCAAGGACATTTTAGTCTACGGAATCAAAGAGTATACATTTAAAAAGGATATTTAACTAATCGTGTTAAGCTGTCGAAATTCATGGAGCTTTAAGTATCCATTATTAATGCAACGCTTCTAGATCACACGTCGCCCCACCGTCACACAGTAGAAAGAAAGATAAGGCACTTGTTTCGACTTGCGGTTTTGCCCCACGGAACCGACACATCTCTTTCTAAATGCTATCTACAAAGAATCTCTGTGGACATCTACTTTGTTTTTAATCAAATATCAAAATTATGTACATATATTTTATTAGCCACTATTGTGTTCGAGTAATTTGATAACATATATAATAATATAAAATAGTCAATCTGTTTATTTCTCTAGTAACCACGAGATTTCAGATTTATATTATATTAGTTATTAAGAATAGTGATTGTCGATTGATTGTCTCTGGCATAAGCGGCAGAAGATTTGATAGTCGATATTCGAGATTATAAATTTAAAATATAATTATTTTATATTTTCAATTAATTTTATTTTTTAAAAAAAATAAAAATAAAATAGATAGTATATTATCTTTTGTGTACTAGATAAATTGTAAATGATATTAAAAATATGTTAAATTTTACCGTGTGTGGATCCTCCAATCGGAAGGTGAGGGGTGGCCTTTGGGAGGAGTCGGTTGGTCACGTCCGGAGCGGGGCCCTGTCGGTTTGACCCGTGCCAGCTGGGTCGGCCACGTGGGGGGCGCCAGCTGCCGCCACGTGCGCCGTGTACGGTGGGTGGTACGGGGTTGGTTACTGCCGCGTTTCCTCTTCTTCTGTTTCAACTTCTAGTACGTAGCGGCGCATGCCCTGTTATAAAAAGTGCGTGTGCGTGGAGATGCGCGCGCGCGCACACAGTTGGACCCGGGCGGTGCCGTTGACCCCCCTTCCCTATCTCCCTTTTGCTCGTGAGATCTAAACGGGTTCTGGCCACTAATTAATAGCCAATTGAAGAGTCAACTCTTCTGGCCCTTGTCAACTCATGTTGCAAACAATTCGAGAATTTAAACATAAAAAAAAAAATAAACAAAGAAAAAAAAGTTTAAGTACTTTAATTGAGATAAGATAGTAGTAGCTTGGGTGGCAGTGTTCAAATTAGTTCGGGATCATATCAATGCTGGAAAATGCTAAAGTGCGTCAGCATATTAATCGATTTATATTTGGATCTTATATTATTAAGTCCGTGCAAAAAATGAACTCAATTGTGACCGAAGATCATAGAGAGAAAAGCTATAGTGTGCTAATAATGAAGGTGAGAATAATAGGATTTCATCTAATAATTCCAAGCACATTAATCTTTAATTCATTCAACTTGCTCCGCGCTCTCTGAGCAACGCCTGCTTTGATATTCGTGCTAATACTTCACCGGAAATTTAGTGCCGTAGCTGCCTCCTTACAATCCCTAGTCACTACTACTAGGTAACGAATTTTCTATTAGCTCTCTGCTCCTTAATTCTTTTGAATCTTTTTTCCTTTGCTGCAGTGGCTCTTTCATTATTCTCGCCCTGTGATCCACGAGATACATTTATTAAATAACATCATGTGCTATTTATTTAGTAAAACTTCAATTATAAACCAGCTTTTTCCTAGTAATAATAATAGCATTCTTTTTTCTTAGCGGTAATTAATTTGGGAAATTTGCTTGTCGTAGACCTCAAGAATATCTCGTTGGAAAAAGTGAAAAATCCTACAATTTCCTTGCATGTTTACAATCGATTCATAAGGGCCAAAAAGTCTCTTCCGCTGTGCCGAGACCATGTAGGATGCATTGCAAGCTAATTGCGTAAAAGCTTGTTCCGGCACTTTGGTCAAGATCAAATAAATTTTTATAAGTTTAAATAGAATTTTAAAAGACAATTAAATTTATATTTTATGATTATGTTTGATTTTAAGCATAGGGTGGCTATAATGTGATCATGAATAATGCTACCCAAAATAAAATAAAATAAAATAAAGTGTAGCTTCATGTATTTTCGTTTACTGTTATTTATCTTTGGTACATGGTTTACTAGGATTATTTTAATTAGCCTAACTCGTAGGGTTCGTAGGGCTATGTTGTAGATTTCTGATCTAAAAACTTACCCACCACATGATGTTACTCACATGCATATATTTTTCTATTCTTTTTTCTGTTTCCATTTATGAGAAGCTGCCACGGTGTTTGGCTGGTGTTTGGCATAGTTTTTGAAAAGTAATTTTAAGTTTAACATAGCATTTAACAATCTTATTTTTAAAATCTGATTTTGATTTTTAGAATCAGTTTTTGATTTTCGACACTCAAAAGCAAAAGCAGTTAAAGTATGTTTCTTAAAATCTCATTCTGATTTTGAACTCAAATTTTAAAATTTTATTTTAATTTTTAATTCAAAGTTTAAATTTTATATTTTATTTTTTATATTTTATATTTATTTTTAATTTTTTAAATTTCAACTTCTAAAATTTAAAATTTAGATATTAAATTTAAATTTTAAATTTAAGATAAAATTTTAAAATTTTAGAATTTGAAATTATTTATTTTAATTTTTCAAATTTCAAATTTCAAATTTTTAAAATTCAAATTGTATATTTTAAAATGTAAAATTTTAATTTAAATTTTAAATATTCTAATTTTAAATTTGAAAATTTAAAATTTACATTTATATTTAGCTTTACAATTTTAAATTTTGAATTTTTAAATTTATTTTTAAAATTAGAGTATCAAAATTTAAACTTTGCATAAATTTTAAAATTTAAACCCAGCCAAACGCTCGACAGTTTTCAACCAAAATTATTTTTTCAAATCAAAATCAATTTTGCAGAAATCATTTTCCGAGAATTTAGGCCAAATGAAAAAAAAATATTTTTTTTCCGTCCAGAAATAAATTACATCATGTGTTTTTTTATTTTTTTTATTTTTTCCTTCTTAATTTGGGGTGTTGGGGGATGTGGCGATACGACTTTGGACTAAGTAAACGCACCAAAGTCAATGACTTGGAGAACAGTGCTTAATTAAAAGCTATACTCCTAATTTAAGGTCAACGATATTGTCGAGCCCACTTGCAAATGACTGAACACTTCGTCGGTCCACACCAAATAACAACGTAAGACGAAATACTCAATAAAACAAAAATTAAAATACAAGAAATTTCTAACCAAAATCCTGATGATTTTCCATCTATTTCCATACTAGTGTGTTCATGTTCATATTAATTACCACTCTACATTCCATAACCCTTTTGCCAAGCCAAGCCGTGTGTGAGCCTTGACATCATAACATAAATAAAGACACAGATGACCCGTTCTCACTTATGACGTCATCGATTACTTCAGGCGCTCCACAAATTTTTTTTTTTTCTTTTTCGAGAAATAGATAGCAAGTTATCTGTTTCATTCAATAAAAAAATAAAAACAGCCGGTCAGACAGGACTTTCGAAAAGAAGAAAAAGAAAAATAGAGAAAACAGACGAAGAAAAAACAACATAAAAATAAATCATAGGATAAATCAAGGGCCGAATGCATTCCAGTCGGTCAAGAGTTGCAAAACTCTATCCAAATATTGGGTAGAGTTTGGGAGGGTCTGGCAAAATGTATTGACACAGCTGGTGGAAACATCATCTCTTATTTATATATTGTTTTACAGTTCTAAACCAAGATATTCAAATGTTTCCTTTGATGTGATGTTCAGAGATCATTAATGTACTAACATATGTGATGTGAAAAGTCTTTGGGCAGTGGTTGGTATCAGATTCAAGACCTAAGTTTGAATTCTAATTGATTCATATTTTCAGCTAAGTTTATTTCTAAATGAAATAAACAAAGTGGGTAGCGTACTACCTATCTCTAAAAAAAAAAAAAAAGCCTTTGGTTAGTTTGTCCTCGTAATGTAAGAAATTATATTAGTTTGTGAACGTATTAATAGTTCTTAAAACATATTTTGTGGGGTGGAAGTTTTCTCGGATCAAGCTCGGTAGGAACTTGGAACTAGTCATGGAACTCCACAACATTTGGCACGGCAACGCCATTTGCAAGATGGTGACTTTTCTACGTGAATTGGACTTGCATTTTTAGAAAAAAAAAAAATTTTTTTAAAAGTAGGTGGGCTTTTAGCCTTTACTCACCATGAGATTTCTTTGAACTATTCCTATTTCTTTGAACTATTCTTGTATTTGGACTATCACGGACGCATGTTAAAATCACCACTTTTGATTTAATACTTCTGCTTAAAGCAGTAAAAGCTTATTAGGAAGAATTTAGTCAGAAGATTCAATTTAAATACTAATTTTATTGTATCTTTGGAATTGAAAAGGCGTAGGATTAATTTTACTAGTATATTACTGACAATATACGAATTATCTTGGCAAATCATATGCATTCAATCGCAAAAAAAAAATAAAACCATTCAAATAAAAAAAAACATTAATTTTTATTTCCAACTAAAATTATTTTTTAAGAAAAGGTTTATAATACACCATCTTTCTCTCTCTCTCTCTCTCAAAAAAAAAAAAAAAAAAAATCATTACTCATTGGGGGACAAAAATACTACCATGGTTTTAAATTCTTTGCCGGAGAAAAACCGGCAGCGTATTCGACGGAACAGTCAAGCGAATGCCGAGTACAATTAAACCTCCTCCGTCCCTCCCATGGATGGTCAAATATCGCAGTTATTAGCCCATTTAAAGTTTAAACTATGAATAACGACTCCTATCTTTCTGATCCCTATTCTTTTTTTTTTCCTTTTATTTTTTTTGATAAAAATGTACAAAATTTATTTCAACTGTCATTCTATTTTTAGATTCGACTATTCAATCTTTAAAAAGTTTAGATTTTACAACCTGATTTTTTTTAAAAAAAAAAAATAAATTAGTGATTTTTTTTATTTTAAAATTTGAATATTTGGTTTATCTTTACGTATTCAATCAATCAATATATAAGATATCTAAGCAATTATAAATTTATTAAAACAAGTAATAATTAGCTAAAATTAAATTTTAATTAAAGATTTTAAAAAAATTAAACAGTCAAATCAAAGTAAAATTATCTATATTGATTTAAATTTGGGTAAGGCGAATCCGTGTAAGGGGAATTGTAGTGTTCTCCGAGGGCACGTGGCTGGAAAATTTGGAGCTTGGGTGTACTAGTGTTTCCATAGTAAGTATAGTCCACGGACCCACACATCTGCTTTGCTCCTATTTAAACACACGCCACCGCTCCCTCTCTATTGGCTCAAACTCACCACACCTATAACAGTCAACATAAGAGTTTCCCACATATACACAGTACATTTTTCCTGCTTTTAGGAGGCTATAAAAGAAGCCACCACCCTGGGCTTTTTCTCCTCACTTCTCCATTACAATCCAACCAACCAACCAACATCGTCTCCTCCTCTTTATCTCTCATTCCCTCTCACATTATCTTCTCTCCTCCTTCGACCTCAACATTTTCTTTTTTCCCCCCCCCCATTTTTGTTGCTGTTTTTTTAGAGCTTTGAGGTGTCTCGGAGGGCGAGGGAGGCGTGCGAAGGTGAGAATTTAATGGCTTTTTTTGTAGCAATTATTAGATGGATTCTGAAATGGGTTCTCTTCTTTTCTTCGTTTTTTGAGGTCCGTGGTGGTGGGGGTTTTCGTGGGTTTAGAGGCATTGGGGTGTTTGGATCTGAGGGTTTCTTCTTTAAGATTTTTTTATTTGCTTATGTATTACGATGCTAGAGTTTGTATTTTGTCGCTATGGAGCACCAAATGATGTGCTTTTATTGGCTCGGTCTTAGAGAGAAGTGATTGTTTTCCTGTTGAAATTTGTTGATCCGTTTGAGTTGTTAGCAGGGAATGGTACCTGATTCTCTTTACTCTTATTTGTAATCAAACTTTTGTCCTGCTTCATGCTGATCTAGTCTTTAATCCTTGAGATTTGGTCTTTCAAAAAATGTTTTTCTCCTTTCCAGGTAATTTTTGTTCCCTAGCATTGATTGTTGTAAAAGCAACTCTTTAACTAGATCGCATTTTATTGTAAAAAGCATCTCAAATTTACCTTCCTTAATTGTTTTCTCTGCATGAGGAGACCGGTAACATTGTTGCTATTTTTCACATTTAGCACAGAAAACAGAGGCTTTCATCCGTTCTAAATCCAAAAAATGGGTCTACTATTCTCATGTTCCGCAGACGACCAAGATTCTCTCGACGAAAGCTTTGAATCTCTCCTCATGAAATCTTTCAACTTCAATGACAATATAAACACGAGCCTTCGATCGGTCAGTTTCGATGGTCGCGATTCCGAGCCCACCATTCTGAAAGCCCTTGGCTCAGGCAAACTAATAATCAAAGGTTCACTGAGCTTTAAAAGGGAGGAACCAGATTCACTTCACTTAGAAACCATGATCTCTATCAAGAGCCCTACCTCTGATGACGAGACTACGAAACTCGTAAATCCTGCTAAGAGGTTTAGACCTTCGCAAGAAATGGAGCCAGAATCACCGGTTGTCGGGCTGGACAGCCCGAAACATGAGGCTGCGGTGAAGTTGCAGAAGGTCTATAAGAGCTTTAGAACAAGAAGGCAGCTTGCGGATTGTGCCGTCCTCGTAGAACAAAGATGGTATGAATTAATTGTTGCCTACCTCTATTTATTATTTCAGTAGAATTTGTGATGTTTTAAATAAGTGTCTAATACGAGAAAGATAATTTTTTGGTTGCTTTCTTTAGGTGGAAGTTACTAGATTTTGCTTTGCTGAAAAGGAGTTCTGTGTCGTTTTTCGACATTGAGAAGCAGGAATCGGCTGTCTCAAAATGGTCCAGGGCGAGAACTAGAGCAGCCAAGGTACTTTCTCTGGTTCTAGTATGCTGATATATACAAATAAAATAATATACTTTTAGTAGTTTAATATTTATTCTTGTTCTATTCTCAAAAAAAAAATATTTATTCTTGTTCAGGTTGGCAAAGGTTTATCGAAGGATGATAAAGCTCAGAAACTTGCTTTGCAGCATTGGCTCGAGGCGGTACGAATCACTTCAATCAGAAATTAATCTCGTAGTTTTTCAATGTTTCATATTGAGATATACCTAATGACCTATTCTTTACTGATGTATGAACAGATTGACCCGAGACATCGATATGGTCACAACCTTCGCTACTACTATGAAGGCTGGCTTAGCTGTGAGGGCAAGCAACCCTTTTTCTATTGGTAGGTCTCAGGAGCTCTTCTTCTGAATGTTTCATGCTTAGTAAGATGATTTCTATGTTCTAATAAATAAATACCACTATGAATTATCAGGCTTGATGTGGGAGAAGGGAAGGAGGTCAATCTCGAAGAGAAGTGCCCTCGATGGAAGCTTCAGCAGCAGTGCATCAAGTATCTAGGCCCAGTAAGTGCCTTAAAGAGCAGGATAGTGTGTGCTACTTAATGACAAAGCTGAATTCTTATGAAACAATCCTTATATTATTGTGCAGAAAGAAAGAGAGGCTTACGAAGTTGTTGTCGAGGATGGAAAGTTCATGCACAAACAAAGAAGGCAACTCCTCAACACGTCCCAGGGTTCCAAAGATGCAAAGTGGATCTTTGTATTGAGCACATCAAAGACTTTATATGTTGGTCAGGTATTTTTCATTCCACCCCCCCCTAAAATTAAGTTTTTTGACCCTATTGGATCTGTATCTGATTTCATTTCTTCATTATTGCAGAAGAAGAAAGGAACATTTCAGCACTCCAGTTTCCTTGCCGGAGGTGCCACATCTGCTGCTGGGAGATTAGTTGTAGAAAATGGAGTTTTGAAGGTATTAACTTAATTAGCAGGAAGTTAGTGCCTATTTCATAAATGATGTTTATATTAAGGTTTACTAAATTCTATTTTTGTTTCTCTCAGGCTGTCTGGCGGCATAGTGGACACTACCGCCCGACAGAAGAAAACTTTCAGGAATTCATAAGTTTTCTCAAGGAAAACAATGTCGATCTTACCAATGTAAAGGTGAGAATAAGTGCAAGTTACAACTTATTCAACATTTGAAGCACGTCGTATTCACTCATATGTTTTACTTGATGATTAAAGTCTGAATTATTTCTAATCTCATCTAGCTGACAATTTATTCAACATTGGAAACACGTTATATTGAATCGTTTGTTTTAAATTTCGTGCAGTTAAATCCTACAGAAGATGATGGGGAATTTGGGGGTAGACTAAGAAGCAGCTATTCTGAATTGGATCTTGCTGGAAGGAATGCCTCTGAAATGCTGGAAGATGAAATAGAGCCGTGTAATGCGTCTACTGCAGAGAGAAGCTCCACTGCAACGGAAAGCTCTAGTCCGGCCGAGGGCCCTTCAGAATCGAGTTTTAGCTGTTCCTCCATTGGATTCAAATTAGGAGGACGGAGAGAAGCGGTACGACCAATTGATCAAACGGTCAAGGACGCAGCAGGTAGTGATGAAGAAAATGAAAAGCAAATAAACTCGGCTGGAAATGAGGAAAGAGTTGAAGAGCCATCTACTTCTAATAGGTCTCGTGTTTTCCATAAAACAAACTTGTTTTTCGAGGAGCAGGTGGAAGATGAAGAAGCCTCTGTACCCCAAGAACTGATCCTTAGGAGGATTAACTCAAAGAAAGAAATTAAGTCATATCAACTGGGGAAGCAATTATCCTTCAAGTGGACTACAGGGGCCGGCCCTCGAATAGGGTGTGTAAGGGACTATCCCTCCGAGCTTCAGTTCCGAGCTTTAGAGCAAGTCAACTTATCGCCGCGAAGCGCAGGGGCTTCTAGGTTTTGTTCCCCACGAACTAACCTAGGTCCAAAATTTGCAGAAGCATCTGTACATAAAGAGGATCCGCTGCGACAATAATACAAACCGTAGTAGTAGATGGAGCAAATCCTCTAAATCTTGGTAAATTGTACGTACACGCAAGATGAGAGCATTCAATTTTATTCATTTTGTAGATCCTGTAGAGAAACACCTCATTCAAGTTGTAGTGAATTTTGATGAATCAGTAGAAGAATTCAATAAAGTTATTATGTACAAATAAACTAGTTATTCCCATCTTTTTTGGAGATAACATTCCTAGAGATGTCACATAAACCAGTAATCTAAATTGCAATAGACTAATCTGATGTACATCTACTTTGATGTTTGAGGTTATCGAACTACTTGGAAAAGGGTTATAATGCTATCCAATGCAAAAAATCACAAAGAAACACAAAATTGACAAATTGTCCATAGAAATATGGAATATTGTTATTATGCTATACTATACTCTCGGATCTTAATAGATACAATGGGCCTTGGCCCTTTACTTTGTCCAACCCCAAACTAACCCCTCGTAAATTTCCCACTTTTTATGCACACGGTACCCTTCACCTCTCTCGCACACGTGATCGAACACATGGCCACCATTCTCTCCGCTCCAACCCCATCCCCGCACCGCCTCCTCCCTGCTTCCCCTCTCCGGCCACTCCGCCACCACCGCATCCTCTTCCTCCTCCCCTCCGCCGCCACCACCCACGGCGCCGCCGCCGCCTCCGCCGCCGCCGGCGACTGGCCCCTGGAGCGGCGCATCGAGGAGTCTATCGCCGTGCTCGACCTCATGCTCGCGCAGTCCCTGCCCCCCGACCCCTCCGTCCTCTCCGCGCTCCTCCGCGGCTGCGCCTCCGCGCGCAGCCTCCGCCTCGGCCGCGCCGTGCTCGACCGCGTCCCAGCGCGCTCCCCGCTACTCTCCGACCCCTCCGTCGCCGACGCCCTCCTCCTCCTCTACTCCCGCTGCTCCCTCCTCGGCCCCGCGCGCCGCCTCTTCGACGCCATGCCCCGCCGCACTGTCGCCTCCTGGACCACCGCCATCGCCATGTACCACGCTGCAGGCTTCCACCGCGATGCCCTCGACCTCTACCGCGCCATGCGCACCGAGGCCGAGGCCGACCCCTCCGTGCGCCCCAACGCCTTCACCTACACCGCCGTCCTCAACGCGTGCGCGAGCGCCCGCGACCTAGAGCTAGGGGTCGAGGTCCACGAGGCGATCCTGCGGGACGGGTGCGGCGCCGACGCGTTCGTGGCCGTGGCGCTCATCGACATGTACGCCAAGTGCGGCCGCGTCGCCGACGCCCGCCACGTGTTCGACGCAATCCCTACCAACCCTCCATCGGCCGAGGCGTGCACCGCCATGGTCGAGGGCTACGCCCGCAACGGCGCGCCCAAGGAGGCCATGGACGTGATCCGAAGAGCACTGCGCAACGACATCGAAGTGGGTAATAAAATGGGATTCGCCACAATGATAAAACCATGTTACATGGAAACGGAACTGCGCAGTGGACAAGAGATCCACGCCCACATCATCAAATCTGGGTATAAACCAGGTATGAAAACGTTAAGCTTGCTTGTAGAATTGTATGTAAAATGTGACCGGATGGGTAGTGCGCAACAGGTGTTCGACGAATTGGCTGTGAAGGATGTGGGTTTGTGGGGGAGACTGGTGGCTGGGTTTGTGAGGAATGGGATGTACATACAAGCCTTAGGGATGTACATAAAGATGGTGTCTTTGGATATTGGGTTGGATTCTTTGGTTGTTTATTGGGCTGTAAAGGCATGTGTTGGTATGTTGGGATTGGAAGAGGGGAAGCAAATTCATGCAAGGGTTATTAAGATGGGTTGTTTTTCGGAGGATTGTGTGATTGATGGAGTCGGTGAGGTTTATGGGAGATGTGGGGAGAGTGGAGAAGCTTATAAGGTGAAGAGGCTGAGGAAGAATAGGATAAATGGGCTTTTAGCTCAGGTGAATGTGGCGGAACAAAGGTCTCAACAGCCTTTGGGTGGGTGGTTAACAAGTATGTTTGATGGCAAATCCTAAGGTGATATGGGGAAAATTTTTGGTGTAGATAACAATCTGCTGGATATGGAGACATCTATTAACTTTTACTCCACACTTGTATCTGCATGACATTTGTAAAATATACGTAAAAAAATGACCATTGTAGTTTCTTATTTGTACTTATATGCCTACTAAATTCGGCTTTCTTTTGCTTTTCGCCGGTCCTCGATCATCATGAAAATACCCGTTTTCAAATAACTAATGCCTGCCTTGGGTACTAAACCATGTAATTTAGCGATTTGGGTCGTATGAATCTACCCCGCAGCGTGCTGAGCAACAAGTCCCTATTCAGGTACAAAGTAACGAAATTAGAGAGAAGTGCATTTATCACATGCATCACAAAATATTCAGGGCACCAAATGACCAAAGGATGGTGACCGCTTAAAAGAGTTGAATTTTTTTTCAAAAATCATTTTGAGGAGATAAACGGAGGTACTTTAAATAGAGCGACAGGCCAAAAATACTAAATCTGATCTAATTTAGTTTGCGGACAGCAATCACGTTCAATGCATCTCTCCATCAATAGAGATGAAAAATGACATTCATATATTACAATAGAGATGACAATTAATATTCACATATTACAAATAGAGGTAGATCGGATTCATTGCTGCGTTAGATACGATAATTAGCTCCATAATAACATGACCAAGCAGCTATGCAACAAAACTCATTAGCAGAGCAATCTCGCATTTGCCAGTAATAAAAAATATCTACTGCAGAAATTAAATGGGCAAGATCATAAACTTACGGCCATCGAGTCACATTTAACTCGTGCGCACTAAACTAAAGTCAATACAAAAAATTTTCAATCTCGAACAGGCAAAAGGGGAAAACATAACATAGCACCTTCGCAGTCTCATAGTATTTGAATACTTGCTCTGACAATCTTCTAAAACAAAAGCCAAAACACCAACTGTGAAACACAATTATAGCAGCAATGTATCACCAAAAGCCATAATAGAGCCCCTGCAATAACAGGAACAGCATTAGGCGGAATCAGCGCAGCCTCCTAGCCTCTCTTTCGGACTCAAGCAAGGTGAGTATATCACCCTCCCTCACTGGCCCTTTCACATTCCTCATGATGAGCCGGTTCTGGTCGTCCAGAAACTTAACCCTAACTTGGGTCACCTGACCTCTTGACCCAGTTCGGCCCATGACCTTAACCACAACCGCAAGCTTCACTTGGGCATCCATTCTGGACAAACAAATAGCATTATTATTATTAACAGGCCTCTCAAATAGGCAACTTATACAGTTAATAGATTCCCATATAGCCGATATATAACCAAAGTTTTCATGAAGTCTGTAGCTGCTCATTGACAACCCTTGACAACATTAATGAACTGTCTGCTAGTCACAGAAAATCTTATTGGTAATCACTCTTTTGGATATAGCAAGCACAATAGACCACAATTTTGGAAAAGTAGGGGCTATGACATCCAAACAATTTGTTCAACCTTCTCCTAATGCGTGGAGTATGGTTTACACTCAAGTCAAGTTCCCTTTTTTTGTTTAGACTCTTTTGCAGACATTCTATGCAAGAAAGTAGTATCGACCAGCAAGCCAAAGCCCTGAGCTCATTACCATCCAAAAACATAACAAGAGAATGTAAACAGCAATTGTTTTATCACTAGATTGAAGCACTAACTGCAATACCTTCATATCTGAATCTTATGAGCAGATTATATCATTACTTATTCTGTTTCAAAAACACAGGTATTAGCACCTGATCAAACCTGCAGGTGCTTCGTTCAACCACTGGATTTCATACAGAACTTACATTACTATTCATCCTTCATTATTAGTTCTGAGATATGCTTAATATACAATTTAATTTGCACCAGCGAAACTTCACTATATGCATTCCAAAAGTTTTGATTAAAAAAAAAAACAATTTACAAGCTAATGATGATCAAGATCGTTCGAGAACTAGGCAATCTACTTTTCAGATAAGAAAAGAGTGCAGAAAAAGTACTCGAACGGACAGGGTAAATTGAGAAATCGACTGAACAAAATAAAGCACAATTTATGTCCTCAAAAAGTAAAAAATAAGGGGCGAAAAAAGGTACAAGTTAGCACGAACCTGAAACCCTCGAAATCGCTCGAAGAGAGTGAAGGCCCCTCTACTAATTAACTAGAAATTAATAGAAGAGAATGTATGAGATAAGCTCGGATCGCAAGAGAGAGAAAAAAAAAAAAAAAAAACCCCCAATGTTAAAGATTAATGGAGAAGAGAAAGAGAACCTACGCAGCGACGGCTATTTCCCTCTCTTGCAAACGAGGGCGATCCTACGAAAAATAAAACCCTAGAAAAGCCAAAACGAGGCTTATAAGGAGGCTGATTTGACTCCTGTTTTGATGACGCTGGGTATCAAATTAGTGGATTTACAGTTGTATATGGGCCGGGCCGGGCCGAGTTCATACCTCGGCGTTTTTCATAAAAGGTTTTTTTTTAAAAAAAAGAGAGTATCAAAGCCCAAGCATAGCCCATTTATAACTTCAGGCTCTTGTTCGGCAAAATTCCATCGAAAAGTTCGCACCATCGTTGAATACAAATTGAGGAGATGGGATATTCTCTGTTCTTTTTTTCCTTTTTGTGAAGATGCCATTAGAACACACTCAAGCACATTTTTTTTGCCCGAAGTGGCAATGAATTCTATACAGCATATATAATATTTACCAACTACTTCAAACAGTGATTGTGAGGAGACAGGAAATAAAGTTTATAAGTGGCTCGACGATTTATGCAGGTATCAAAAACACAATGAAGGATAGAAGAGCCACTTTCAGCGAAAATCCGCAACCTAAATCAAAAGAAACTGGAACTCGGGCAAGGATTTTCAAAGCCTAACCAACACAAATTCGAAGTTGGGCTACCAACCCAACTTCACATGCCAGGAACAAATACACAGCAAAATTGAATTTGAAGTGCTCGTCGTCGAAGGACCTGGCATCAAAATCATGCAATTTACAGGGTAGAAGTAATGAGAAGCATACCGGGAGAGGCGCACATTACCAATCAAATTGAGTGAAGCTCCAAACCGAAAGCAGCAGCAAGAAGAAGATTAATACTGGGGGAAAAATATACATATAGCTATCTGCACATTAAAGTAAAATGTGTAGTAGCATAAATTCAGAGGTGGATGGCAAATAATCACTTCTTTTTTTTTTTCAGGAAATGCATTTATGGAAAACCCTATTCTTGAAAGCAGGTTCTGCAGCATTGATTCATGATACTTTGATACCTAGATGTGGAAACTAAACCATTTTTCTGTTTATACATTTAGTCACAAATAGAACACAACATACAGACCCTTGCTATCTCCCAGAATTGCAATTAGTGTGTTTTCATGTTTACTGTTGCGAATAAATCAGATGAAATGTTGCTGCATACCTTTAGGATTCTGCTTCTAACTCTCAGAAGTTACCTGTTGAACAAAAATACAATTACCCAATGCACTGACAAGGACCTTGCTTAGCATATCTTCAAATCCGAATATAGTGTTCATCACAATATCAGAGAAAGTCCGTCGCATTCAATAAAGTACCGCACTTTAAAGCTTAAATCCCATTTAAGATACCGTATTTTCATCCTTATTTGTATGGAGGCAATCAACTGTCGCAGCATTTGAGCTTGGTGATTTAGGAGACTGCAAAGCAGAGAACTGCACAGAGGTATTGACCTTAGCTATGTTAGAATAAAGGTACACATATTACTAAAATTATTAGCAAAGGGAAGCATGAATTTTCCTTTGGTAAGGTGGCTTGGTCAAGCTCATCTTTCCCAGGGGAGTCATGTCCTGAGTGGCATTCACCATGTTGACATGTGGCTGCAGAAAAGACAATTTTATGTCATTTCTCTTTTGAAGGGAAGCATAAACTGCGCAAGCAGGTGAATTCGTATTCTCAAAAAGGCACCTGTAGTATAGTATGCACAATAATAATCTTAACCTAGTTAAAGGTGGTGTAATTGCACCACAAAAATTTTTGCAAAAAGCCTTATTAGTTGGATGAAAAAAGTTCGAGGTGGTCAGTGTACTCAATTTGCCAGGAAAATTAATATTTTTCGGGAAAAGGTGCAAGTAAGGGCTGAAAATAAAGAAATTCTCATAAAATACAGGCTCCAGGAATTTTTAATTCCTAAATTTTAATACATTTACTATGTGGCGACAAAAGAGTTTGATACATAGCAAGTTGACCTGCTTGTTCAGTTGCATCTCTATCAGTAGTTTTGTCAGGTGAATCCTGCATGGTTGGCTGAAAGGTATTCTCCAAACTGTGCAAAGCATTAGAAGGAAAACAGCACCACAGGCCTCTTATGTACTGAGGAGAATACGCTCACTTTTTATGCTCTGCTCTGCTGACCGGCTCAGGAAGAACTTGACTTCCTAGGACAGAGGATTGACATCTCTGATCCTAAATATCAACAGAGAATGTAGGGAAAAAAATTGCTAATCACAAGTATGGATATGAATCATTTTAATAAACAAAATTTTCATACCTCATTCCTCATATTACTGAGAATATCTTGAAACTTCCGTAGAGCAACATCCATGTTATGTAACTCAAGATGCAAAGACTACGAAAGAACCACTTCGAGCATGAGAAAAATCAAAGGCGGCCAAACATAATTTAAGGCCAACAGGTATTAAGATAACCTGCTTCTCTGAAGTTAACCTGTGTATGATTTCATCCTTCACGGATAGAGCTTTTCGAAGGTAACACCACTTAAGGAAAAACAAGTGAATTGGGACATTTAATGAAACTCAAAAATACCACATATCTTGACAAGTACTTGATGGAATGGATATTTCTTCAATTAGGGGCTGGAAATTGCTGCTAAGTTTCTCTGCTTCAAGGTGTTCTTTTAGTTTGAAAATAATTGTGTCCCTCCGTTTAAGCTCAAACTGGCATTCGTTGAGCTTGTTTTCCAGGAAATTGACATTTTCTGTGTGGTTAAAGCATTAAAAATAAGATAAAATAACATGACTATACAAAGAATGATGTACATTAAACCAGAGCAAGTGTGATGAATTAATGCAGCAGTTCTAACATCAACATGCGCCTTTGCTCCCTTATTCTATCTAATTTGTAGAATTTTTTGCCAAATCTGCTGCTAGAGATAATCTTGCATATTCATGCAATAAGCAATAATCATACCCACAAATACATTCTCAAGTGTAGAAATCCTCTGCACTTTGTTCTTTAATTCCGTGACTGAAAATTGTAGGAAAAATAAATAAATAAATCAGCTTATAAAAGCTTTATATAACCAGGAAAACTACATGTGGAAGAAGAAAAACTAACAACAAAATGTTAGATTGATTCCTAGCATGTCTATCAAGTAGAAAATCACTCTCTATTCAAGTCCATACCAACTTGCTCCTTCTCGTTTACAAGATGTTGAACACCATCTAAAACCTGTTTAATAGCAGTAGCTTCCTTTTCAACTGAGCCAAATAAAGCCAGGTGTGCATTTAGCTTCTCTGAGATCACAGCAATGGATCTATCCTTCATTTGAATGGTGCCCTTCAGAGCACAAGAAGAATCCTGTTTCTCGAAATTGTTACAGTGAATTAAAAACTAGTTATCTACCAGTAAATGCAGCAGCCAAGAATATCCTATTTAAAGGCAGAATATTTGTCTAAAATGCCAACCAAGCTTTCTAGTGGAATGCAAAGCTCAGGACCAAAATTTAGATGCCAAATGATAGGTGGCATGCATTAAAGAAGGTCACAAAAAGAATGAAATATATTTTTTTGATACTAAAAGGATATACATGCAGACAACAAAGACTGAACTAAACACCAGAATTACAGGAAGGTAGTCTAATTTGTGAGCTCCAGAAAAGAATACAAACTGACCTCATAGTGGCGTATGAAAGCATCCCTTGATAGAAGCAGGCCATTAATAGTTTCTTTCAAATCCTTTTCCTTCTCCTCCAGTAACTCATTCTCGTTCTCAAGATACTTCACCTGTAAAAGGCAAGTAAAACGTTTTGAGCATTGTAATCATCAGCTCAGTGAAGCAGAACATTCTTAAAACCTCATTAGGGGGAAGTTCCAAAAGGCAGACAAGGAATGTCTCACAACTTCTTTCTTATTGATAGATCCTACATTCACCAAAAGGTAACCGTGCTAAGATAGGCCTCCAGTTAAGATAAATTTTATGATCCTTTCATTTTTCAAACTGATTCCATTTCACTTGAGGATCTTACGATTCAATTTTATACTTGAGTAAATAGTGTGCTAAAAGAGTATCATTCAATAACCAAACACAATGTTGTTTCCAATACATTTCCATGAAATTTCGTTTTCGACACTTTCTCATACGAGATTCTTATCGTTCAACAAGATGATTGCTCTAATTGCAAGCCCACAATTGGTCAAATTAGCATGTGTGCAAATGTAACCAGTTAAATAGAAAAGGATTAAAATAACATACACTAGCAACAAACTACAACAAACCCTAGATTCGAGTTTCATCTGAAGCTCATCACGCGAAGCTAACTCAGAGCGTAATTCCTGCAACTGCTTCGAGTAATCCGCTTCGATCTGCTGCTGCTTCTGAACTCGAAACCATAATTTCGTCGAACTAACTCAAATTAAAGCATACACATGGAATCCAAAGCAAATCCCTAAACAAGAGGGATCGAATCAAAACCTGAATGCATTGCTCGAGCTCTTCTCTCACGCTCCGTTCTCTTTCCTAGCTCCGACAAGGCGAATAAACGAGGAGATCGAACTCAATCTTCGAGAGGGAGGGGGGGATGAGGCGAAGGATTAGGGTTTACTCTGAGATCTCGAGCTTCGGAGACGAGGGCGAGAAGCTGGAGCTTGAACTTGGAGAGCCCCAGCAATTCCACGGCCATGGCGCGCTCGCGTACACAGCGTTTTCTCAATTTGGGGGGCTTTTATTCGGGAAAGATGGCTCCCCGTTTTGACACGTGTACGGTGGATCTGCTACCGGATTTTGATAGGATGTTCCCACGGTTGAATCTTTAGTCCCACATCGGAAGAGGAAAGCACAGCGCAAAGCACCTCACGGTATACAAGCGCCTTAGTCGCAATGTTAAAAAATTACGCAGCTGCGTGGTGAGCACAGAGCGAACTATTCTTTCGCCTTTTACTAAAGAATACCGTGTGCACGCCACTCAAAGCAGCATACGCTTATTTTTGGAGGAGTATTCCGAAAGGAGTGCTCCAACAAGTCAAATTAGTGAATTTTGAAATTTAAACTAGCATTAGAATTGAGTGGGTACCTCGGATAATTTGTGCTTACGCATAAGAAGTGTAAATATGTTTGGATTTCTAGTATGTTGGAGATTAGGGCCGAAGCATGTTTAATAGTAGTACACATTTGGCACGAGAATTTGTTTCTCGGATCAGTTGGGCTAAAAGAGACCACCATACATATCCTCTATTCTCAGGATCCATCTTTTGACCGCCTATAAACGTTCTTTAGCAGAAGCCCCTGGCCTGATACTTTATAGTTAATACGTCCAACCACAAAATATAAAAAACACCAATTTCTCACAACAAAAGATTCCAACATCTTTGACCATATATCATCAATAAATAAAAGAGGCCAAAAAGAAAACGATACAAAGATGAACATTTTCAAAAAAGAGAGAGAGAGAGAGAGAGAGAGAGGGGGAAATTAAGGGAGAGATTCCAGATGCTTTTAATGGGGCATGTGACTGCTGACACGAAACGGACACCAAATAAAAACACGTTGCACGTCCAGCAAAGGGGAAGGGAGAGAACAACTCCAAAAGCGCTTTTCACCCGAGTCAGGGTATGAAACTACGAAAAGGAAGCACCAGAAAAAGAAGAGTGGTGCATCCCACGACCAGCTCCACTGCAGAAACCCAACTGCTTCCTCTTAGAAAACTGCTGCTTCCACCGCTGCTTTCCTGCGCACTTCCGGAGGAACTGCTCGGCGTGCTCCCTTTTGCTGTGAAAGTCGACAAATGCCATTCCATTCACACCAAGTTATAAAAGCAAATGAGAATATATATATATATATTGATTGAGATGATATTATTAATACAACCGAAAGTGCTATTTATTTAGAGAGTGAATTTACTAATAATATTCATTCGACTCAAAGCACGTTTGGTATTGAAGCTCATCTAATATTAATACACAAAAATACAAGTGCAATAAATTCATTGTAATATGCGGTACGTGTAACGTAATCTTTCTACAATCCAAACGACACCTCAATGCAATACATCTCTCCAAAAATACCAAAATTTTGCCCCCGTCAAATATTTATCTTGGTGTGATCGATCAGAATAGTTAGTTGTTTCTGACCTTTCTATTTTCCTTTGCCACACAGGGTTAGAACAACGCGTCTGATTTTTTATCATCTACTCAATTGGACCCGACCAAACACTGGAGTAGCGGAAAGAAAGTAGGGTATGCCAAGCTGTATTACCAGTAAAGGTACTAAAAATCTACGGACTACAATTCAAAATGTCGCGGCAGAACGATGCAATTAAAATAATACATAAAAAGTAAGAAGTAATTATAGAAGGTAAAAATATACAGAACTCACCTGAAATATATATGAACCACTTTAAATCAGCTATCCAAACTTCTTAACTTTTGTATTTTACTATCCAAATTTTTAATTTGTTTGGTCTAAATCAGCCAACAACACTTTGATTTCAAAATTTAGACTAATTATTTTAATTGATTTATAGTTGCTAGAATTATATGAAGTATACTAAATAAACTTATAAAGATAAATATCACATTCAAATTTTAAAATCAAAGTATCTTAACTTACTCAAATTAAATAAGTTAAAAAGTTGAATAGTAAATTCAAAATTTTGAAAGGATTGGTTTAGCCAAATCAAAATGATTCATAGCTCAAGTTCTGTACTTTTCTTCGTTATTTAAATAATTATGATGCAATGTTACCTAATAAAAGATTGATCTTTCAATCTTTTAATTATGAATAGATCAATCGTTTTGAGCTATGAATATTCAGAGTTTAATGTAGTAAATTTTGAATTTACTACGTACATTAAAATATCACAGAGGTACATAAACAACTTTTTTTTCCAAAATAATTATAGCTATAGCAGAATCCAGGACCTCACAGAACAAAAAAACTTTAGAATTTAATTCTGATGCAATGTTACCTAAAAGATCAATTGTTCTAGTAGCAAAATATGAACTCCGAATTTTTTTCTTCGTTTTTTTTTTTAGAGTGAAAGATGATAAGCCACCAGCTTCACTTACTTTTTAAAAAATAAATTCAGCTAGAAAAATAAAGTAATTATATTTTAAAATTTAAAAACTCAGTTACCGACCATTAAATCTTTTGCTAAATCTTTTGCCAAATGTGCTGGTTACACTCTCATATATATATATCAGGAGCTAATCACACTTAAAAATTTACTACTTTGACTTAGAGAACCAAGTACGTTAAGCAATTAATGATTGATAATTGATAATTAAATCAAAGTATTTATAGTGAAAGAGCATCACCTGGAGCCGCAGTGCTCGCACTTCCACCCTGCTTGAAGATCGCCGCATCCGTGGAGTTAGGCGGTAGGTTTAGGAGCTCTGCAAAACCCAAAAGCATACAAGACACGAATTGATCAAAACCTTTCCACAACCATCATAAAAGAATGAATAATTTTCCAACAAAGATAAATACAAAGCCCGTGTCTAAACCCTTAAAAACCTCACTGAGGGCGGTTGGAGGAGGCAAAAGAGCGAACAGGTGGTGGGCACTCACTGGGGCACTCGGAGATGTTGGCAGCGGCGCTGCACGCGGTGGGCAGGGAGAGGGCGAGGGAGACGTTGAGCTTGAGGCCGAGCTGGGGGTCGTCGCGGTCCTTGACGAGGACGCAGAGGCACTTGGGGCTCTTCGCGAGCACCTGCTTGAGCCCGTCGCAGCAATCCGGGGTGGGCGATCGCGCGTTCCCCTCGACGTAGGCGAGGCACGGCGCCAGCCCCACCAGCTGGTTCGCGCACTCGCTGCGGTCGCCCGAGAGGTCGGAGAGCGCGACCATCGGGAAGGAGGTGACGAGGACGACGAGAATGGCGGAGGCGAGCTCTAGGGTTTTCGAGGAGGAAGAGGTGGTGGTCCTCGCCATGGGAGAGGAGGAGGAGGAGGAGGAGGAGGAGGGAGGTGGTGGGGGGGAGGGGAGAGGGATTTAGCTTGTGTCGTGTTAAATAAGGAGATCGGGAGAGAGGGGAGGTGGGTGAGTGGCAATAATGAGTGGTGCAATAATGGTGGCTTAATGGCTTTACAAGTGTTTGTCCTGAGTGGGAGTGTGGGAGTGATGGTGCCTTTGTTGAATAAACACTAGCTTTTGGACTGCCACATGATCTTTGGCACTATTTAGGTTTGAGTTTAACATTAATTTAATTTTTAATTAAATTGTTGCAAAAATAAAAGACAATTTAAAAAAAAAGAAAAAATAATAATTCTACAATAATAATAATAATAATTGATTTTATTACTGTTACAATAAAAAAAAAATTTCAAATCATGACTAAATACAGTATATCTATTTTGACAGTGTCAAAAATATACCTTGCATAGATAATAGATTAGTTCTCTATAATAATATCAAATAAAAAAAAAAAAAAAAAAAAAAAGGAGGTGCCGGTATTAATAAGTTATTGGATCCCATACCATAGTCTTTATTTTGAAGGTCAGGTGTTAAGAGATGTCTAACAAAGAGTTCTTAGAGCATCTTGTATTAATGCTTCTTGAATAGTAGTACTTTTTCGCCAGAATATATATTATTATTATATAAATTAAAGCTTGTGTTTTGAGTCCTTGGATATTACTGGATGTGGAAAGGGCCAACTCCATAGTTTGAGTAGTAGATAGTAATTGGGAAGCGTGCACTTATGAGGCTGTCCCGCCATTGGCAGGAAATAATTAGGAGAAGAAGATGGAGGGGGAGAGGGCAAAGTAAATATGGATTGAGAACAACGATTCTTTGGACCACCAACATGTCCATAATTTTAGTAAGGGTTTGTTTGGGCCCATGCACGAGAATGATCTGTGTCAAAACCAAAAGATCTGCCCACATAATCTCAACTTTGAGAACCGACTAAAGTGATGGAAATTCTATAAAATATTTTATATATATATATAATTAAAATTTGAACCTACAATTTCGTGTCTCTTATACTTTATTCATGCAAGAGATCCATGATTTGATATTATAATGTAGACGTACCATCATAGAGTTGAACCCTAGCTACTTGTGAATTATAAATAAGTAAAAACATACATAACTTATTTAAACGGTAGATCTTTTTGAATCAGCTATTTAATCTTTTAAAATTTTAATTTTACTATTCAATCTTCATATCTGTTTGATTTGAATCAATCAACAACTTTCTGACTTTAAAATTATAGCTAATTACTAATTTTAATAAAAATTATTGTTTCAAGAATTATATGAAGTATACTAATTAAATATGTAAAGATAAATAATATATTTAAATTTTAAAATCAAAATACCTGACTCAAATTAAATAAATTAAAATTTTAAATAATAAAATTAAAATTTTAAAAAATTGAATAGCTAATTCAAAATGTATTCATTGTACAAATAAATTCCTTTTTACCTAATAAATATGCATCTCTGGGTAGTCTCATTCCACATAAGAGAGAGAGAGAGAGAGAAGAGAGAGAGTTTAACTATAATGAGATTAGCTAGTGCGTAGGATTTGGAATTGAGTGGATATTCTAAGGCAAATAAGACCTTTCCGTAGTCACGGGGTTAAAAGGCTTTGCTACTATTCGTCACGGACCTCACAGTAGACATCTTCGGGGAAAAGCCATTCTCTTTATCTTTTCATCTGTTCTGTTTCGGCTTAGATTTAATTATTCCCTTCTTCTAGCATCTCAACCAAAATAAAGCTTTAATTCCATTCCAAACATGCAAGCACCCAACAACACTACAAAACCAATGAGCGTAACGGCTGAGAGAGCTGCTTTTACACACACACAAAAAAAAAAAAAAAAAAAAGAGAGAGAGAGAGAGAGTGAAAAATTGCATAATACAACATGTAGTAATCCACTGATTTAGGGCTAGGTATAGATTTTACAAATAAAGCTGTTTGAAAAGGCACTCAAATATTCTCTGCAGATTAATAGATACATTGAAGGCATTTGCATCCCAATAACACTGACGGTAGCGACTTGTCAGGGACTAGCTCTAGGCTTGTCACAACACCAACAGATGTTGCCATCTACAAAATCTGGATTCAATTAACAACCATAACTAATTTGTCACCACCATATTTCCCAATTTCTAAGGGAAACACACACACACACACACACACAAAAGCAAATGTCGACAATGTTAAATGTCGTGCAGCGACTGCTAGCCCGCCGATAAAAAGAAAAATACTTTTAATGATGGGACAACTTTGGCGAGAATGCTTGCTATCACATTTTAAGTGCTTCCCTTCTTATCAGCTAATGCATTCCTTCATTTTGTCCATCCCATTGTAATTCAGTAGCGACCAAATCCCAGAAACAAAAATGAAACGGCGACTCGGCATTCAAAGCTTTGTTAAGAAAGCTTGATAGTACATTTACAAAAATCTGAACTGAATTACATGCTATCAGAAACATTTTGCTATGATTTAAAGTAAACATGATACAAATAGATAACTGCAGACCTTGCAAGTCACCTCGGAATGCAGAATAAGTATGCGATCATTTTCTTTCATAATCTTACCAGGTGTTCTTTTACTCAAATCACCTTCTTGAAACAACAGCTGTTATAGAGTTCATGCCGATAGACCTGTATGTGATGTGGAACGACAAATTTAAAAAGAAAAAGTAGAAAATTAATCATTGAAACTGTTGAATTATGACAGGTTCGATGGCTAAAGTGCATAAGCAGATAAAGCTCCCGAATTTGTACCCCTAAATCATGTAAAGTAAGCTGAATATAGCAAACTACGATACTCGAATTACCGAGAGGAAGTAATATCAGTAGGATCGTTATTAAAAGATTATGAGATACTCAGAAAAGAATGGACAGGAATAAAGAAGCAGCTTCTAAGATAAATAGGAGTGAACAGATTTCCATCACATACCATACATCTAGAGATCATCTATAAGATAGGAAATTAAGATGGGGACTTCCATGCAACATTACAATCCAAGCTCTACATAAAGCTAACTCAGGCGGCAATATTGCAAGTTGTCAAGCAACTAACTTTTTCATGTTGAACTCAACCAGCAATACTGTTATAGAACTTGAAAAATAACAAACTACCGAAATGTACATAGAGTTATCAAAAGGAGACTGTATTATCGTTATTATTGATGCAATAATTACAATTTTCTCTGGGTTTCATGAGTTCTGGCTAATGATAACTTCAAGACTGCTTATAGAGTTATAGTTATGACATAAGAGGTGTGAGCGAGAGACATATTGTCATGCAAACCTTGATCCTAAGAAACAGCCTTACAATCATCGTCCAAAAGTTTGCGAGTGTCAAACATCTAGGAGAGCCTTCTACACTCACTCAATTTTCACCGTACTTAGAATGTCTATAGAACATATGCCTATTCCAAGGCAACTGCTTACTTACTACATTAAGATGTACAAATTATGTACCAATCATGAAAATATCAGAAGAAATAGTAAGAAAGATGTGCAAATTGTCATATTCTTATTTCCTACGACAAAAACATATTAAAGAGTGGACTCTAAAACAAGACTTCAACAAATAAAGGCATAAATGCAATGATTTATACTTTACATACCTCAACTATCAGCGTCTAATCCTAGGTTTGCACCGAAATTCTGCTAAAAGTGCTATATGATCAGATGACCATTCAGGAGAAGGAAGCGCTGTATCCTTTCTCAAGCTTTCCTCATCCAAAAGTTCCAGTAGTGACTCCACTGTCAAAGAGTCCGCTGGAAACAAAATTTCAAAAGTAAATCTGAAGTCAAACGATGAAACTTCTCTTCTATAAAGTGCTTGTAAAGCTTGAATAAAGAACAGAAAACATAGGGAAAGCAAATACCAGTGTAGAATATGTAATCAAGGGTACCAATGAAATCCCTAGTGCAATTTGTGAAAAGGGGTTCATTTGTTGCTGGGTCTATCCTCCTCCTCTGCTGCTCCAAACCAAAACCAACGCCCCTAGCAAATGAAGAATATGCACTAACCTGCAAAGAAAAGATGCCATTTACAACCTAGGCTGAAGTACTTGCAGGTCTTTCAATGTATGAGACAGAGTTTACCAGAGGGAGTTGGTGAGTCAACTTGCTTGCTGGGCGCAGAATCCCAAGGGGGTCTATCGCCAGGTCAGGATGCAATTGATCAACTTTTCCCATTGCAAGAAGTGAATGAGGCGCACTACATTCAAAACCACCAAATATGTATAGCCACAGAACTAACTTTCGTTTAAAACAGATTTATAACACATAAAAGCTGCTGCCATTAAAATGGTTGTACGTGCCTTCCAGGAAGTGCATTGAAATCCCCACAAACCAGCATTGGAATGTCGGCACTAACAGCTATCTTTTCTAACCCTTTTAACAGAGTATGCACCTGAAGTGGCCAACAAAATGTATGGAACGTTATTAATAGAACAGGAGAGGACAGATTTCAAATAAAACTCAATCGTAGCATGTAGAATGAACCTGCCAGAGCTTAACATCTTTGAGGTCCGGGTGGACATTTACATGAGTATTTGCCTGCAAAGGGTGACTAAGGAAATATGAGAAAAGGCCATCTGAAAGCCAAAATGAAAGACTAGGGAAATAGCTGTATGCATGTGAAATAATGAATAAATAAATAAATAAATGGAGGTCAAAAGTAAGAATGAGGCCAAAACCTCAAAGCAGTATGTTAACTGGAAATTGATTCCTTGCATAGATTCCACTATGAAAAGGCTCAGACATGTCCCATATAAATAGCAACATCACTTGTGAAAATCAGTTTACATACCAACCCCTAAATATTAAGGCTGAATTAAGAGAAATGCAAAACTTAATTTCAAATTCAAAGACCAAAAGTTCAATGGAAAAAAAAGAAGAATATATGCACACCAGCTTTAGACCAAATTGGGTCAAATTCAATATTAGGGAATCACTACATGAAAAGGGATTACCAGCATACAACAGGCTTTCATCCAAATCTATGAATTATTTTCCGAATTTTGACCCTCCGTATGAATCAAAGGGACAACAAAGAGAACAATCAATGTAGTTTTACATGGAATGTCACAGCACCTACAGAATTTTTTTTTTTGTGTTTCGATTTTCCAATGATATCATTAGATTTATTCATACCACTCGCATAAGGAAAAAGCACGAGGGAACAAAGGCTGAACCTGAAGTATGTCTCTTATTGAAGAAAATACTCACTAATATCACCTATGGAAGTGAAAATTTTAACAGAAAACCAGACAATTACCAAAAAATCTATATGCAATACACTGTTTCCACCTAATGGCAACCACAAACTTGGAAAAAAAGGTAGACTAATGTGCCCACCACACAAAGCAGCTGCCTTTTTCCAGGGTTATCGCCACCACTATTACCAAATTTTGCTTCTAAAACTGCAATCAACGCAATATTATCCTGCACAAAAGAAAACAAAGTATCAATATTTCAGCAATAAGCAGCCAAAGAAGCGCACATTCAAAATAAGTATTTCAGAAACATTGCCACCAACTTTAATCAAGCGACTCAAAGCAACTTTTTTCTGACCAGTTGCAATCACTGCTTCAGTTAACGACTGTGCAGCTTTATTGAATTCAACCTGCAAAAGTGAATAGATTCAAAAGCATGAGAATGTCATCAAAGTACGATGAAGTGGGACTCAACCAGTGAATATACCTCATATTTTTTAACATGCGAAAATCGTTCCCTGCGAAAAAATGTAGCACAACCATCAATTGACTGGGGATTTCCAGTATAAACCTGGAACAATCAACAAAGCATCATAAGTTACAGACAGAGATAAATCTTGAAGCACTTTACACAAAAGAAACTTTCACCCTGACCTCTGATGTCCTTTTCTTGTAAAGTGCTTGATATCCATGTTTATCAAGCTCTGGAGCAAAAAACTCATCAAAATGGTCACTTTGTACCTTGAAAGAGCAGACATTACACAACTTAAGTTTAAGTCATCATACAGAAATTAAAGCTTATTTACTTGGGCTTGATTTCTTTGATATTCGAGTGGAACTAATGCAGTTTCTATTAAAACATTTTTCTTCGCCAAATTAAGGCACAAGTAAGAGAAGCATATTCTTCGGGTATCAGGGCTCATAACACATGGTAAATAGAATTGCGATAGTAAAAGGAAAATACATCATGTACAAACTTTCCATTGTTTAAAGTAAAGAGCATGTGCTGTTGAAGAAAGGCAAAATAGATCGAGCATTAAAATTTTCCCGAATATACAATCAACTATAACTGAAAACAATAACATTGAAACTACTGACATCAAAGATTTAACCCGAAAAAAAAAAAAAAAAAATGAAACCCAAAATTTTGGTGAATCAGAAGCACATAGTAAAAGAATAGATAATGCTGCAGATTGTCAAGGTTGCCCATTTAACTGTAATACAATAATGCCTTCAATATGTCAAACCTATTTGGAATCAGGTCTGAAATACTTCCCTACCATCTTTTATTAACTGAAATACATGCAAAAAATAATGACGAAAACATTAAAAAGAAAAGTTGTAATTTCGCTGGTCTCTTGCATATCAGCAAAGGAAGAAATAGGGACAATATACCTCTTGAAGGCAGATGATGTCGGCATGGTAATTTATTATTTCGCGTAACAAATTTTGTCTTCTGTAAGGCCATGAAAGAGCCCAGGAAGGGCAATAGCTGTATACATCACTTGTCGCATATGTATCAGCAAGTATATTATATGAGAGCACCGTAAATGTCCCAAAAGTAGAAGTTCTGCTTTCTGAATCCAAATGCCCCAAAACATCAACACTATTCACTTGAATCATGCGGCGCGGACTAGGAGATGGAGCTGGGATCACGCGGGACGTCATAATAGAATTCACAGCTCCTACCGGTATCCTCGTCTCTGCATCTACAACTACACACTCGAACTTCAGAACATGGGCAATATCATCCGCTGTTGGTGTGTACGTACGAGATCGTCCAACTTCAAACCACGTTTCACCGGAATTCCTCTCTGAAGATGGAGGGTATAAGGGTACCGGGCCATTTGTAAGTCCTGGGCTATGTCCTAGATTAGATGTTGAGCCCGATAACCCCGTGTTAATAACACCTGATCCGCTGCTACCGAACCGCCCGAAAAGCTCTTCCTCCTCAGCTCCATTTTCATTTACGGCATTACTTGCGCGCTCGTGTAAAGCACGATGGTGCTGCCATGCGTCTAAGAAGCACTTGGACGAGCAGTGGTAACTTTTAGCAACAGGTATTTTCGCCTTAAGACAGCCGAGGCATTGCAGGGTCGCTTGTTCAACTGGATGAACGCTGCAGACTGCGACTTTTCTATCACTCTGTATGCGATACCTTCGAGACATAAAAAAGCACAAGGATAACATAAATTGCTGATGTAGCATTGAGGAACAAGTTAGGATTCACGGATGCTGCGTTAACTAAGATTTATGAGTAATTCGATCGACATCGGAAACTCGTCAGAGTAACATGTAACTTCACGAGCTCAAAATTATCTGAACTGTCACTAGCCTAAGCTAATCTACTAAAACAGCACCCGGGAAGCAGCAATGGATGTTATTGCCTAACTTAATGGAGGTGACGAGATCTTCAAACAGCTCGATAGTTGCAGTGAGAGCACTAATTAAAAACCAGGAGATAACTAGAACTAGCAAGATAACCATAAATTGGACATTGGATTCGAAACGAAGAGAAATGGAAGGGGAGAGAGAGGGGCGAACGAAGAAAACCCTACCACTTGTAGCGGATGAAGTAGCCGTCGAGCGGAGCCGACTCGGGAACATCTTCCGTCACTATCGAGTTGTCGGGCCGCCGCAGGAGGACGTACGGCGTGATCTCGCAGCCGACGACGGGGATCTCCGACGGCAGATGCACGCGCAGCACGGTCAGCATGCTTCCCGGCCGGTGGATCCCTCGCCCCCGAAGCCAAACCCTAACCCTAGAACCCCTTCCTCGTCTCCTTCCCAACGCCTACCCCTTCTCCGGCGGAGGATGCGGGGCGGATCCGCCATCACCCGGCCCTGGCCCCCGCCAGGGTTGACCAAATCCAACGGTCGCCGATGGATCAAGCAGCTCGGAGGGGCATTTGAGGCAGCTCGATGGGAGCTCTTCGCGATGGCGAGCGCTGTACAGCGGCGTCTTCTTCCTCCGCGATGAGCTCCTCTTCGTCGATTTGGGATCCACGAAGCCCTCAATAAGTGTGGGGAGCTTGAGATTGAAGAGGACGAGGACGACGACGACGACGACGACGACGACAAGGAGGAGAGAGAGAGAGAGAGAGAAATAGAGAGAGAGAGAGAGAGAGAGAGAGAGAGAGAGAAATGGTTAGGGTTTTGGGGGAGCGGCTAAAGCATTTGGGTGTCGCGATGAGAGAGAAGGAGAGATAGATGGGTCCCGATTGCCCCTCCACTCCTCTTTGTGGTCGTCTCCTTTGGCGTATAAATATAGAGAGACGGGTTGGATGTAACGAGGTCTCATTTTATGTCCAAGTGAATGTGCCATCATTTCTTTTTTAGTACATAAATTTTAGCTTTTTTTAATATTTTTTTGGATCGTTAGTGGTTAATTTTTTTTTTATTAAATTAGTTCCCAAATTTAGAATCTTTTAATTTTTTTTATGAAAATTAATAAATAAAGGTAAATAATAAAATAACAATAATGAGGATCTCACCGGCTTGTTAGCTAGCTACACACAGCTAACAATCTTTCATAGTCAAATTTATTTTTTTTAATAGAAATAATAAATTAAAGTAAATAAGTAATCAACTATCTAATGCTGTTAAGAGTTATTATGACTATGAAATTAGATGTGCTCTATATATAGATCAAGACCAGCAAATCTGCACGTGCGATGCATCATGTCACGGAAAGATCTCATCCGTATAGCCACATTGGGTTCAAAATGGCATATGAGATCGCAAACTAACTCATACATATATATATATATGGACGCGAAACAGAGGTATGAGCTCTTATGTGTCATTTTTAAACTCCTATTTAATGGTAAATAATTATTAAGGCATTAGGATGTTAAATGCTACAAATAAAATATTAACAACCATTTAGATCGGGCCAAATTTGGGCTAGGAGTAAGTTGGCCCGAACCTGACTGTATACAACTTCAAGTTTTAAATTTTGGCCCAGCCCATTAAAAATGGGCCGAAAGGTGTGACTAAAAGCAGAAAATGACGAAACTGCAGAGTCGAAGCCCAAGATAAGCCCAACAATATTTTGGGCGAACACTTACTTGAGTTTCCTTCCCAGCCCATGATTGAACCCAACAAAGTTTTGGGCCTAAGAGGCCACACCCTTGAATACAATGTACTTTAACCTGAGAGGCAACAGCTCGAACCTGCTTTTTCTAAGGCCACACACAGAGATACGAACTCCCGATCTTTTTTAAATCTGGTATAATAACAACTGGATGCATTAGATAGTGAAGTAGGTTATCTGTGTAGATCGAAAAGGATAGGTATTACGCTAAAATTTCGATGATTACGATTTTTTTTTTTTTTTGGTACAAAAATGTGAATATATTATTTGGTGAATTGAGAAAGTTAGGTAAGTCGTTGAACCGAATTGTTAGTAAATTTGTGGTGCTTTTCAAACTTTTTGACACGAATAGTAATAAGAACAGAAATTAGTCCAGCATTTTGTACTCGAACTAAGTAATTAATTAATATATTCTTCCAAATACTTGGATTATTCTATTTTATTCGTTTTCTTCTCGTTCTCGGGTTTTTTTTTTTTTTTTTTTTGTGAGAGAGATATAGATAGCATGCACGCTATTTATTTTGTTTTATTTTATTTAGAAATAAACCTAGCTTGAAATGTGAATCAAATTTGGGTTTCGGGTACCAACCATCGAGCCTTTTGTTACTTGCTCTAGGGACCGTCGGTGTTTTTTTATATTGTTCTTCGATCTTTCAAGACTATACTATTTTGTTTGAGGAATAGGTAGCACACTACCTGCACCATTTTTTGAAAAAGTAAACTAAGCTACAGAGGTGAGGCAACACGGACTTCGAAAAAGATAAAAAGATAAAAAAAAAAACCCTAGAGATTACAAAAGTGCAAATTTAAAAACAGATAGTGCTTCTATTGGTCCGTCAACAATTTAATCTTATGTATACCCAGCAATGAATTTGGAATGACCGATCTGAAGATCGTACCGTTCTTATCTTTCCAGATGATCCACCAACAAGTTATTAAACTGATTGGTCCCGAAAGTTGAGATTACGAGTCCCTTCTATTTTTAGACTATACTATTATTTTAATTATTATGTTGTTTCATTTTTTTTAAAATAAATAAAATAAATAACGTGCTATTTTTAGGAAATAAAAAGAAAATAATATAATGACAAAACCATTGAAGAGAGCGCCGTGCACCACGACATGCATCGGATCTCGTGAAACTCTTTAACCGAGTGCCTCAACTAAGCCCTCTCTTATTACTGTAAATAAATGGAATGGCGACACCACCGTGAGCGTAGGAGACAGCTCGGAATACACATAGACCCTCCTCCCTCTCCCCACCTCGTCATTAATTAATTAATAGTTCCATCGCCGCATGCGTGATATAGCTACGCCGCCCCATCCTCTAGATCTCTCTCTCAACAACTTTATATATATATATATATATATATATGCTCAAAATTTTTATTTTCGAATTTAAATAATAATAATAAAATTATATTATTTTCAAACTTCCTTCTGTAACTTTGGCTCTGCTTGAAATTATTTAAAATTTATTTTAAATAAAATAATAAAAAAAAAGTTTATTTATTTGTGTATAAACCTGTTGTCGTATAATAGGAGTGTAAATAACAACCATTTTACGGAGTCAACTTGTCATCGACCTTCGAAGCCCTCGCATTTACTGTTACGACCTATATGCTCAAAATTTTTATTTTCGAATTTAAATAATAATAATAAAATTATATTATTTTCAAACTTCCTTCTGTAACTTTGGCTCTGCTTGAAATTATTTAAAATTTATTTTAAATAAAATAATAAAAAAAGTTTATTTATTTGTGTATAAACCTGTTGTCGTATAATAGGAGTGTAAATAACGACCATTTTACGGAGTCAACTTGTCATCGACCTTCGAAGCCCTCGCATTTACTGTTACGACCTGTCACTAGTTCACTACCGCTTATAAAACCCTCCCTAAACCCCTCACTCCCTTCCTAAGTTCTTAGCACACATCCTATATTGCTATAGAGAGAGAGAGAGAGAGAGAGAGAGATAAGAGAGAGAGAGAGAGAGAGATGGGGAGGTGGTGGCTTCTCCTCTTGGTGCTAGCCCATGTCGCGTTCGGCGCACGAGCTAGGCACGTGCCAGGCCCCGCGACCGCCGCAAATTCAGCTACTAAAGTGGTTCCGGTGGGTGCCGGTCTTGAGGACCAGAAGAACTTCGCGACGTTCGGAGGAGTCGGCGGGTGGGCCGGAGCCGGAGGTGTTGCTGGCGTCGGCCCCGGCGGCGTTGGCGGTATCGGCGGTGCCGCTGGCGGACTCGGCGGTGTCGCAGGAACTGCCGGACCGGGCGGTGTGGGGGGCGTTGGCGGCGGTGTGTATGGATGGAAAGGAATCGGCGGTGGAGTACTTGGCGGTGTTGGCGGTGTTGGTGGCCTTGGTGGTGGAATTGGTGGTGTTGGTGGTGGAGTCGGGGGGGTCGGAGGATTAGGCGGTGGCGGTGGCGGTGGCAGTGGGCTTGGCGGTGGCGTCGGTGGAGGTGGACTTGGAGGCGGTGGCGGTGGATCGGGGTGTAGGTTTCCTTGAAAAGCACTTCTTAATTATAAGTATATAAGCGTGCGTACGTACGTATTGGCTTCCCTGAAAAGTGCTTCTTAAGTAGACGTGTGCTCTTTTATGACGTATTTGGTTGATCATGCAGGCATGTAAATTAAGCAGGGCAAATAGCGGTAGTTGTGTTGTGTTGCGTGAGAACGTGGGGTGCATGCATGAGAGTGCTAGGGATGTAGCTAAAGCCTAGTTAATTAGCTGCGGTGCTGTAGTATGGAGTCCGTGTACTACTGAATAAAACTTTCTTATGGTACGTACGTACTTTTGCATGTTGTTAAATCGCAACATTATTGTGCTTTGTATTTTTTATTTTATTTTTCCCTTCTCTTATGAAAGTCCCCAGTATATTAAACTAATCAAAATCGATACATTAATTACTTGATCTAGACTCTAAATGAGTTAACACACCAATGTACGTAACAGCAAAATTAGATTATAAGTCTAAAAAAATAAGCTAATATTATATGTATATTGAAACCTGATACAAAGATCCTCTCCTCTGTTTGAGGAGATCTTTCACCCAGAAATACTTGCTCTCGAAATCTACAAGGCAACACCGTACATGTCAACATTCCTGTGGAATATTTATATATATAGTTAACAGAAAATATATGTATGTAATAATAAAAAAAAAAACTTATTCAGAACGATTAATTGATAAGAAAAGTTACGTGCATATATACCTACTCCCACTTTTGATAAAGTTCGTTTTGGTTCTAAAATACTACCTAAAAAAAATACTTTTTGTCTTCTTTAGAAAACTTTTGTATGAATGCTCACATGCAAAACACGCCGCATAAAAACGTGAAAGAAGTGAACTTGGCTTCATCTCCTCCAACAATTCGGCCATTTCTGAATGCTACTATTTGCTGATTCGTAATATTAATTGTAGTTATTTATAGCAAATAATTTTGTAATACAATAAGTACTCAAAAGTTTCTGCTGCAGCTGAAAACTTTTATTATTTCAAAGTTCAAAAATTATATTTTTCATTTGAAAGTTTTGTTTCTATTATCAACAGAAGTTGCTGATGAAATTTAATATATTATCTATATAAATAAAGCAGTACGTAGTACATTATCTTTTCTGAAAAAATAATAATAATATAATTTTACTTATAACATTTCTCATCTACACAACACTGAGCACACAGTTAATTAACTAAAGTTACACCTTTCAACAAGACCCTGCATGTCCTATTGTAAACATGCAATTAAGTTGCATGAGAGCACAATAAAGACATCTACGCCCATAAATTTTTCCCTGTGGATTGTGTGGGGATGCATATTTAAATTGGATGCAATTAATTGTGTAATAACCAGATAATTTTATTATTTTTTCGCTCGGAATTAATATATGCCCGTATACATGTTTAGAATCTTTAGATACAGTATTTAACAAAAATATTTAATTAAACCACAAATTGTGATTTTCCTCGTCCAACAATCTTAAAATATGCTGTATTATTAGAATATATACTGATTATGCATGCTCTTTTGAAGTACAATAAGTTAAGCTTTTGTTTGAATTATTAAATTAAAAATAAGCATTATGCAAGGTAAAAAAGGAGTGATAAAAAAATGTTTAAATATTAACCGGCGAGTCACGGTCGAAACCAGCTTGTAACCGGCGAGTCCCGGTCGAACCTGGCTCGATCCAGCCAATTGGTTTTCCCCGAACTCCGTGCTCTTTTAATTAATTTATAAAATAAAATTAAGAGGTAGTTAAAAACAATTAAAAAATAAAAAGGAAAAAAATTGTGCACTAATCTCAACGCGCCCTATTCCGTCCGTGTGTGCGGTGGGATGCAGTTGAAGCCCAAAACCCCACCCCACCCCGCCCCCGCACCTCACCTCCACTCTCTCATCAGGAGGTTTTAGCCCATTTGTATTTGTGCTCTCTCCGTTTTCCTTTATTATTATCTATTTTATCCTGCCCCTAATCCGCGCTAGGGTTTTAGCGCCTCCTCTCTCGCTCTCCCTCGCGCTCATCGCCACCACTGAAACCCTAGTACGATCCCCTCTCCCCGCTTCTCCTTTCTCTCCGGCGATCGGCGGAGGAGGAGCTCGGCAGCGGACGCCATGGATCGGTACCAGAAGGTGGAGAAGCCGCGGCCGGAGTCGGCCATAAACGAGAACGAGATCCGAATCACCGCGCAAGGTCTCATCCGCAACTATGTTAGCTATGCCACGAGTCTCCTTCAGGTGAATCCCCTTCTTTCTCCGTCTCTCAATCCGTTTCAGATGGAGCCCTAGGTTCGATTTTGATTCCCCTGATATGTATGTATTGCTGAATTTCTTCGGTGTTTAGCTGCTAGTTGTCTCAGATGTATTATTAAGGATTTAATCTCTTTTCTTCGCTACTTTTTGACACTAAATTTGGCGTCTTCTATTGAATTGTCTCACCTCTTTTTCATCCACTTTACCTTGTGAGGATGATTTAGTGCGTGTAAATAGGCCGACATTATTGCAGAATAACATGGTAAATTGGAGATGAAAATGTTATTAGCGGTAGCAACAGGGGTTTGATCCATTTTTGTCAGCTTTTAAACATTTTTACTGCATTCTGCTTCGCTGCATGATGAGTGTTTATGTGATTTTTTGCGATGCTTCTTCAACTTTGTTATTGAATCAAGTGATTTTTGAAGTTTTGCTTGTTGGCCAACAACATTTCCTGTAAGGCATTTTCAATATTTCTTTTGTGTGTCTTATTGCAATGACATCATAGGAATATCGTCCAGCAATACTAGGAGCATTTGTTTTCTTGTCGAGTAAATCTTATCAATCTTTAATTTGCATTGGAGACTACTTTAGTAAGTAACTGAATAAGAGAAACAAATGAGATGTTGGAAAAGAAGAAAAGTTGATGAAAATATGAATGTAACTTTTTCCACTATGCATTTCTGAGATGCTTTCACCAGGTAAACAGGTTTATTTTCAGCACTGCTGGAAAAGTTTAGGATGCGTCACACGTGCATTAATCCACTTAGGACTCTTGAAAGTATGGGAGAGTTTTGTAGCATTTTCCACTTATTTCTCTCGACCTGGAGATGCTGCATTATCACCTCCTGATATAGTTCTCATTATATGAAGTTGCTTGTCAAAACTTTGGCATCACCTATACGGGTTTGCATCTGGTTGACAACCGATTGAAATTTGCCTGTTTTATTCTCGCCCGGAGTAGTCGCACCTTTGTTACAGCTATTATTCTAACCAAGAAAAAATTCGTTCAGAACTCTGGATGATGTTATGAATTGTTTGTTCGATCTATTTTACCTCTGAAACCTTCGTTATATTATGTATGTACTTCGTATCCGCCATTGATATTCACCCCGTTTCCTAACCAGCTAAGAAATCACTGTGTTATCTCTTCTCGTTTTCTTATTTATCTAGATTTTGTTTCAATTGTGGAATTGCATTTGCTGCATACTGTTTTCTGGATAGTTTTTATGTTCTTGGAATTTGTTTATTCCCGATTTCAGGCTTAAATACGTATGCTTCTATTCTAGCTTCATTTGTTGTAGTAGAGGTTCTTTCCAATGCGTACGAAGCAAATTAATATGATCAGCTACTACTAGGATTATCTGAAACTCGACCAATAATGAGTTGTTTACTTGGAACTCCTAGAATAGATATGAAGAGTGCTAATTTTGAAATCATGTAGCTGCTGGAATTGAACTGCTTGAGCTGCTTGCTACTGCAGTTTGATTCGAAAACTTGCTCAGAGAGATGAGTTGGATTTTTTTGTGTGTAGAAATGACTCTTTTGTATTGAGCCAAATATACTGCAATTTTTTTTTCCTTTCATCTTTTTTCTTTTGTTTACATGATTGCATCTTGTATATTCTCAGCAGTTATCTCTTGACAATTCTCCATAGAATAATCACCAGCCTGTATTATTTCTTTACGGATCTTTCTTAACCAGGATAAACGTGTGCGCGAGATTGTCTTGAAGGCCATGGGGCAAGCTATCAGCAAGACAGTGGCCATTGCAGAGATTATTAAGGTTGCTCTCACACTTCTTCTTGAACTTTTTATGATATTTTTAGCTGATACATATTCCTCTTCATCCTTTAACATCAACTGCAGAAAAGGATTCCTGGGTTGCACCAAGTTACCTCTATCAGTTCAGTCAGTATCACGGACGTGTGGGAACCTATTGAAGAGGGCCTTGTACCGTTAAGTCTCTTGCAGCCTTTTACATTCTTAAGAGTTTGCACACTTGAATGTTGTTGATAAATCATTTAACATTTGTAGTAATTTGATGCAGGTTGGAAACTACAAGACATGTTTCAATGATCTCAATCTCGCTTTCTCCGAGGGAGCTAAATAAAAATTCCCCTGGGTAATTCATTTGACATTTTCCTCCCACTTTTGTTCGTAATAGTAAAATACATTGATCAATCAAGTAATAATGTTTTTTGCTTCTAATGGGCTTATGGTAGGTATCAAGCTCCATCATATGCAGAGTTACCCATCCGACAGCAAAAGTTCCAACAACAACAGCAATATCAACAACATCAACCACGACAAAGTCAAGGTCAATTTAGTGAAGGTACAATTACAGCAAGCTCTAACACCTGATTGTTGAACGTGTATTGATTTTGGCGCTTCTTGATCTAGATACATATGGACGGGGCCGTGGTAGAGGAAGAGGCAGAGGAAGGGGATGGGGTCGAGGAGGATATGGTGGGTATGGTGGATATGGGAACAATCAAGGTGGATATGGGAACAATCAAGGTGGCTATGGGAACAGTCAAGGTGGCTATGGGAACAGTCAAGGTGGCTATGGGAACAATCAAAGTGGCTATGGTGGATATGGCAACCATGAAGGTGGATACGGTGGATATGGCTACAGTCAAGGTGGATATGGAGGATATGGAAACAACCGAGGTAGTATTTCAAATCTACTCAGTCCATGATTAATTAAGTTATGAATTATGATGTAAAACTGTTAGATGCTTGATTGTGGCATACTTGACTTGCCAAGGAGATATGTCTGTCACGGCCTTCTTCTTAAGTTATATATAAATTGTATAATTAACGGACATGACAGGATTTGTGTGCTGCTAATGATCAAACTATTGTTTCTTTCTGGTTTATGCCTCATATTTCTCTCCCTTGCAACTCTGAATGTCTTGTCTGACTTTGTCTCGCTCGATAGAAAATGGTGGATGGAACACGAACTGGTCTCGAGGTGGTGGGCGAGGCAGAGGGAACTGGGGCTATGGTGGTAAGCTCTTGTCATTCATTTGAACTCTTCTATTTCTGTTTTATTCACCCAGATACGATTATTTGGTTTCTATATTAGTTAGGGATCTAGAGCACATTCCTTTTTGCTTCCGAGTCATACGACGTTGAAATCATGATAACTAGTGCAAAAGCAATGGTAGGCTCTTTCAGATTTTGCAAATGTGGGCTGGCTTATATTGTTTGAGGATTTTAGCATGGTGGAGGTCTATACATGCATCCTTGTAAATTATATATTTTTTAGCATTTGTCTTCACATTTCTGTTTAGTTTGATTTTCTTGTTCCTCTCCTTGATAGATGGACGTGGGAGGCAGATTTAATTAAGATTAAATAATCTGAGCTGGTTAGTTTACTGATGATTTTCTCCTACACTAAGGAAGAACCCACGTAGTATGAATTTAGGGTTTTGCTGTAACTCAATAGGCTTTGATGGAACCATGTTGCAAGCCTTTAGCATTTGGAAGTGTAAAGACATAGTTGGCCACTCTCATTAAACCTAACACGAAGCACTGGCCTCAGTAGAAGTAGTGCTTCATTTCTTTTCACCATACGTCCAGCTAATAATTTTGGTATTACAAACTGTGTAAGAGGGAGGTTCTTCAACTTCTCTACTATGATGAGGTCATTCTGAAGTCAAAAGTACTGTAACTTCAACAGCTTATTATTTGTTCCGCCGGCATATTTCACCTGCAGAAATAAACTAATGCATTAAAAACGAATTGTTGTTTCCATTTTATGCGTAACCGTGCTTTTACCATTCCTGCGCAGGAGGATATGAACGTGGCCGAGGAGGTGGGGGGCCAGGGGGCAGAGGCTACGGGCGTGGGCGGGGACGTATGGGCGGCCGTGGGAGGGGGAACTGAAACACCCTAGTACGAGTGCCGTGCCTTGTGCTTGTCTTATGCATGCTTTGGTAGTTTTTCCTAGCGAGAAAAGAACGGCTTTTCCTGGACTTAGTTTGGGGCTGTCACATATATATTTCTCACTCACTAGGTTTGATTATAAGTTTTTTTAAGTCGTTCTGAGGTGTTCATCTTTTTCTTGTTTTCTGTGGTTGCTAAATTAGCATAGCATCCTGTTATTTGATGTTCCCCTTTGTTTTTACTATGTTCAACAACTTTTTCCTACTGTATTTAGTAATCCATTTATAATGTCGTTTTTTCTATTTCTTCTGTTTTTTTTTTTTTTTTGGGTTTTCCCTTTAAAAAACTACACCTCCTATTAATATCATGCCTTTGGTTCCGTGCGATTTCTTACCTAATGAGTTGCGGCATTAGGGAGGGAGGAGGTTCGGTGTCAATTTTTTGTTTTTTGTTTTTTGTGTTTTTGGAGAAATTTGGCCATAGACCTTTTTTTTTTATTTTTTGACAGTTTGTCGCTTTTACAAAATTCAAAATTCGTGCCTAGAAATTTGTTAATGAACTTTTTAAGATACCATTTGGATCGAAGATAAGGGGTGGAATAATTTCTTATTTTCTTTTTGATACCTAAATATTAATTTTTTATTCGAGAATAATCTCGGATGCTCGCAATAAGTAGGTAGTATCATTATTTTTACCGATATCTTTATTTTCTATATAAAATTATTTATTATTTTTTTTATTTCATATTATTTATTTAAATATTTTTTTTATTTTTTGACATAATTTAATTTTTATTTAAATGTTATTTTTTTTATTTTTATATTTGTATTTATTCGTAAAGTTAGTTAACTGCTTATATCCAAAACTAACGGTGCCTTAATGCATGTCAAAGTTCTGTGTCGTCACGTATTAAATTGTATTCAGCCCACTATTTAAAAGAGTAGAAATAAATAATGGAAAAAGGAGCTCATTACGAATTTTCCCGTTAACGTTGGTGCACGATCAACTCGGGAGTTAAAACTCTTACGAAGGTTTTTCAGAAAATAATTATTGCATACCCAGCGCATCGTTCATGTACTACATTTTTAAAATTAGCAGATATTTTAAAATTTGATTAATTTTTTAATATATTTTATGACATTTAAGAGATTTATATGCGAAAGTCGTAGGATTTAAATAAAGCAGATTCTCTAAATTTACAACTTTCTATATGCAGATATGTTGCATTAGTTTTGGATTTTAAGGCATTTATACTTGAACCCGATTAGCAGTGCACGAGAAATAATAATTTACATGGTTTTTGGCTTTTTACACATGTAAATATTTGGAACTTATAAAGGTTTATAAAATTTTTGATTTTTTCATTTATGATTAAGCCCCACTAGGTTCAATGTAACAAGCCATTCAATTATTTAAAACTACTTTATTGTTATTGCCTTTTCGTACATAGGCAATTGGTGGTATTGTTCTCAAAGTTAACTTTATTATTAGTAAATAAAGAGAAATGCTTTGTTTACAAATACATATATAAATCTTGCAATATTTTACAAACTATATCACTCTACGATTTGAATTTTAATCTTAAAATTATAAGTCATGTTTATTTTTCCATAATATGCACTTCTCCGCTAATTAAATAACGGCACGTATACTAGTTTATAAAATATTGTAAAATTTATTTATATGTGTCATATTATTTGTAAATTCATTGAATCTAGTCAATATGTACTCGTTATCTTTACTACGTCATAACATGTACAACCAGAAATAATTTGGATCCTCCTTAAGGTTGTCCTTACAGGAGGAAGGTTGATCGTTGACAAACACATACGATTCTTTTCAATTATGTACATATATTAATCAAAATATTTTTTTATTAACACGTCAACAATTTATAAATTAAAGCAACATTTATATAATTAATAATTCTAATACGATCAGAAAGATTCATTGAATTGAGTCACTATTTACTCTCATGGGATGTAATATTATTTTCCCTAAACAAAATTGTATAAATAAATAACAATAATAGTACTAAAGGATAAGGATAGTAATAAAAATCTTTCACACGAAACCACATCGCGGCAGTGGCACGTGCGTGGGCTCAATAATGATCGGACGGGTATGCAAATATAGAGGGTCTCCCCCGTACTCCACTGTGCTTGCGCTCTCTACGCACCTGGACGGAAACACGTCCGCATCCAAAACCTGCACCAGATTCATAGCACCCAATCAATTTAGCCTCGTCTTCTTCCTTGCGGGGGAGATGATAAAGACGCGCACACACTCTCCTGTACGAAACCCACCCCCATGTACATCTCTCAAATTAAACCCTACTTTAGAGAGAGAAAATCAAAGAGCTAGATCTCGAGAGAGAGAGAGAGAGATGGTGGAGAGAGGAGGAGGAGAGGGAGAGCACTTCCACGTCATCCACAAGATCCCCTCGGGAGATGGGCCGTATGTTCGCGCCAAGCACCTGCAGGTAACCATGAAAATATATATATATATAGTTGCAAAAGTTATAATTATGATTATTGTTATTAATGTAGCCAAATGTTTTGCGTTATTATCATTATCATTATTATTATTATTATTATTACATGTAAAATATATAAGATCTGTACGTAATTGCTCGATTAGTTTTGCTGATCCTTTTTTTATGTGGTTTTATATTAATGAAAGTTGATTGATTCTTTAATCATAGTTTAATTCTTCGAACTAAACAGAACTTTTAATTAATAGCGAGTTCTGCGATGGAAAGGACTAGCGCGAACCGTTTAAATTACACTTAACTTACTTTTTGACTAACCCATGTTGCAATTTAACAAATCAGGGTTTTTAGTGAAGTTTTGTACCTCATTACACGGTTTTTTTTTTTTTTTTTTTTTTTTGAGAAAGAATATATAAAAGTAGTGAATTAATTAGTGACTTTAAATGATCTTTTTACGCAATTTTTTAGACGGATATTTGCAGTTGATAAATTAATTAAGCTAACAAATAAAAGATTGACAAATTATCGTTCCGAGGATTAATAGTCCAAGCTGATCTGACGTAAAGGCTAAATGTTATAATTAGGAGGTGACACACTAACTTACATCTTCCAGATAATTAATTAGTGGTGAAATACTTTTTGAGGCCCATTAATTTGTTTTAGAAATATTAATCTGAATTAAAATACAATGAAAAGATATATATATATATATATATATATATATATATATATATATATATATATATATATATATATATATATATATATATATATATATATATATATATATATTCACATGAATAATAGTATTTCTTGTTTAGAAGGAATACATATATATATAAGCCTTTCATTAATTAATTACCACCCTAAACGCTCAACCAAGTCTATTATATATAACTTGTTAGTAAATATGGGATCAGATTACATGTGATAATGAATATCCTTGCTCGATCTCGCGAAACAATCCCTTTCCTCTTTTGTATATGTTTAATCTCCATCAAGGACTAGTTGTAGTGATTAAACATCGATCGAACAAACGCCATGATTGATTTAGGCCATGTATATATAGTAACATCTTTGGGCAATTGAATCCGAAAATAGTATCATTTTCCTTATCAATGAATCCATATATAGTACGATGAAGATGCATGCCATGTGCTCATTCAGTTGGTGGAGAAGGACTTGGATGCAGCAATAGTATGGTTCTGGAAAGCAATAAATGCCGGGGATAGGGTCGATAGCGCTCTCAAGGACATGGCGGTCGTGATGAAGCAGCAAGACCGTGCAAAGGAGGCGGTCGAAGCCATCAAGTCCTTCAGGCACCTCTGCTCCAAACAAGCCCAAGAATCCCTTGACAACCTTCTCATCGACCTCTACAAGGTGCTTAATTCTCTCATTTTCATCGCCGAGCATATATATTGCGTGATATATACATCATACATTGATATACTTGTCCATGTAATAGGAATATTATTGTAAGCGTATTGTACTGATCGAAGGTATATGCATGCTTTTTGGTGTTTAGAAATGTGGGATGGCAAGGGAGGAGATAGAGCTGCTGAAGCAGAAGCTGAGGAAGATATTCATAGGGGAGGCTTTCAATGGGAAGGTTACTAAGAAGGCGCGGTGCCACGGCAAGAAGGTCCAAGTTTCCATCCAACAAGAGACTTCACGGCTCCTGGTACTCCGATATACGCTAAAGAGCCCGCTTTTTTGGCTTTAAAAACAGTTCCTCTACTCTAAAAAGCACTAGAGAAGCAATCAGCGTAGAAAATCTAAAGTCGTCGTCGTGTCATTTTAAGTTAAAATGAGTTTTTGAAGTTGATTTAGAAGTAAAACCGCTCTACCAATCTGCAGTGAGAAAGTTATTAGTGTTTTATCAAATAATTTTATCAAGCAACACTTGTTGTAGAGCCTCCGGCGGGGACGAGAAGGCCCTAATTAAGCTGTAGATCCTCTTGGCCCTAAGTCCACTAGTCTTTGGTAGTTTATAGTTCTTTTGCTTGCTCATAAAAGAGGCCTCATTGTAATGTTGTTGTCTCACCAATTGTATGGGCAGGGTAATTTGGCCTGGGCATACATGCAGCAAGGCAACTACATGGCAGCGGAGGTGGTGTATCGAAAGGCCCAGATGATCGACGCCGACGCGAACAAGGCGTGCAATCTCGCGCACTGTCTCATCGAACAAGGTCGGTTCGTCGAGGCCACGCAAATCCTCAACGATGTTCTAAACGGAAGCTACTGCAGTTTTGATTGTGGCAAGATAGCGAAGCGTGCTGAGGAGTTGCTGAGAAAGATAAGTTTGCCCCCTGAGCTTGTTTTGTGGGACATGGAGGAGAAGGTAGGAGATAAAGCTGTTACGAAGAAGAAATTGGAAGATGAGATGATGGACATGCTGGATACAGTGATCAAGCAGTGGGCGCCGTTCCGGTCGAAGAGACTACCCATCTTTGAGGAGATATTTCCCTACAAAGATCAGATGGCTTGCTAAATTCGTGTATTTGTTTATCTTTGGGTGGCTGATGATGTACATAGAACAGGAAAATTTGTGAACGACAACAATCATGTTAAATAGTTAGTCCTTCTCAGTAGACGCAGTGTTACTTGAGAGTCGTAGCAACCGCCGGTTGTGTCTAGTCGAAGTACCATGAATTGGAGAAGTTTATAAATAGTGGTATTGGACCGGAGTTTCAATATTGTGGACGTGCGCCAAGGATTGTAATAAGTACCTCTCCAAATAATAAATGAATATGTATTGCAATCATTTTTAGCACTACCAGGGGAAAAAAAAAAATCCGCTTGAGATGTGAAGAGGCTTTTTTAGAAGAAGTGATAGGAAAAATCGATAGTAACTGCATTCAAAATGTTTTGTGTAACATGAATCAGGTAGTTAAGGATCACAACTCACAAGGTTGTCAAATTCAATCATCATATAAATTGTAATTCAAAACACCCTGGCTTCCACATTAATAAATAATAATCATCTAAACCCCATGTCCGCGGAATCATTCCCCATTTGACAATTCAGAGATAAATAAACATAACACACCTAAGCAGAATTCATTTTTTTAATTTAACATGAAAAGTTAAAAAAGAAAACCCGGTACGCATAAAATTTCTAATATTCTTCCCTATGCTATATATTCTAATGTAACAAGCCAAAACAATGCTCTCCACTGGGAATTAATACATTTGTGTAGACTATATATATATGCCCATGGGATCCACAATTCTTTATAATCCATCCCACACAGACCAACAACAATGACGACGACAACAACAACAACAACAATAACATATGTATGTATTGTAGTTAAGGGTGGGATTACTATACCGTTGAAGGTGTATGATCGGCATATTAGCACTTGAATCCATGGCAAACAGACAATATTATAATGAGAATTAAGGCAATGATTATTCCCAACACAATGAGCTTTATCTTCATGTTCTGCAGCCACATCTTCCGCCTCATCGTTGTTCCCTGCTGCCTAAAATCTTGTGCCTAGAAAGAGACGGCAAACATCATACGTTATCACAAAACCACAGGGAGAATGTAAAAAGTGAAAACATGGCATGAAATTAGACTTATATTGAACCTGAGAGCGGAGATTCTCTGTCTTGTCAACAAGGAGCTCAATTTTCTCCCCACGATCTAGGACCTGGAAGGGCATCAATTGTGTTAGGGACCAAATAGTCGAAGTATCATCCTCTAACAGAAGAATGCCGAGCGAAATGAACCAATGGGTCTCTATTAAGTTTGTTTGGTTTCCATACCGATCATAGGGTTATATTTCATATGCTGAAAATGATTGCTGCATCTTGGTTTGATTTCACATTTCTACTAGAAAAAACAGGTTGACGGAACCTATTCATCCAATTCTCATGAAAATTGTTACCATATTCTGTTTCTAATGTATATCATACATGTTTTATCTGTTGAATGGTACAAATACACAATAATGCTGATTCGAACACAAACAACCATGAGAAAGTGCTCCGTGACTGAAGTTGTCAGTTGCATTCAGGTACTTCAAGTTACTATATAGTATATACTTTAACTCCATTTGTTTAGTCATGATAAAGTAATAACAAACCCAATTGACTCGAGAAGAGTAATTTTCCTTACGTTAGGCTCAGTTGTTCTTGCCATGTCACATCAGTGTCGGTTAGGAATCTTACAATCAATTGCTTAAGCTCGATTCGATTTTTCTCCAATAATCCATGAAACACTAGGGACAGACCAAGACAAACTGACCAAAAATAATCTGTAACTTTGCAGTGGAAAGATTAAAGAGCTTTACCTTCTCGATATTTTCCATCATCACCCCTTTGACTTCTGAAACCTGAGCTTTCACTTTTGCTAGCTTGCTGATTTCCTCAGGATGGTCTACACAGAATTGCATGTGTTCTTTCAATTTTGACCTGAAATTGTAGATCAACTTCTAATGGTAGAACAAAATCTCAAAAAGATTCAAACAATGAAGAGCAGACCATTACCCAAATTCTCGGTCGAGACTGTTGGCAGAAGCAGTTGCGGCTTTCCCACCACCATATTTCTTGGTGAAATCTTCTTTCACCCTCTCCAGAAAGGCTATGGGAATTTGCCTGCCAGTTGATTCAACTGCAACCACGCAGTATGCTACAAAATACAAATGAATGAAAGCTTAACACCGACAAATCATTTCAAAGAGTCACACAAGTTGATAACACAAGAAAAGGTTGCACTGCATTTTAGATGAAAGCATGTAAATTTTACATGTATGGGAATCAAAGTACATGTGAGCAGCCAAACCACCACATAAACTATACCAGAAAACATACAGAACGACAAAACTCAAAAGTCACAAGGGTTGAAGGTGCTTGCAGAGTTTCTTATGATCAATCATGAACCTTCTTTGACCCTCTGACCGATGAAACTACATTATAAATGAACCAAAAGGCCAATAATGAGACATAAATAGCCAGTTAGGTGAAGTGGTGATCTACTACAGCTACTCTCAGGAAACCAAACCAATCGCTTGAAAGTTCCAACATATAGAGAGCCTGGTTAGAGGAGAGTAGAGACTCGTATATGATATGCCGCATCAAAAAACATATTTAGCAGAACTAGTCAAAACCCATCATCCTTTATATTGCATATGTTATTAGTGTTAAGTACCTAAAAAGATAACATACATAGTGAGACAGATTAAAAGGACTACCACAGTACGTAAAATAATAAAAACATCATTACAACAATGGGCTATTTACAATCTATTTCCTTACAGTATCGAGCACTTTGATGCAGAACAAAATTTAAAACTTTCATAATCAGTCGAAAGCTAGCCCAATATTCGTCTAATCCCGTTGTCAACATTGATAGCAAATAAGAAATGACAAGACTGCAAGCAAGAGGTCAACAAAATGCTCTTCAGAAAGAGAAAGTGTGGCATCCAAATTAGTGAAAAGTATTCTTTGAACTACAACTATACCACATTCACTAGTCGCATTGACAGATTTTGCAAAATACAAAATAAAAAACTATTTACCTAATTTAAATAACTAGACTAAAGTCTAAAGTATTCCAAGTTTCCAACAAAGTTTCACTTACTACAACGACAATAATTAAGCTTTCAGTCTCTACTAATTCCGTAAGGACTCATAATTTATTGACAAAGCATTTATGTTGGTTATCAAGGTATCTAATATCAACCTTTCCTTTATCTTTAAGCATAGACAAACAAAGTTTTCCATAGAGTTTCACATAGAAATACAAATTAACAAATTGGAGAATCTAGCATCAGTGTTGACTTGCTGAGAATATTATGCTCAAAGCAGCACAAATAGAAACAACAGAATAGAATGGTTGAGGGAAACCAAAAAAATGCAGCGAATACTTCATTCAAAGATCATGCATACCACAACACCACAAGATCGTATATACATAACAGATCAACAAATTCAGAGGTAGTTAATAAACATGATGAGTGGCGTGTCTGAAAAAAAAAAATTATGCCATGCAAATTACTCACTCGATACAGAGATGACATTATTATTATATCAATAATTACCCGGTTCAACAACAACAAAACACATAAATGAAACCTTCATTCCGTTCTCTACACGTTCCATAGACTTATTTTTATTAATAGTATCATATACATCAAAACGATACGGTCATAAGAAACACAAGCCGTACTATATTCATTTTAGAATGCGCTAAAAAGCCTGATCAGAGAAATAACATAAAAATCATCACACTATAGATTCAGAATACAAGATCTAACAGGACAAACTCCATTTGTAGATTTCTATCTCAAACATTCATCAATTGAACCATGAAAACTTCATCAAATCAAACTCTGACGCCTCCAAACACATTCAACAAAGTAAACCGACCAAAATCGCCAAATCAAACACATGAAAGCTAATCCTACCCTTTCAAACCCTTGAATCACTCACAGACACGCACCCTCCTCTAATGACTCAACAGTCGGACTCGGACCATTGCGAAGAGATCGGATCAACTCAAAATCAAAGTAAAATGAAGGAAAACTAAGGGGAGAGGACTCACTGTATCCATCCTCAACGAGGTAGTCGAAGGTGTGCCCATCGCAATTGTAGGTGAACCTGTTGTTGCTCGCGGGGAGCTTCTGAAGACATTGGGAGGCGACGGTGGAGAAATTGCCCGTGAACTCCGTGTACTCGGCTAAGATCACCATCCCCCGTGCCACGAAGCTGTATATCAGCTTCTGCTGCCCCATCGCAAGCCCGAAACCCTAACCCTAGATCGCTAGAGAGAGCCAAAAAGGTTGAGAACGAGAAGAAGAAGAGCAGGCGAAGGAGGCGACGAAGAGAGAAAGAGAGAGAGACGCGAGGGGAAAAATGAGGGGCGAAGCATTAATTTTCAAATTTATAGAGTCGGTGCTGTTTTAGTACGGAGGGGTAAAATGGGAAAAGGACAAGCTCTTGCTCCTCCGAGGGCGGATTTAAAGGAAACAAACTCCGCTTCGACTGTTCTGAAAAGGACCGCAATTTATCTGAAAATAACATAAATGCCACTGCGTGAGTTTGGTTCGCTCGATTCGGACCGTCGATTTTAAATCTTTGATTTAGTGCGCGTTGGGTTAGTTTCACTTGAACGGATTAAATTACCTTCAAAAATAAATAATATTAATAATAATACTAACAATAACAATAACAATAATAATATAGAACGTATTAAATAGATAGTTTGGTAAGTTAGGTTTGGTGCTCTAATTCAAACCCAAAATAGGGGTGGGTTACCATTGTTACATAAACCAATTATATGCACCAGTTCGAACCTAGTTGAATCAAACTCAGACCCATCTTAACCCATTAAATTCTTATGCAGTTTTCCTCCTATTTGGCTACATATTTTTTGTGTAATGCTACACACGAACCCGCAAAAGAGGTGTACAAGTTTTCCTATATTTTTCTGCATTTTTAACAAAGGTAATTTTGATTTTGCATTTTTGTAGCATCTTTGATGACTCGAAATATTTAAATTTATAGATGAAAAATGGAGACACAAATATTAATAAAAGTAATTTGATATAAATTTCCCTGAAAAGAAAACAAATTGAGTCACGCAATATGTAAATAGAATATTTATTCACTATTTGAAATAATGTTGAAAATAGATCAACGTTGAGGAAAGATGACATTTTTTTTTACTAGATTTGTCTTATTCTTATTCAATAAACCATGCTGAACACAATAGTATTTAATTTTTATTTTTAGAGAAATGTAACATGCTATTCACTTTGTTTATTTTTTTTTAAAAAAAAAACTTATCTGAAAATGTGAATAAATTATAATTTGAATTTAAGATCTTAAGTATCAACCACCAAATCTTTTATCACTCGCATTATAGAGGGTGGTAATAGTTTTCAAACTTGATATGGTATGATGTATAGAAAATTTTTAACTAAATATCAAAATGTTTTAGCTTCTCCTCAAACCACATGTACAGTTTAATCACAGCGAACAATTAAAGTTTTAAAAATTCCGATTCTACTATCTAGTCTAGTAGTATTTACTATTTTTATAGATTTTTTCATTTGATTGATATTATAAATGCCACAAAATTAGATAGCATTATTAAAGCTTTAAAAATTTAAGAACCTGCTTAAAAATGTTTTTTTTTTTTTTTTTGAGAGAGATAAGTAGTATTCTACCCGTTTTGTTTATTTCGTTATGAAATAAATTTCGCTATAAATGTGAGTCAAATAGGATTTGAACTCGGGTTTCGGGTATCAATCATCAAGTTTTTTGCCACTTGCTCTAAGGACGGTCGGTACCTGCTTAAAAATATTAGTTCGTGAAACACAACATTCGCTCGTTTGACCAATAGGTAAGACCCTTGATTGTAAGGATATCTCAAATTTGAAACAATGAAACCAATCATTTGTGAAATTAAGAAGTAAAATCAAAATGTGAAATACACGTGCCTACTTAAAAATTGGGGAAAATTTCATACATGCCAATATGCCATTCCTAGAGACTAAAATTTTATCAATAATCCTCTAAAAATCAAAATAACATAGATATCCTTCTAAATTTCAGAAATTATCATATATACACCCCTTCTCACAACATTCCGTTAAAAAGTGCCGTTATATATATTAAATACCAATTTTACCCCTATACAAAATGTGACTTTTTCAATAGTATAGAACCCCTCCATTATAGGCTATTTAAAATGTAAACTTATTTTTTATTTTTCTTATTGAGACTTAGACTTCTAGTTTTCTTGGAAGGTAAAAATAAAAATTAAGCAATTTTAATTAAAAGATTATGAATTTTATCAAATTCATTGGTTATCTCGCCAAATTTAATATTGGTTACCTTTTAGTAAATAACACTAATCCAATTAGTAGTTAATAACTAATAAATTTATTTAATTTGATAAAATTAATAATGAATAAATATGAAAACTCATATTAAAATAAATTCAGGTTAAAGGGGTGTCAACAAAAAAAAAAAAATTGAAGTTGAGGGGTCTAATATCAAAATCGTCTATAGTTGAGAGGGTCTCCATACATTTTACCGATTAAAATTAAATTATTTTAGTTATTTTAGCTAAAAAGTTATGTTAAATTTAATAAACTTTTTTAACACTAAATCTCTAAATTTTAAAAAACTAAAAGTTAAGGGGTTTTAATCAAACTACAAAATTAAGGAAATTATTTCAAAATAATATATAGTTGAGGGATCTCCTCTACATTTCTCAAGTAGTATCAAACTATTAAGGATAAATTCGTCATTTCATTACTTAACCCATTATTTAATCAGAGAAAACTGACTGTAGGAGTATTTATGATAATTTTTTATATTTTAAGGGGTAAACATGATATTTTAACTTTTGTAGGGGTATTTACGAAATTTATAAATTTGAGAGGCCACAGATGAAATTGCGCCTTAAAAATTGCAGGTAAGGTCACTGTATTTTATTTTACTTTTTCACTGTATTTTATTTTACTTTTCTTAAAGTAGTTTTTTTGCAAAGAGCAAAGGTACAACCAAGAGCACCTTTTTAAATCTTTTTCTGTTATTATTATTTTAATTTAGTCATATGAGGTTCAGAATTAAGTAAAAATTTATTATTTCATCGATAGGATTAAATTTAGAATTATGATTGGATTAGAGTAATTTTATGTTTGGTTGAGAATTAGATTTAGTCTACGTATAATTAAAATGATATTTTGTTGTAGTAGATGAGATAAAAAGAATAGTGAATAAAATAATATTTTATTTGATTAGAATAGTGGGGGGTGAGGTGGGGTTATCTAACCACACCCTAAAATTGAATATTTGAAAATAATTTTGGAATTTAAAAGTTATTCCTTTCCTTCACCCCGAATGAAACCGGTGCTTAAAGCGGAGGATGAGCACTGTTTTATTTATGTACGGACATAGTAGATATTTCCAATTTGTTGTCGAATACTCCATCAATTAATTCCAATATAATCCCAAAAAAATAATTTATAAATAAATTATCGGCCAAGGCAATAAAATATAAGGTCTAAATATCTCAATTGCTACACCTTCTCTAATCCTCCCTTTTTAAACCGTGATTACCAGCCGATTAGTTTCATCCCCAACGTCCAAAATTCCCACTCTTCCCCAATCTGTACGACTAAAACCATCGTCCGAACCCCGCCTACCACGTGGCTCGTGAACCGCGAAATTAAATTCCAACTTACGCCGCTCCGAACCCAGGAATATTCGTCGCTATATTCTTTTTCAACACCTCAGCCCTCAGGGAGTCATGGAAGATTTTAATTGGTCCGGACTTCTAGACCCGGCGTAAGCAATTTAGACATATATATATATATATTTTCCATCATTTGTTTTTTTTGGCTCTATTTATTTGAAAATTACCGACGAGAGAATTAGAAAAAGGTTGTTACAATTATTTACATCCCGACTCACAGTCGCCCGCAACCATTTCTTTTTCTTCCTCCGGGGTTTTTTTTTTTTTTTTTTTATTAATTTAATCCAAGCAACGTACTCAGCAGGCTCTCCTGAGATATCCCTCCCCCTTCCCTGTTTCTCTCCTCCTACTACTACTATTAGGTAGATCGCTTGATTCCTGAATCAATGAAGGGCAAGTTGGGGTTGGGTTTGGTAGGGTTTTATATCACTCCTAGTACCTTGTCGCCCTACCGCTCTCTCTCTCTCCCCTCCCCTTCGTCTTCGTCGTCGTCGTCGTCGTGTTGATCGATCGATGGGTGGGAAGAAGCGAAACCCTCCACAGCGCGTCCCGCGGGGCAATCCCGATCCCGATGCGGTGGCGGCGGAGGTGAAGGGGAGTGCCAGCGGGCGATGGCGTCGCTGCGGCGCGGGAGCTACGCCAGGGCGGTGCACGTGATGAACGAGGCGTGCGTCAAGTACGGGGACGCGTCGGCGCTCCTCCACCGCGTGCGCGGCAACGTCCACGTGAAGGCGGCGGCGTTCGTCGACGACCCCGCCGTGAAGCAGCGGCACCTGCGGTCGGCAGTGGAGTCGGCGCGCCGCGCGGTGGCGCTGTCGCCGTCGTCGGTGGAGTTCGCGTGCTTCTACGCGAATTTGCTGTACGAGGCGGCGGGCGACGCGCGCGGGTACGAGGATGTGGTGCGCGAGTGCGAGCGGGCGCTGGCGATCGCCGACCCGGTCGACCCCTCGCGCGACTCGCTCCAAGTCCAGGACGAGGGCCAGCTGAAGGTGTCGACCCCGGAGGCCCGGATCGCCCACGTGCAGCAGGAGCTCCGCGCCCTCATCCAGAAGTCCAACATCGCCTCCATCTCCACCTGGATGAAGAGCCTCGGCAACGGCGACGAGAACTTCCGCCTGGTCCCGATGCGCCGCCTCCCCGAGGAGCCCATCGAGGTCCGCGTCGTCCCCGCCGCCTCCGGCTCCCCCCGCCGCGCCAACGAGATCAAGAAGGCCGCCAAGACCCCCGAGGAGCGCCGCAAGGAGATCGAGACCCATCTCGCCGTCCAGCGATGCGCCCGCCTCATCCAGCAGCAGTCCTCCTCCTCCGCCTCCTCCGCCGCCGACCACCCCGCGTCGCCGCAGCACGAGGATGACGCCGCTCGCCGCGGCAGCCGCGACGCCCCGGCTTCGTCGTCGGGATCCAATCGGCCCGAGCGCCGGAAGCAGGGTTCGAGAAAGCACGCGCCCTCGGGGCCGTCGTGGGACCGGATCAATCAGGTCCGCGCCTACTGGGACTCCATGAGCGACGAGAGGCGGGACGCCTTCCTCACGGTGAGCGTCTCGGATCTCAAGGCGCACTACGCCTCCGGAAAATCAAAGGACAGCACCGCGTCGGGCTCCCTTTCTGACGCTCTGTCCTTCGCAGAGGCTAACAGGACGTGGCAGTTCTGGGTCTGCTTCTGCTGTGGCGAAAAGTTCGCCGGCAGTGAGTCTCACCTGCGTCACGTTCTGCACGAGCACGTGGGCATCCTCCCGCAGAAGCTGCGGTCCGTGCTGCCCCAAGAAATCGACGGTAACTGGGCGGAGATGCTCCTCAACGGGAGTTGGAAGCCTATCGATGCCGCTGCTGCCATCAAGCTTCTCGAAGAGGAGCAGATAAAGCTTGCCGTAAAGGATAAGGACTCCGGATCAGATTACTGGAGTGCTAGAGAGAACTTCGACTCTTCCACTTCTCCCCACGAGGAAGAGCCAAAGGAGAGCGAGTTTGCTACGGATAGCAGGGAGAATGGCACGATTGATTGCAACCATGTCCCTCGTAGTTGGCCGCTGTCTGATGATGGTGAGCAAGCTAAGCTGTTGGAGAAGATTCACGAGATGTTTAAGTTGCTTCTGAAGCATAAGAGTCTCTCGGTCAGCCACCTGAACAAGGTGATACAGTTTGCAATAGAAGAGATTCAATCGTTACAATCTGGTTCGCTGCTCCTGAACCATGCGCTCGACCAGTCCCCTCTCTGCATTTGCTTCTTGGGCGCTTCACGCTTGCATAAGATTTTCAAATTCCTGCAGGAGCTCTGGCAGTCTTGTGGGTCAGGGAGGTATCCAGAGAACAACGGTGCTTATGGTGATGGAAGTAGCGGCAAACAAAAATTAGAAGAGATTGATCTGATTCATGATTCATCTACTCTTCGTCTCGACAGACGTTTGTCCGGCAGAAAGATTGCTTCTGGAGATGCTGATAGTCTTGGTGCAGACAGAAGCCTTGATACCAAACCCGATTGGGGTCAACTGTTCTCATGGTTTTTCCCTGGCCCGCCAAGCGGAGAGCAGCTTTCGGCTTGGACGCGCATGCGAGAAGAGAAGTCGAATCAGGGCAGCGAGATCTTTGAGGCGCTGCAGAAAGAGTTTAACCTCTTGCTGAACACATGCAAGAGGAAATGCGAGCATTTGGACTATGAGGAAGGTCTGCAGACTGCCGAGAAACTTTGCTTTGAAGAACTCAAGCAGAGAGAGCAACCTGGCAGTAGGTTTGCAGCTCATAGCTATGAAGAGGTTCTCAGGAGGCGCCAGGAAGAGCTTACTCAGCGGGAGTATGATGGGGTGTTTGCCAGGGCGGAAGTGGAAGCCATTGCTAGCATTCTCAAGGAGGCGCAGGCTCTGAGTGCATCTCAGCTTCAGTACAATGAGACTCTATCTGGTGTGACTTCTCGCTTCTGTGACTTGGAATCTGGTGAAGATGAGGAATGGAGGATGAATGATTCCATACATCAGGCTGACAGTTGTATAGGAATTGCTATTCACAGAATAAAGGAACAATTGTCTGTGGAGGTTGCTGCTAATTTGCTATCCTCTTTAATGAAGACTAATAATTTTGTGCTCGAGATTGAGACCTCATCTTTATCTCTTTGACTTGCAGCTAAACAAGACAGATGCTAGGATCATGCGGACTGTCACGGCAATGCAACAGTTGGAACTTAATCTTGGGACTGCTTCTACCTTTGAATACCGGGAAGTCATTCTGCCTCTTGTGAAGTCTTTTCTGCAAGTATGGATATGCACTGCCTTATATTTACTTTCGTCAACATGTTGTTTAATATCCCTGGGCATCCAGTTGTATTTCTTTCTGACATGTTTTTTGCAGATGCACTTGGAGGATCTGGTGGATAAAGATGCTGCTGAGAAATCTAAAGCTGCAAGAGAAGCCCTCCTTGCAGAACTTGATTTGGATGCTAAGAAGAATGTCAATAAAAGGGGCGATTCGAAGCAATCATATGAGAAGTCAAAAGACAAGAAGAAGACAAGAGAAAATAGAAAAGCTAAGGATGTGAAGGTTGATTTTATCTTGGGCCTCATATATATATATATATATTTTGAATGGATAGTTATATGCATATACTTGTTACTGATACTAAACTAAACTTGATAGCTCTCTCATAATATTATTGTAATGCTAATTCCAGGTTTTGGCCCGTAAAGAGCAGCTCTTTCATCAGGATACTGCAGAACAATCGTACGTACACACAACTTTATCTCTTGCTCCTTACTGGTATTACCAATAATTTCTAGCAGCTGACTCTTCCCCTCTCTGGTCAATTGTTTGCTTATAACACTCTTCTTTTATGATATTAGATGAGAACTATGTCTTTCTAACAGATTTCCTGTTGTTGTGCACTTGTGCTGCGTCTTTAGTCTTTTTCAGCTGTCACTGATTGATCTATATTCAAATGGCCTTAAATGACTATACTTGAACTGTGGTGAATATGAAGAGTGGAAATTTAACAAAACCTGACACTTGATATATTTTACAAAATTATTGGAAAAGGTTATTTCTAGGACAACTTGCTTTAGTTCTTAGAGGTAATATTTGATGACTATGGTTCTACCATTGTTAGTGGCAGATTTAGAATCTAACTAGATATTGCTGCCTATGGTTAATGTTGCTGTTTTTTAAGAAAATCAACTCATTGGGCATTTGTTAAATTTGTGTACTGGAATAAAGAAAGAGAGTACGTGAGAACCATGAACCATGAAATGTTGCAAAGGGACTCCAATACTGCATGACCATCTACCATTGAGCTACTGGTTAACAATGGGAGATTTGACCTCTTAGGGTGCAGCTCCTTTTCTCAGTTCGATGCTATATGTATTTGAAGCATACTTATGCAATTCCTGGAACCTCTTAACAAAGCTCATCTCCATGCCTTATTTCTTGGGGGGTCTCAAAGTTCCTCAACTTTGTTTGATTCCATCAGTGTTCTAATTTAGATCAATTTAATATCTCTTTGGTCTTTGTTTCTATATATTGGTAATGAATGAATCGTCATTTATAATTGAGAAACTGCAAATAAGTTAAGAGAAGTTTGTGAGGATCGCCAAATCTTTTATGTTAGATAATATATTATCCTTATGCTTGAAGATGGTAAATTTGGCCTTGTGATCGGGTTCTATTGTGGATTTCTGATCGCATTCTCCATAGAACCCTAACGGATATGCTACCTTTTCTGTTCCATCTAAGATTTTGTTGTTTGCAGTATTTAGAAAGCTTCTGTGGTTGTACTTTCTTTTTTGTTGGTTCTTTTTCTCTTCTGTTTTTTTTTTTTTTTTTACCTTCAGTCCAACTTGTTTTTTTAATGTTGATGTATATGAAATGTTCTAGCTGTGAGCAGAGCTTTCTTTATCTTCCAGTTATTATTTCCTTTTTCGACTTAGGCTGCTAACCTTTCAGTTGCATATATTGGTGCAGTGATATTCCTGCTGATGGTGATAACTCGAAGCCTGAGTTGACTACAACTGATAATTACTTGAAGCAGCAAGAAGAAGAAATTAAACAAAGATTAGAGCTTGAAGCAGATGAAAGGAAGCTAGAGGAGACTTTGGAGTACCAGAGGCGTATAGAAGAGGAGGCAAAGCAAAAACTCCTGGCAGAGCAAAGTAAGAATGCCTCTGTAACTTCATCAATTAACCTACTTGGCCAACCTTGGGTCTTTGGTAAAGATATAAATCTGGATCGGCAATCCCTCATCCATAATACTAGCCCAGCTGTCTTTTTTGGTGATTTTGGCCCTTCTGAAGCTGGTATGCTTGGATACAAGTCAATAGATAAGTCTAATAGGCCAGACCAGATGTCAAATTCTCAAGATAACAGCACTAAGAAGCATGATGGAGTTGACACTAATGAGATCCAACCATTCAGCTTGACTAACACATTGTCAACTAAAAGGTCCTCAAAAATGAATGGAACTGATCGCATCACATCTTCTAGCAGTTCTAGCATCCAAAAGATTAAGAAGACAGATAGCCAACCGCATGTCAACCATAATCAAGGTTATCTCTGTTTTCTTCCGTTCAATCAACAATTCTTATTTGTAAAATCTTCTCCGCTTGTCGTTAGTAACGTACATTATATCTGGTAGCAAGATTTCAGATCTATTATATGTTTTGTAGGTGCACCAGGAAGGGTCCATGAGGGTTTTGTCTCTAATGATCAGAAAGTGCTTGAAGGAAACCCCCAAGCTTCCGTACATGCAAAAGAAAATTGGTCTTCTGTTCAGAATGAAGTACAATATGCAGAGCAGACTCGTACAACTGTTCCAGTTGATGCACATTTTGACAATGGTAGGTACTTTCATAGGAATTTCGATAGCATGCCTTAAGTTTTATATATATTGAGCTTGTTTGATGCATAACTTTTACTAGTTTTCTCTAGATCCATATATATGTGATTTGTCCGTGGGCCTTAGTATCTCCATCTCATCTTCCTTTTCTTTTGGTCTATTTTCGTCTCTTTGGCTTCCTTCTCATTTTGCTCAACTAGAAAATATTTTATAACGATCTGTACCTGCTGTCATATGGTGAAAGGACAGTAACTAATGATATCTACTTCACCATAGTCACGGATCACAGTTTCTTGGCATCTTTATTATATTGTCAATCATTTTCTTTTTCTCTTGGCCATTTTCTAAATCAAATTCTGGAAATAGGTTATGAATTATTCTTGCTTGCTAGATTATCATTTATGACTGTTGACTGGCAAAAGGTAAATCATCATCCTTGTCATGCAATGCATCTATATGCAAGTTCATCCGACTCTCATACCTTTCCTTTGAAATTAATGTACTTCTAAAAACTGTCTTTGAATTATTTTGTGTTGATGTTCTAAGCATAGAAATTTTTGTCAACACACAACAATAACATTTGTTTCAGAATTTAAAAAAAAACCAAATGTCAGCGTTGTTCTTCTGGACGTTATTCATTATAGGTAGTATTTGTTGGACTCCTTTAGACGATGTTCGAAATTCATGACATGAATGAGAAAGCATAGATAGCTGAAAAGGATTGCTTAGTTTTGATTAACATATAATTAGTGAGCATTTTATCATTCGTGTTCAGTTTTGACTTAATCTATTCTTATATTCCTTAGTTGAATATGGAATTTTTCTCCAATGTAACTGTTTGCTATGAAGAGGAAAATTATGATAGAGGCAGCAATTGTAAGTGTGAGACTTTCTTTACGAAATGATCTATAACGAAATTTGATGTCACACGTGCTCAAGGAGTAGAAAGCTGTCGAATGAGCTCTTAAAAAAGAGGGAGGTTTTTCATACCAAATCTAGGTAAAAATAATACATTAATATGACAAATAAGTATGGGAAAACAGCTGGTTTGAAGATTCCGTGTGATTTTTCTTTTGCCATCCTTTTGTCCCTTTGACATGTTTGATCCATTTTTAGGTGATCATGAAGAAAAGTCATTGCCACAAATTCATGTTGACGAGGAGGACGATAAAAGGTTCCAAGCAGACCTTAAAAGAGCTGTACAACAAAGCCTTGGTATGTATGTACTATGTAGCTTCTGTTACATTTGCATTAGTTGCTTTTAAGAAAGCTAATTGGACAATTGCCATATCTTTGATTGACAAGTCAAGCTGGTTTGTGGAAACTTTTTGGCATTGCAGAAAATTTTGACATTATAGAAGTATGAACAATAATCATTTTCATTTTCATGGAATTTGTCTGACGTCCTTGGAATTTGGTGCGAACTAGATTTCTATACTCTAGTATCAAAATGTGGAGAGAGACGTTAGTTTGAAATTACCTTAGAAAAGTTGGAAAATCTACTGTCAGAAAAGGTTGTGGAAAACTCAAATTGTCGTTTTCTTCATACTATTTCAGGTGAGGTATTAGCATTGTAGTAGGAATATATATGAGCACCTTTTTCTCTCTTTAAAAACTATTGATCTAAAATTCAGATGCATGTGCAGTAAACTGAGCAATCTGCTGATTGATTGTATATAAATTTGAGTGTGCAATTTGATCGTTTGCTCATAGTGGTTTTACTGTTGTTCCCAGAAACAAATGATTACAGTGGATCCAATAATGAACCTACAAGCATTTCAAATGAGAAAGGTGTATTTGGGACCGGCCTTCGAAATGCTGCCGGCGAATACAATTGTTTTTTGAATGTGGTTATACAGGTAACTATCTAAAAAAACTCATTAAGTAGTAGCTGTGCTTGTCTGACTGCTCCCCAAGTTTTTATAATAGTTTAGGGATTAATAATCTGAACTTTTGCATGTTTGTTCAGTCACTGTGGCATTTAAGGCGCTTCCGAGATGAGTTTCTTAAGACATCGTCACTTCATATGCATGTTGGAGATCCTTGTGTTGTGTGTGCTTTATATGACATCTTCACTGCGTTGAGCAAAGCACCTGAGGAGGGGCAGAAAGAAGCTGTTTCACCGGCTTCACTAAGGACTGCTTTGAGCAACTTGTATCCGGATAGCAAATTCTTTCAGGAGGTAATTTAGTAGCTTTTGGCATATGCTTTAAGCCTCATATGTTATCGATTGTGAATATCCAGTGGTAGTGAATCATATGACAGTAGATGTTTAGAAGTGGCTTATGCTTTATTTTGTCTTCCTGAAACATTATAGATATATCAGGTCTCTCTATTGAAGTATCTAATGGATCTAATTCTGTTGACAGGGTCAAATGAATGACGCATCCGAAGTTTTGGCAGTTGTCTTTGAATGTTTGCACAAATCATATACTTCTAGCGATTGCAATGCTGAGTCTCATGATAGTAAAACTTTGGGTGCGTGGGATTGTGCAAATAATGCTTGTATTGCACACTCTCTGTTTGGAATGGACATCTCCGAGCAGATGAGCTGTCACAGTTGCAGTTTGGAGTCCAGGCAACTCACATATACTTCATTCTTCCACAATGTCAATGCAAAATTACTTCGAGAGACAAAGGTATGCTTAGTTTTAATATTTTCTGTATCATCTTTTTAATTGTTTGAATTTTGCTAGGTGTTTTCGTTGTATGTGATACTATCAGAGGCTTCTTAATAACTTCTTAAGTAAAATTTCTATTATTTGCTCAACAGATTGAATGTGCAGACGGTGCTCTCGATAAGCTTTTGAAAATTGTGGAGATGAAACACCAATTAGCTTGTGATAAGGAGGATGGTGGTTGTGGGGAACAAAATTATATTCGTCACATTATTTCAAATCCGCCGCATGTTTTTATAACTGGTAACCTTCTTGGCGTTATAGAATTTGCATTTTATTATTTCTGACATGCGATGGATATCGTTGCTTGAACTTGACATAGATTTAAACCTAGACTATGAATCAGCGATGAATTGCTTTGTCCAAAATGTATCTGTCGGTCAACGATATATTAATGATTCGAGAATGAAAAAAAAAACCAAAACTGCTAGTCTTGTTTATGATATTTCAAAATGCAAACATAGTCCACGATTGACCTACTCATTGCAATTTTATTAGCCTCAGTTGTGTGACCATGGCAACTCTTGCCTATTTTTACCCTTAATTCTGCATGACCATAACAACAGTTTCTACATTACTATCGAGTAATATTGTATTGCAGTTTTGGGCTGGCAGAATAGCAGGGAAAGTGCGAATGACATATCTGCAACATTGGCGGGCATTACAACAGAAATAGACATCGGTGTTCTCTATGAGGGTTTAGAACAAGGAAGCAAACATTTGCTGGTTTCAGTGGTATGGTCAAAGAAGAACTGATTGATTGATTTTACTTTCTCAGAGCTCATTTTTATTGGAACGGTCTAATATACTAACCTGTCATTGTTACTGCAATATATTTGTAGAATTGATGTATGTGGCTGTAAATTAGATTAGAATAGAGAGTACGCTTGGTCCATTCTTAACTACTGGGGTCCCATCCAGAGATGCGAAAACTGCCAAGAAATATTGCCAACTAGGGGTTTGCAACAAATTAATTTGTTTTATGGTATTGGCAGCCTTCTCTTTTCTGGCTCATGTTCCATTATTTTTCTCTAAAGAGTATCAGTAAAGAAATTCTTTCGTCCCACAAAATCATTAAAATGATTAGGAAATATTGGTTCCTAATTTTTTTCCGTGGCTTCAATGCTTCATAATCATCTATAGTCTTTATGAAGCTATCTGTCAAAAGTAAGAACTTACTTCCCATTACTATAGTTCATTGAAGTTAGTATCTCCCCACAAATTATTTCCAAGTTTTCTTGTCTCAATTTTATTTCCAAGAAGTTCATTTTCATCCCGCCATTGCTAAACTATTATTGGTATTATATGAATTATAACCGCAAGCATTGCCAAGCTATAGATCTCAGCAGACTGTTGTCTCTCTGCTTCTTGCACTCTTTGTAATTTAAAGCTGTATGGCTCTTATGTGTTTTCGGGCCAGATGGAACAAGCCTTTTAGAACCTAGTACTGCAGCTGGATATTGGATGAAAAGTTCTGTAACAAAAGTATTATTAGTGACTGAAATGACATGATGAGAAAAGGTAGGCTCTTTGGATAAGTTTCTACCTGTTTTCAAACTTAAAGAGTGATGATATGACTACATTGAATTTCCAAGGTTCCTAAATAACCATGCTCCTGCAGCTTTTTTAGTTAAAAATGACCTTACCAGATCTATCTGGAATATGCATAACCGGTTGCCTACATTACATTTCACGCTGCCTTAGTACATGCACACATAGCAGGTTATTTTACGTGACTTTGTACAGTAAGTTGTCTAAAATACATGTACTAAGATGCTGTAGAGGTTTATTAAGTATACCTGTGTTTCAAACTCACTATTAAGTAATGCTAACACCAAATGACTCAACTTTTTTCTGTGACAGTAAAGTATATCATTTATAGTATGCAGGGGAGTGAGAAGTGCTAGATATTACAAAAGTTATACGAACACCAAAGGCTTGCGCAAATTATATTTGGTTCTTTGCTTGCATCAGTACAATATTCTATGCCTTTTATTACCTCACATTGCATTTTAAGAATGATAAAATTTATCTTGCTATAATAGATCTTATTCTTCCTACATTTCTCGTACCAAATTGCCTTGTGGCCTGTATAGAGCTTTTCTTTAATTTCAGTCATTAACTTAAATTAAAATTTCATAATTCAATATTCAGGTTTGTTACTATGGGCAACATTATCACTGCTTTGCCTATGAGCATGAAAGGTGGGTCATGTATGATGATCAGACTGTCAAGGTAACTCCAGATGGATGCACTTCTTAATATATTCTAATTTTCTCTCTCTAGAAATGTTATGATCGAAATTAATTAATGCAGATGATTGGTGGTTGGGACGATGTACTTACTATGTGTGAAAGGGGACAGTTACAACCTCATGTTCTTTTCTACGAGGCTGTCAATTAGTTGTTTCTTGCAATTATATGTGCTCTAAAGTGGTCGTCGCCATGAGTCCGTTCCCCTGCATCAGATCACATTCTAAATAGTTGCTGCAATTGCTATATCGCAGCAAAATCCTTCTCTTCTGCTTAGGTGATCGAGTGGTGATGGTTTTTTCTGCTGACCTCCTTCGATACCATAGACATAAGAAAAATTTCAAAACAGCCACCAAAGTTTCAGGCTATGATTAGGAATGACAAGCAATTTCCTCCTGACTCCCTTATATTTTTGAGTCCTATCTCCTGAGGTGGTTGCCCGACAACACTCTAGAGGTAACTTTTTTCACCGTGCTGAGGATGTTAGACATTGCGGGAAAAAATTGCTGAATCAAAATCACATTCTTTTTATTGCCAAATTTTGGTAATAACTCTTTACTTGAAGTATTCGCGTGCATAGATATTTACACCTCCGACTTAAAGGTCATTTTAGCAGATTGTGATAATTGTATGCATCAGCAAGATGCATGTGGAAAATGCAGTGCTCCCTGCTTTATCCCTTGGTAGCTTGACATTCGTCTTGGTGATATTGGAGACATAAAGGAGCATAAAATTTTGGATTTTTCATAGACTTGTAATCAATATTGTAGAGAGAGGAAAAATGATGATAGTGATTGGAGAAGACAGACCTAACAACTGATTGCGCTTTTCTCATATGTGATTAGACTTCGTTGGCTATTGCTGATACTTATATTGCTCTGCATTTTCCTTTTTCTGTACCGCCTATGTGTCTTGGATTTCTGTATATTTGGTTCGGCCAGAGGAGTTTTCAAGATTTCATGCTATGATTTAATTACGTAAGACTTTGAATTTTCTCGAAAATGGGGACAAATAGCGCGAAGAAACATTCTTCGTTTGCAACAATCTTTCATATCATTAGTTGCACCGCTTGCACAATGTATAGCTAGTTACTCTTCAGTGTCGTCTGGAGTTTTGCTGCTGTGTTGTAGAGGCAGCGAAAGAGAGGGGGATATGATTCCATAATGGAAGTTATTGTATCAATGCTTTGGTTCTTCATGTGTCATAAAATAAAAGTTGGTTAAAACGAGTGCTTTAATTATAATTATTATGTTCACTGTTTTGGGGTTGCTTTTACATGTTTATTTTGGTGCTTGGCCCATGGTCACTGATTTGAGCCTCAGCTGTTGTTCAGAATTGTGACTTGGTTTTGGTATTGTACTAGATGTTGGTGCTTGTAATATATTGTTATGTGCTAAGAACAACATTGCACAGATAAAACTGTTGGCTACTCTACTCTATATTGCTTGTTCACTTGAATAATTTGTGTGTATGTGTGTGTGTGTGTTTTTATTTGTATTTTTGTTTAACTGTGCATGTGATTGTATTAAGTTGCTGCTATTTGCAGGTTCATAGCTTGTTCGTTATTAAGTTAAATGAATCGTTGGTTGCAAGTTGATGATGGTAACAATACTGTTATTGTCTCGGTGCCTTGCCGTATCAAGTGTTATACAAGCTTTTCACAGAGCAGTAAATGTGTTTGTTCAGATTTTGCTACAGATGATCTGCTAGGCATCAGATGTGGAAGTTAAATTCTTCTTAAAAGTTGGAAGGTCGTATCAAAACAGGCTATATTCCAGCTTAGTTGCACTTTAAAGTGTAGCTTAGATGTTTGTGGGCCTCCAAATTAAGCTAGCTTAGAATTCTACTTGGATCAGGATTAAGTAATTTAAGTTAAATATTTTGTTTCAACAATTTAAACTTAAACTTTCGAATAATATTTCGTTTACGATATTATTTATCGAAGAATCAGTATAAATATTTTATACATGGATCAAAAAGTATTTCAAAGTGTAATGTGGACTATTAACTTAATTTCTCAGCATTAATACACATTTGAAATAAAAGTAAAATAAATTATGTAGGCATACTCTATTCATCTCTGTAATTAATACTACCTAGGAAATTCTTCAGTGTAAAACACCCAAACTCAGTATAGGTACGGAATGCAAGAATGCAATAATTTCCCAAGAAATTATACTTTATTAACTAAAGAGTATCAAGAATTATCAGCAGCAGAATCTTAATAATATATAAAGAACCAAAAAATCTCCTCGATCTCCGAACTGGAAAAACCAAAAGAACCAAAATAATCCAAAAGAGAGTAAAGGACACCACCGCACTAAACACATCCACCACTATATATATATATATATATATATATATATGGAGTAAGTGTCTTATTAATAAGATCTATCGCTTTAATAGCAGTATTGATTTTGATGGTTGGTTAAGGTGAAGAGAGAAGAGAAATTGGAGAGAAATTAAGGTTCTCAATTTCTCATCTTTTTGAATATCTCATCAATTTCTCTTCTCTCTTCACCTTAACCATCCATCTAAATCACGAATTGCTAAAAACTTAGAAGACAGCTATTATAGACATTATATGTATACTAATTCACCAACAATGGCTCCCATTATAGTTATATATATATATATGCGTAACGGGGAACGAACGATCATGACCACGGCTATCAACTTCCTCGAACGATCTCCGTGATACGCCCCTCCTCGACGGTGACGAAGAGGAGCAGCGACTTGGCATCCGTGTGGACGTCGACAACGTGCACTTCGGCGTCGGTTTCTGGATCGACGTAGCTCTCGCTCGCCACCACCTCCGCGAACTTCCACCGAGGGGCCGTGACCACGATCTCCACCTCACCGTCCTTCGTCACGGCGAAGAACATGCCGTCGAACACGGCGCACTTGTACTTTTCTCCGGCGACCTCCACTGCGGCGTCGGTTTCTGGATCGACGTAGCTCTCGCTCGCCACAACCTCCGCGAACTTCCACCGAGGGGCCGTGGCCACGATCTCCACCTCACCGTCCTTCGTCAGGGCGAAGAACATGCCGTCGAAGACGGCGCACTTGTACTTTTCTCCGGCGACCTCCACTGTGACGATCTCCATTAATGCGCAGATCGAGGAGTTGCAAGAGAACACAAAATCAATCAAGAGAGAATAACAATTACAACAAAAGGAGATCAGGGCCGGGAACCATCCATATATATAGAGATCAGATTGATAGTTATCTTTGCATTTTTCCTATTCGAACTAGGAATCCTAATACGGCTAGAACTCTGTATATGTAGCAGTTCGAGTCCTAGTAGTTGTAGGAAACGGTTGGGAAACTGAAAATATACGATCTTTGTTTACGTTGCATGCATGCATCGATCGCAGGAAAAGATTAAGATCCTTGATATATATATATATATATATATATATATATATATATATATATATATATATATATATATATATATATATATATATATATATATATAATCTTATATTTTGATTGAATACATGATATCTCCAACAACGCACGGTCCCAATTAACTCGATCACATCAGGATTGTGAATTTGTGTACGACTAAAATAATTAGTAATCGTTTAAATTTATGGTGTTAACGGCCGTGATTGAGGTAATTAATTAAAAAAAGGAGTAGCGGTGCATGGTTCATATATAGTTTCTAGGGCTTTTTTTTTGCATTTAGTCCCTGACAAAATTTTCTTTTAAAAATAATCCTGTCAAAATTTAATTTCCAAAAATGTTCCTGACTTGCCACGCAGGCGCCACGTCATCACCATGCGGGTAGGGCCACTGCCACTTTGTTAAGTTGAACACGGTGAAACGATGAATGGTTCACCGTGTTTCATATTTATATTCATTTTCTTCCTTTTTCAAAAATACGCACACGAGCGTGAGGTTTAAAAATCTATACCGTTGGATGAAGATATAAAGAATAAAAATTATTAAATATTTTATATATTGTATAAATAAATAAAAATAAATTATGTATATATATAATTTATTCGGGTTTGAGTTCGGATAACATTTCGGATATCCATACTCATTCACATCCCTATCCCTATTCCTCTTTTCATTCAATATTTATATTACAAAAAATAAGTACAGCCTCTAAACACGGTGAACCATTCACGGTGTTTAACTTAATTAACTACCATCCTCAGTCCCGCTCGCGTGGCGTTGACGTAGGGCCTGCGTGGTAGGCTCAGAATTATTTTTACAAATTAAATTTTGACAGAACTATTATTAAAATAAGAATTCGTCGTAGAGCTAAATGCAAAAAAAAAAAAACCCTAGTTTCTAAAGGGGAAGCAAACCAAGGCTCAGACCGTGTCACGTCAAGCTGCAATTCCCACTCCAGCGACCCGGAACGGCTCCTTGCCCAGATGCATGGGCTCTGAAGTGTAATGAAACGACTAATAATTTTTTCTAATATTTAATATTTTAAATTTTAAATATTAATTAATTTCTAAAAGCACACATTATTATTTTTTCAGATTCTGCAGAGACGAATTAACCACATTTTAAATATACAAGATGCTTCAAAATTATTTTAAATACAAGTTCAAATGATCAAGATCATCTAAAATTGAACGTTTGCTCCTCAGCATCGTCGCTTAGAAGACAAAAATCACAAATGGGGGTAAACTCATCCCACTTTTTAAGCCCAATGAGCTCATTATGCGTGTGCGTGCGCGCGCGCGCGCACACACACACAAATATAAAGAGGAAGAAGAAGAAGAACACCAAAACCAACCTACTTCTTTCGCTAAAGCTTCGAAAATAGTATGTTATCCAGTGCCATAAAATAATCGAAACCCCTTCCTCTCCGCTTTAGCGCGCAAGATAATATACAATGCTTTGATAAAGCATGCATGCACCTTAATTTGAGTAATTTCCCCCATTGATTAAGTATGTAAGTTGTCTTAGATTAATTACAATATTATTACTCAAATGACTAGTACGTAAGAATCAATTGATCAATGGCGCGACAACGACAGAGGAAGCTTCCATGCATGTGACAAAGATAGGGACGTGAGCATTAATCAAACATCAAGTAATCAAATGGTGATATGTGTTCGGTGTTCCCCTTTTATAATGGTTTGGGTACAATGTAGTATCACTACCTACAATGTAAGTCATGTTATGTGGAGAAAAATAAGGTAATACACTTTATAGAATCCACATTGGTCTCCTCAATTTCTTAACCACCTTAATTAATTCATGCGCCGTGCAATTTGCCAAGTGTCGACGTGTTTGATCGTAATTGCATGTAATTAACATGCATACTATTTTCCCACAATTTAGATTCCTTTTTTTTTTTTTTAAATCATTGGATCACAGCGTTACTAAACTTCCGTATATATTTACCATCTAAACAATTATGTGGTTTCAACGTAAATTGGAAATATAATTTTGTTCTCTCACATAAATATAATATTATATATATATATATATAGAGAGAGAGAGATGGAGAGAGAGAGAGAGAGAGAGAGCTAGTCTCCTGTACTATTTATAGTACCGGGCTTCCGATATTATAGTTTCGTTTTTAATTTTAGGATGCTCAAATTAATGATTCAGACCGTTAAAATTGATCTACAGAATTTGAAAATTTTAAAAATAAAATTTATATTTTTTCGACATAGTTTATTTATGAGTAAATCATTTCAAAATTTTCAAATTTTAATAACTACTATAACGAGTTTGGAGTTTAATGGTGTAGAAAAATTTAAATTTATTCAAAATTTAATAAAAAATATTTTAAACTATTTAGATAAAGGTCAGCATCCTTAATCTTGAATTCAAAAACTCTATCCTCAAATTTTAAAAATTATTTAATTTTCACCGTTTACTTTGACATGATTTATTTACTAAGTAAACGATATTGAAAATACTTAAAATTTTATTCCTAAAAATTTTATATATTCTATATTATATTTGACGAAATGGGTCATTAATTTGAACGCTCTAAAATTGAAAACTAGATTATAGTATAGGAGCTCCGATTGATACTACAGATAGTATAATAATCCCATTCTCTCTCTCTCTCTCTCTCTCTCTCTCTCTATATATATATAGAGAGAGAGAGAGAGAGATCTTGAGGGAGGGAGGATGATATACTATCGGTAGCACGAAGGCCTCTGTGCTATTAAGTTGTTTTCAATGATACGGCTTCAAAATCGACGATCGGCTCCGTTAGACTTAATCTACACTATTGAAAATATTTGAAAACTAAATTTCATAGTTTTTCGGCATCATTTACCTATCAAACGAGTCGCCTAAAAATGAACGACTGAAAATAAAAATCTCATAAAAAATAATGATAAAAGATTTGAATTTAAGATCAGAGATACTAATTTTAATCTAAATAGTGAAAAGAATTTTCTATAAAAGTTCATCAAATTTGAATTGTTTTATATTGTTAAATTCACAAAACGCATCACATCGACCATTAAAATTGTTAATTTTGAAATATTTTGATCACTAGCCAAATGATACCGAAAAACTATGAAATTTAATTAGTTTTCAAATATTTTCAATAATATAGACCAAGTCTAACGGAACCGATTGTCGATTTGAAAGCTGTATCATTGCAAATAATTTGATAGCACGAAGACCTCCGTACTACCGATAGTATACCAGCCAAACTCTCTCTCTCTCTATCTAATGACAGAAAACTTAAATACACCAAAATAATCAAATTTAATAATAAAATTTAATTTTTAAATATTTTTAATAGTGTAAATCAAGTCTAACGAAATTGATCGTAGATTCGAAGCTGCATCATTATATGCCGTTAACTAGATAATATTAGGACTAGTAAGACCATATTTTCAAACAGTTGGATACAACAATTTATGAAAATGACGTGCCAAAATTGCGCACGCTCAGTCAGTCACCTAACTCAAGCTTTGTCATTTTCCCACCAATATATAAAAATTTTCACACAAAATTATAACAAATGTTGCATCACATTATCTATCCCCAGTAGTCACTTCCCCGTAAACAAACTCCCTCCACGTTACTTACTAACACATTTATATTACTAGCACATATATATATACATATATGTACACATACATACGAAAAAAACAAACACCATCTCAATAACAAAGAGATCGAAGCTGCCACACACTCAGAGACTCCCGGAAGCGGAAGAACAGAGCTTAAAGGAGGAAGAAGAAGATGGTCGTGGAGGATAGATGGTCCGGATTGGGGTCGACGATTGCGACGGTAATGTTCGTATGGGCCGTGGCCCGACAATATTTTCCGGCGCACCTCGACACCTTCCTGACGCAGTACACCACCAAGTTGGTGGGCCTCTTCTACCCGTACGTCGAGATCACGTTCCCGGAGTACGCCGGAGACCGGCTCAAGCGGAGCGAGGCGTACGCCGCGGTCGAGGCCTACCTCGGCAGCTCGTGCGCGGAGCGCGCCAACCGGCTTAAGGCCGAGGCCGACGGCGACGACGGCGCGGGACTTGTCTTGAGCATGGACGAGTACGAGGAGCTCGCGGACGACTTCGGTGGTGCCACCCTGTGGTGGTCGTCACACAAGACCTCCTCGGTCGCCGCCTTCTTTTCTCTCTTTCCTCGCCCGGACGAGTGCCGGTCCTACTGCCTCGCCTTCCACCGCCGCCACCGCCAGCTCGTCCACACGGCCTACCTCCCCCATGTCATGAAGGAAGGCAAGGCTGTTGAGGTCCGCCGACGACGGCGCAAGCTCTACACCAACAATCATGGCTACGACTGGTACGTACTTTAGAACAAGCTCTTTTTTCCCCCAAAAACTCGAGTTACTAATTGTTATATATGGTTACATATTCACCCACTAATTCTGATCTTCACCATGCACGTACTGTCATAAATAATTACATAATAAAGATTATTTAAACATGTGTTTATTTTATTTATATTCTGTGCGCATGCAGGTTGGAGAACCGTAAGACAGTGTGGAGTCACGTGGCCTTCGAGCACCCGGCGACGTTCGACACGCTGGCGATGGACCCCGACCGCAAGCGCGAGATCATGGAGGACCTCCTGGCCTTCAGCAAGGGCAAGGACTTCTACGCGAAGATCGGCAAGCCGTGGAAGCGAGGGTACCTACTCTACGGGCCCCCGGGGACGGGCAAGTCCACGATGGTGGCGGCGATGGCGAACCTCCTCGACTACGACGTCTACGACCTCGAGCTCACCGCGGTGCGGAACAACGCCGCCCTCCGCAAGCTCCTCGTCGAGACCACCAGCAAATCCGTCATCGTCGTCGAAGACATAGATTGCTCCCAACAGCTCTCATCGCGAAGAAACAACAAGAAGAAGAAGATCAAGAATAAGAAGAAGGAGAAGAAGAAGAGAAAGGACTTAGTAGAAGAGGAGTACTACGAGGACGAGGAAAAAGAAGAAGAGATCATGAGCAAGGTGACGTTATCGGGGTTTTTGAATTTTATAGACGGGTTGTGGTCCGCATGCGGGGGGGAGCGCATAATAGTTTTCACGACCAACCACGTGGAGAGGCTCGACCCGGGGCTGATCCGACGTGGCAGGATGGACGTCCACGTGGAGCTCTCGTACTGCACGTTCGAGGGGTTCAAGGTGCTGGCGCGGAGCTATCTGGGGGTGGAGGCGCATAGAAAGTTCGCGCGGGTGAGGGAGTTGGTGGGGGAGCGGGCGATGGCCCCTGCCGACGTGGCGGAGTGTCTCATGCCGAGGAGCGTGGGGAGCGTCTCTGATTCGGACGCGAGGGTCGTCGAGCGATCCCTCGAGAGGCTGATTCGGGCGCTCGAGCGGCGTAAGCGTAAGGGGGAGGAGAGCGTTGGTAATTTCAATGGGGAGATTTGTGGGAAAGGGGACCAGATCAGAAATGAACCCGAGTGTATTTGTACATGGATGTGATGAAGATGATGCGTATCTGTGTGTGTGTGGCACACACAGACACGCATTAATTGTAATCTCTGCTCTATTTTGTGTGTATATCATTATATGTAATTTTTGTATCGCGCTGTGGTGGCTTAACAAATTGATACTCTGGGCATCGAATTCTTCGGCCCAATGAGATCAAGCCCATGGAAAAACATGATCGTGGGCCTAGTCGTCTCAAGCATACTTCTATACAGCCCACGCTACACTACAGATGATGGCCACCGACGCTCCACTCTACGGTGTAACGGTCTCATGGTGTCACGGCCTTTATTGCCCCGACCCGGACAGGCCACGCAAGCAAAACAATACATGCGTGGGCTCCACCCCGGCCTACCAAATAATAAAGAGCGAATATTAGTCCTCCCCTGCCGACGCCGTGACACGCTACACACTTGCAGTTGTGGGACCCACCTCCACGTCACTCCACTCCACTCCGTTCGCGCCGATTCTACCCGTCCCACACCCCCCGCGCTTTTGCCGATCTTTTTCCTCTTCGGGTCGGCGTAGTGGCCGTGGCCAATCCTGTCCGTTCTTTTTTTCCTTTGTTTTTATTTTTTATTTTTTATTTTATTTTTAGTTTTAGTGGATCTTCCTTGCAGTTTACAATACTGCCGTATGTTTGAACGTACGGGGGACACGCCGAGCCGTGTGGCGTAGTTAACGGGCGCGTGGGCCCCAGTCCCCCTTGATGGGCCCCAATAAGGCTTGCTTCACACGCATCCATGGCCCGGCCCAATACACCGCACAGGGAAAAGCTTCTCGGTGCGACACGTGGCAGGTGGTCCTTTTCCCGTATCTTAAAAGCGGGATGTGAAGGGATGTGATTCGATCCGCCGTTGGAAAGGACACTAACCAAATCCCACCCCTTCTTCTACTTCTTGCTTATGCTCTTCGATGCTGTAATGAATGAATGGTATTTTTTTCTTCTTTTTTTCTTTTTTTTTTTTTGCTTCGAACATGTGAGTATGTCTGATGCCTTTGCCTGGTCGCCATTGGGTCGTTATAATGCGCTGTGGTAAAAAAATGAGAAAGAGTTTGTCGGATAGTGTTGTTACGTTTTTCCATAAGGAGATTGTATATATATATATATATATATAGAGAGAGAGAGAGAGAATTGAGCTCTACTTTTAAAAGATCTGCGTCATTGGTCTTGTAAGTTTTTAATCGCTTGGATTGAGAGATGTGTGGTTAGGATGATGTGGGCTAAGTGGGTGGTTCGTTGAATAGTATAATCGGATGAAAATAATCAAATCGTAGATCTAATGGTAAAAAATTCAAAAGTCTTTGTCTTTCTAATATCTATATATATATATATATATATATATATATATATATATAAAATACAATTTAAAGCTTTCAATTTGTAATTTTGAGTCTTAAAAGACTTTTGATCTTGCTATAAATAAAAATTTGTCTAAAAATATATAATGCTTCTTCTGATAGTATCCCTCTAACAACATGTGAACGGACAAGCACCAGCAATGTAGGCACCGTCGAGCCAAACAAGCTATATATTGGCCTAGAGATAGAGAGATCGAGAGATAGAGAGGATAAAAGATGTAATCATGTGAGCGTCAAATGGTGGGGACTGATCTGGTTTGGGACACTTCAGGTGCATGGTAAAGTAGGCAGATAGGACCAGAAAATTTGCCTTCTTGACTGGCATTCGAGTTTCCGTCATTGCTTGATAAAGCTTTGATGTCTGGCTAGCAAGTTATTAGAGAAAATATTAGGTGTTCTCCTGAAAACTCTTTCTTTCTTAACTATTCTTCCCGTTATGCAATGTACTGGAGAAAGTTACCGTTTTGGTTGGAGTATTAATTAAAAAGATATATATTTAAATAATTTAACAAAAATTTTGCATCTTTGTCATTTCAGTCTAAATTGCAGAGTAAATTAATAGATATTATCATTAAGTACCTCGACTAAAGGTGATAATTAACACGAAGTCACAATGACAAATCTGAACCCAGAAAGTCGACACCAAGAGTTAACAAATTAGTGTTTTTTTTTTTTTTTGAGAAAAAATAGCCCGCTAACTGCTTCATTCATTAGCAGATCCTTCCACGAAGATAACAGAATCTTGAGTCGACGGACAGCTACAAAAGGGTCGAGGCTGCTACTGGCGAAAAATAAGATTGTTCTTGGCCTTTCAAATAGTCCACCGGCAAGAAATCAATTCGGCAAGACTATTACCCGTACAGCGTACCGCAGTCTTTTCCATCCACTTGTCCCAAACAATCAGAACATCGATCTTCACCCATTTCCTCAGCATGGATATTCTCAAGTCCCATCATCATGATATACCTGAAAAAAATGCATTGAGTTAACAAATTAATTGTTCAGACATATCAGAGTTTGCTAGCTATAGAAATTTATACACTCTTCGAATCTACAAAACTATCAAACCTTCGTAACATAAAAACAACTTGCACATGAACGTTAACACTGCATGCGAACCGTTACGTTGGCCCAATTATATATGTGCAATTTGTCTTTGTTTTTCTCACTGAAGAAACTGCAAAATTACATCTTCTGTGAATGTCCCATAGCTCCAAAATTTCAAACGGCTCTTTTATCCCTTGGCCCTATTTGTATATGCATGCTCTCGGTTCACGGGAGGAGCCGACGCTTGTACTGAGTTATAATAGTTTGGCGTTGGGAACAAGAAGACAAGGGCATTTGAGAGCACCAACAAAATCGACAGGAAAAACATTTAATTGTGTGCTCCCAAAACGTCTCAATTTTGCTTCAATCACGGGGCATCCCCTTCACCAAACGGGCCCACACCCCTTACACGAAATCATCTCTTTTTTTTTTTTGGGGGGTATAATTAGAGTGTACTCTACGTACGTTACTCCACTGGCTAGTTATTCACATGTAGTGTTCTTATTTAAGATATCTTTTTGGCACTCCCCTTAATTATTTCTAAGCTTTGAGAGTGGAGTACTTCACCGTCATTAAGGCCTTTCTTTTGAGTGGGCGTTGTTTGCACGGAACTTCACTAGGAAGATTAATTGTGTGTGTACATAAAAGATGCATTTCTAATACACCATGATGTTACATGCATATTTACAAATTTTTTATAAAAATAATGAAAGATAATAACAAGGTTTACATAAGAGCAAATGTTCCTTTTCAAGTCGCAGAACTAAAAATATTAAAGAACAACATTTATTTATTTAATTATTTATTTTTTAGCCCAGAAATTTTAGCAGTCAAAAGGATAACAAACCTTATCCCACGCTTCACAGGGAATTAACAACCCCCCCTCCTCACCGACTATCATTTGGAAACAGAGAAATTGTATGATGAGGCTGGGGAGCACAAGCATCATTTATGAGAAAGAGTTAATGCAAATGAATGACACCTGCCGGCCCCCCATCCCCAACTGTTTTTGATCAAAACCACTATTATAACCTTAACCCCAAACCCTAACCCTAACCCTAACCCTAATCCTAACCCAAGGTTGATTTTTTAGTTAATAATAAAATAAAATAAAATAAAATAAAGGGAGGAACAGTGGGACACAGCATAAAGTGTAGCCCACCACCCCATGGTGGTGGTGGGGCCAGTGGGCTACACTTTTTTGTAGTATCCCATTCCCTTGTGTATATGAGAGCAGAGGAGGAGAGAGAAGTGAGGGCAGCCCAGCACCAACCCACTCCATTCTTCCCTATCCTGCTGCTGGTATTATATTATAATAATAACATCCCCCCCCCCTGCAGGCTGCCCTCCATTGCTCCCTTAAGCTGCTGCTGCTCTTCTTCACTCTTCCCAAGACAGCAACACAGTTGGCCTCTCTGGCAGACTGGAAGGAGACCAACTTTCAAACCCCTCCTCCTTCTCTCTCCTCACTGCACATTGCAGTGTTTGGTTGGGTTTTTAGCCAGCTCAACTTTCCCTCCACACCAAAAGAGACCTCTCTGTTTCAGTAGTCCCACTCTCTCTTCAAGGCCAAGTGAGGAGTTAGTAAGAGAGAGAGAGAGAGAGAGAGAGGTCTGAGTGGGTCTGGTCACCTGCAGGTGATGGGGAGCAAGAGCTCACCACCCTCCATCTCCCTTCTGTTGTTTTTGCTGCTGCTGGTGGTGGTGGTGGTGGAGGTGGTGCTTCTTGTTCCAGGAGCAGAATGTGGAGTGGCATATGATAGGAAGGCGATCATCATCAATGGGCAGAGGAGGGTTCTCATCTCTGGCTCCATTCACTACCCCAGAAGCACACCAGAGGTGATGGATGATCTATCTCACTTTTTGGGCATGTTTGGTGCAGTTTCAGTTTAATCTGGTAAAGTTCCTGATGTGCATTGTGCTTCTGTTTGGGTTTAGATGTGGGAAGGGCTGGTGCAAAAGGCTAAGGATGGAGGGTTGGATGTTGTTCAGACCTATGTGTTCTGGAATGGCCATGAGCCTTCTCCTGGCAATGTAATTTTTCACTTGCTTTGTAAATTGGGTTTTTGTGTGCTGTTTCATACGTACGCTCTTTAATGGGGGTTTTTCTCTTTGATTTGTAGTATAATTTTGAGGAGAGGTATGATCTGGTTAGGTTCATAAAAACTGCTCACAAGGCAGGGTTGTATGTCCACCTCCGGATCGGGCCGTACATTTGCGGAGAATGGAATTTTGGGTGTGAATATTTCTTCTCAGCTCCATCTTATTATGTGAATTTTCTAGATGGTTGCATGCTTATATAATCTTTCTACTTCTACTTTTCAGTGGGTTTCCAGTTTGGTTGAAATATGTTCCGGGGATCAGCTTCAGAACAGATAATGAGCCTTTCAAGGTAATTCATCCGTATTAATATTGAACTGTGGCTGTAATTGTATCCCATAAATGTAAAGGAAAGGCCCTAGGTGTTTCCTCATGATGGTTGATCAGCTAATTTCCGCCAACTTTTCCGTAGCACAAGATTTTGTTTCTTCTTTTTTTTTTTGCCCCTTGTGATGCTTGTAATGTTGTGAATTTATGGGATTATTATGCGGTGTTTCCCAGATGGCCATGCAGGGTTTCACCCAGAAAATTGTGGAGATGATGAAGAGCGAATCCCTGTTTGCATCCCAGGGAGGTCCAATTATTCTCTCGCAGGCAAGTTTTCAATTTTAGAAGAATTTTCCATACTATTCTGTTCTTGGTGTTAAAGTTCATACGAAGGTAGAGAATCTTCTTAACAAGAAAATCACTAAATGCTAATATGGTGCTCCATTAGTGCAGATTGAGAATGAGTATGGGCCCGAGAGCAAGGCATTTGGGCCGGCAGGTCATTCGTACGTAAATTGGGCTGCACAAATGGCTGTTGGATTAGGCACCGGAGTGCCGTGGGTGATGTGCAAAGAGGATGATGCCCCAGATCCTGTGGTAGGAACACTCATTTTCCCATGTATATGATTTGTTGGTCAGGAGGGTCCTTTTTCTAGTTCATGATCAGTTTTGAGTTCTTGTTCTTTTGTTCATTAAATGGAATGTGCAGTTCTAAATTACCTGGTGTCATTTCTTGGTTACTCGCTATAATTTCAATCAACACTTTTAACTTCACTGTTCACGAGAACAAGCGTGTTTAGTAGATTAGATTTATATATGCTGCTCTCAATGCAGAACATCGGTTTGCCAATGATTTGTTCTCAATCACTGGGTCAACTTGGGTTTAGATTGAATCTTAATCTCTTTAACTACTGTGGTATTGTGGTGGGTAGCAGATATAGTCATAATTATTAATATGGAAGTCCTTTTTATTTTCTTATCAACTGTCGCATTATAATGGGCATGCATGCTTTGAAAAAGGGTTATAAATTTTGTGGAGATTTCTGAGGGTGGGCCAAATTCGGCACAAAAGTTAAATCTTATATGGTCTATTTCTTTTCTGAAAGAGGAAGAGTATCAACTTATCTTTTCATTTGTATTACTTCTTAATTCTGGCAACAGATAAATGCGTGCAATGGATTCTACTGTGATGCTTTTACACCAAACAGGCCTTATAAGCCTATGATGTGGACTGAAGCGTGGAGTGGCTGGTAAGTTGCCTCCTCAGATGAACCTTCTATGAGGATAAACACAGAATTGGGGTCCTAAATAGCTTTATTGAAAATAATGTAGGTTTACAGAGTTTGGTGGCACAGTTCGTGAGCGACCGGTTGAAGATTTGGCATTTGCCGTCGCACGCTTCGTACAGAAGGGTGGCTCTTTCATAAATTACTACATGGTAAGGACTTGCTACTAAATGCTACTAAATCTTGTTATTAATTTACCTTTTTTTGGGCCTTCCTGCTGAAAATTTAACTAGTTATTGTCTTGCTTGCTATAACAGTACCATGGGGGAACAAATTTTGGGCGTACAGCCGGAGGTCCCTTTATTACAACAAGTTATGATTATGATGCTCCAATTGATGAATATGGTAAGTGAAAAAAGGGTCATTTGAATCATTTATTTTACCGTTAAACTATCATGTTGACCACATTAAATTGCGGGTCAATCACAGGACTGATCCGGGAACCAAAATATGGACACCTCAAAGAACTCCACAGGGCCATTAAATTATGTGAACAAGCTTTAGTGTCTGCTGATCCAACAGTTACTTCTCTCGGAAGCATGCAAGAGGTTTATGCTGATTCCTAATTTGCAACCATTATGTGTTTTCTTTTTCTTAAAAAATTCAAGAATGAGCTCCTTAATTTGGCTAATTATGCTGTTGGCATTTCAGGCTCATGTCTTCACATCCCAATCGGGAGTCTGTGCAGCTTTCCTTGCAAATTACAACACAAATTCCGTTGCAAGAGTCATGTTCAATAATGTGCACTACAACCTACCACCTTGGTCTATCAGCATCCTCCCTGACTGTAGGAATGTAGTATTCAATACTGCAAAAGTACGTAGAACATTGGTAGTTTTTAAATCACCTATTTACATACATGTCCCTGCAAAATCTGCATTTCCATATGTGACGCTAGAAATTCAGTTTGTTACAAAACTATGCTTAAGTTGCAAATATTTTTTGGTTGTTTTTATCTTTATCGTAGGTTGGTACTCAAACTTCCCAAATGCAAATGTGGGCAACTGATGCCCCCTCGCTAATGTGGGAGAGGTATGATGAGGAGATTGGTTCGCTTGCAGATACTTCACCAATCACCTCAACTGGTCTATTAGAGCAGATAAATGTTACCAGGGATACTAGTGATTATCTCTGGTACATTACCAGGTACAATCTGATTAAACTATTCTATATGTGCTCCTTATAATCAACCGGTTACAGGAGTTATACCATCCGCTCTATCTCATGCCCTAACAGCCTTACAGGGTATTGTATTCCTTAAAATTCACAAAGTGGCAATGTAAACTGGTTGGTTTTTGCCAAGATTATACCGAGTTCTTATGTAATTAACATCCTGTATGGTGAACTACAAGAGAGTGTGCAGCTTGGCTTTACGTTTATGAAATGTTTATTGTCCATTTTAGTGTTGATGTGAGTCCAAGTGAAAGATTTTTACAAGGCGGTCAACTGCCTAGTCTCACAGTACAATCAGCCGGTCATGCTCTGCATATCTTCATTAATGGGGAGCTCTCAGGTATTTTAACGGATGAGCTGTTATGGTTAGTGGAAAATAAAATTTAGCTGGAATTCAAGGTTGAAGAAACTAAAATTACTACTATTCTATGACAGGTTCTGCTTATGGAACTAGGGAAGATAGGAGAGTCACATACACCGGCAATGTCAATCTCCGTGCTGGTTCAAACAGAATTGCACTTTTAAGTGTGGCTATTGGGTTGCCGGTTGGTTCCTCACTTCGTATCTTAATTAACTTAAAAGTGGCCCCCCTTTTGAAATATACGTGGATATTGGATTATTGGGTTTCTCTGATCTTTGTTGTTTGTAGAATGTTGGGGTCCATTATGAGTTATGGAACACAGGTGTTGTTGGTCCTGTTGTGATCCACGGTTTCAATGAAGGAAGACGAGATTTAACCTGGCAGCAGTGGTCCTACCAGGTCTAATATGTTTTCATCATTTCTCGTTCTCATGTAGGAAAAGATAATTTGATATTTGACACTGACAAAGGTTCTCTATTTCATGTTTGATTTAAAGGTCGGACTAAAAGGAGAATCCATGAATCTAAACTCCTTAGAGGGTGCAACTTCAGTTGAATGGATGAGTGTTTCTTTGGTAGTTCAAACTCAGCAGCCATTAACTTGGTATAGGGTAAGGAAGGGGAAAAAAAAAAACTCCTATTTTAAGGAAATAAAAATCCCGTCTCACTTTTCATTTTCCATGTCAATTTCTATTCTCTGGCATCCTAATTTCATTGCCTTTTCTCTTTCTTTGTTTCCTTTAGGCATATTTTGATGCTCCTGGTGGCGATGATCCACTGGCTCTTGATATGGGTAGTATGGGCAAAGGTCAAGTATGGATAAACGGACAAAGCATTGGAAGATACTGGACTGCATATGCACCAAATGGCTACTGCAATGGTTGCACTTATACTGGGACTTACCGAGCACCCAAGTGTCAAACTGGTTGCGGTCAACCAACCCAACGTTGGTAAGGAGCTTATTTGTATCCCATTCATTCATCTTAACATTGAAGGTTCAGTTGTTTCTAAAAAGTAAGAAAAGAAAGGGCCTACACAGTTTAAATTAATATGTTTTATCTGTGAATAGTACTTACTAATCTTGTTTTTTGGTTGGTACTACTTGATGAGAGAGACACCACCAAACTCATGAATCAGCTTTTCTCAAATGAATATTTGCAGAAACAGAAAGGGTGGCTAACCACAGAAACCTATCTGTTACACCACATAATGCTTCAAGATATTCTGCAAGCACTATTCTCATCAATATTTCCTTCATTGAACTTAGTTGGCATGCTAAGCTGAATCTGCTACTCTGTACTATGTTTCTGGTGATTTCTTCTATTTTTCATCTGCTAAAATAGGTGTTGAAATGCTCAGGTATCATGTGCCGCGATCCTGGTTACAACCAACCAGAAACCTATTAGTAGTATTCGAAGAACTCGGTGGGGACGCCACAAAGATTTCTCTAGTGAAGAGATCGGTGTCCAGTGTTTGTGCCGATGTTTCTGAATGGCACCCCAACATAAAGAACTGGAAAATCGAGAGCTATGGCCAGACTGAGGAGTTCCGCAGGCCAAAGGTCCACTTACGGTGTGCATCGGGCCAGTCTATTTCAGCCATCAAGTTTGCAAGCTTTGGAACGCCTTCTGGAACTTGCGGAAATTTCCAGCAGGGAACTTGCCACTCGCCAGATTCGCACATCGTGTTGGAGAAGGTTCTTAAGGCTTATTACCTGTCTCTCTCTACTCAATACTCCTTTCTATCAACTTACCTGGTCTAGTTAGGAAACATCTTTATTAAGGTTTTTATGAATAATGCACCTGTGGGCTGTGGGGAGTTACATGGAGAGGAAACTGGAATTATAGTAGATCAATCCACACCCGTAGATCAATTCACACCCATATCTATTTGATTGTTATCTTGCATATATTTCGTACTGTTGATTCAATTTGTTAGCTTTATGATTACTAACAGATTCCTTAATCATTCCGAACAGAAGTGCATCGGGCGGCAGGCTTGTGCGGTGGCGATATCCCCCAACAACTTTGGCGGAGATCCGTGTCCAAATGTGATGAAGAGAGTGGCGGTGGAAGCTATCTGCTCCCCTACTATAGAGCCAATACCGTAAGCTTGACTCATTTTTCATGGTGTGATTGATGGAAACCTTTTTAGTTGGTTTTGTTTGATCACATCCATATCGTAAAGGAGACAGAGGGAAGGGGCAAAAATTGTAAATGAGTCGGCGCGTATACGGAAGAATCATGCGCTTTTCTTGTTTGCGTGTGCTAGTTGCTTTCAGGTGGGGCACCAAAGTTAGATAAGCTTGTCATTTATTCGGTATTCTAGTAAACATTCTGGTTCCTACACTGCTAAAGAAAAGTAGGTCCCAGAACAGTGATGAAGAGGTAAAGAAAAAAGAGAAGCAAAGGAAAAGGATTGCACTTTTGCTTTTCTTTGATGTCTCTCATCCTTCTTTTTTTTCAAAGGAAGAAAGATGTAATTGTATCATTGTTTGTGTTAGGTAGTGAACTTGGTTCTCATTTATGGCATTTGTTTTCTTTTTGTGATGTAATGTTTGTTGTTTGAATGGATTGTGGCGACAAATTGGCCAAATGAAACACCAACTTTTTCCTTGTCCCCTTATTCCTTGTTGAAGTGTGATTTGAAACGAATATTGCTTTGGGAGGAAGGGTACACATCAAGCGATCTAGCGGTTGGCAATAGCACTCCCAGAATGCTTTGTTAGGTGAGTTGCTTTCTATTTCAACTTTTGTATTTACTATTTAGGGAGTGTTTTGGATTTGATAAAATTACAATTTCACGGCAAATTAAGTTTATTAAAAATAAAAATATTAATCTTACAATTCACCATCAAGAAACTGAAAAGATCCATAATCGTTAACTTAAATTTGCACAGACATATCCTTTAAAATGGTTCTATGAACTTAAAATCGCAAAGACATTTGCTTTAAAATGGTTCTAAGTTATCTGCAAAAAATTGAAAATTTAGCCTGCAATTAAACAGTGATACCATTAATAGTTCTCTCACCAAATATAATTTTTAAGCAAATTATAGTTACATCAATTCAAATACCCCCTTCCCTGCTCTTTATTGACTCACACATGAAAGGGTCAACAGTGCTACCACCTTCAAAGCTGGGAGATGAATGTAAAGTGTAAACGCACTTGCTGCAAAATAATCCTTTTTTAAGCATTTAATTTACAATCCTTAAATAATAGTTTTGAATTCTTTGGAGAGATCATTATACACAATCAGAAGTTTGAATTCTGAAAAATCATAAACTGGCTTTTCTTTTCTTTCTGAGAGAAAAATAACATGAATATGTAGAAATTGGCAAAGATACTTCATTAAAAATACTAAAGTATACAGCCACAGCAAGTTTGCACCAATATTAGTGAACAGCAACCACTTGTTGCCTCAGTGGAGTGAGTACCCTGGCAAGTGGAAGGGGCACATGAGCCCTCACAAAAGTCCCATTCTCCATGTATTCCTTCAAGAGATCAAGAAAAACATGTTATTGCCAGAATTGGAAAAGTGCCCGATGTGCATTCGCTCTCGGAATAGGCGAACTATTCGAAATGTATACATATGTAAATGGAAATCTCATCAGTAACAAATAATACAACTTATTTGAAAGTTGAAGCATGATACTCAACTGCTCTCTCTACCATGCCGACCCGGTATATGTCGTTGAGGAGCTCGCCCTTTTCGTATGGAACAATAGCTTCGACTGGTACCATAGAGTCCTATATAAACCATTTCAAGGGAACTCAGCTACTCCATTTTCCCTTATTTATATGCAGTGAACAGCTAATTGACAATTATTTGAAGATCAAATGCATGGTGGGAGCAAACAGTGCATACCTTCAATTTTTCTTGAACTGCATTGCAGAACTCGTCTAAACCATCACCAGTAATGGCCGATATGCAAATTATGCCTGGCCGTTCTGCTTCTTTTCTTACTGTAATAGGATCATCGGTCTTGTCGACCTGCAACGATATAGTGCACCACAATAAGCAAATATTAGAGTTCATATCGCAATTCCTAAAGAACATTGTTTTTTAAAGATAGCGCATTCCACTTATAAGATGGGTGGTCTATCACATCCCAAATGTTTGCGATTACTTATTCTTACGTTCTGCTGTCTATCTCATAAACCAGCTACAAACTTGAGTAAACAATAGAGATATGTTGTCAAATTATTCTAGCATCCAAACTGGCCCCAAATTTATAGAAAAGTCCAGCTTCAAGGTTGCAATTTATCTAAATTAGGTGATTTTTGCTTGAATTTGGGTAGGACAAAAACAAGAAAGGCCTACCTTATTCCATACTACCAGCTTTGGAATTAATTCCACGTCCAATTCTTTCAGCACTTTATCAACAGCATCTATCTGTTGCTGAGATAGCGGATGACTGCGGTTGCATGAAAATAAAATATCGATGTATGAGATAATTGAACTTAGATAATCCAACCCAAATAGCAGCAAAGTAATCATCATGAGTTGGAATATCACATTTATACCTGATATCAACGACATGAACTAAAAGCGATGACTCTGATATTTCCTCTAATGTCGCTCTAAATGCAGCAACCTGAACAAGAATAACTCTTCAATAGGAAAAGAGTGAGGTTTCTAAGTTTTAGGCTTCAGTAAATGCAATCTAATAAAGGAAAATTCCAAAACAAGGTACTTTGAAGCCAAGAAATAAAGCTCTTCGTGTAGACATCAAACTAGTATGCTTCAAACTGCTAGCCAATTAGATATTACAATCCTATAGACATTATGTAGCTCAATCTAATTATAGAATAAAAAAACAGGAAATTTCCAGCCTTAGTCAGAACAGAAGAGTATCAACACAATTTCATGTTTCAACTCAAGAATGAATTAATATTTAGTATGAGTATATACCATACCAGCGTAGTAGGTAACTTTTGAATGAATCCTACAGTGTCAGTGAGCAGGAATTCACTCCCATTCTTCATCTGTAAGGTACAAACTAAAACAAGCATTGTTAGGTTTGACAATTAAAAGAAAATAGTCATATATTCATCTTGCAAAACAAGCTCTATAACCATTGAGATCAATAAAAGTGTAAAATGAGAACTCCTAAGCAAATGAACAGCTAAATATATGATGCGCAATGACCAGGGTGCTTTTAGGCAATGTGCCATGGTTTCATCCATACAACCGCACATAACAAACCACCAGTATGCAAACTACTAGTTTTTTAAGGCCATATATAAAACTCAGATTTTGCAGCGATAATAGATAATCTTCCAAGGAAATATGAATATATAAATATTTCTTCTATAAAATATACCTGGACCCTCCTTGTTGTTGGATCGAGCGTTGCAAATAACCGATCCTCTGCAAGCACATCAGCTCCGGTCAAGCGATTCAAGAGCGTACTTTTCCCAGCATTGGTGTATCCCACCTGAGAATTTACAGTTCAAATTACACGAGAACCAACTGAGACATAAGAACCTTTTACTATGTTATGTTCTGTACCAGAGACACAACAGGAACTGGCACAGATAGGCGACGGCTGCGGTACTGCTTCCGATGTTGCCGGACTGATTCCAATTCTTTCCTCAAAGCACTTATCTATTAATAAAAATTGCAACACAAAAAGATGGAAGAGAATCCTAATGATGATCAAGAATATGGTTGATACAGCAATGCTTTAAAAAGCAGTGATGTTATGCAGGCACGCAGGCAAAAAAAGTCTTACAAAGGGTATTGACAGAATGTTGGTGCACATGTAGTCTTTTATCAAATAAATTAACAGATATAAAGTCTCAATTATGGTGATTTCCATCATCCAAGGTTAATAGGTTCGAGCTAAAGAGACAGTAAGCAATAAAAAGCAAGTCATACGTCGTGAAACAAACATGTATAATTTGGTTCTAAATCTTACAAGACTAAGGACTTACTTGAGTACGCAAGATACGCTTATCTACTTCAATTTGTTTCTCACCCATACCCTTGACCTGTCCTCCTGACTGCCGCTCAAGATGGGTCCACATTTTAGTGAGCCTTGGAAGTTGATATTCCATTTGCGCCAAAGAAACCTAAAAAGAAAATATGCGGTTACCAAGAAATGGAAATACAAGATAGCTCCGCTTTCACATATTTTTGAAGGTTGCAATATTGGAAGAATATTAAAATTTAAAATTCTAACCTAGTCAAAGATCAGATAGAGATAAAATTGTTCATGTCCAAAAAAATATATAACATGCTCATGTTGCAAAAGGTGAGGTGGAAAAATTACCTGTAAAGCTGCTTCATGTGTGGCTGCTCTCTGATTGAAGATATCTAGAATGAGAGCAGTCCGGTCACACACTCGAACATCCCCACCGAACGCCTTCTCCAAGTTCCGCAGCTGTCTAAAGGCCAACATTCCAAAAGTGACCAGGACTGAAGACAGCTCTAGAAGCATCAATTACTAACTATTACAAATACTGAAAGCAATGTGTCTATGACAGCAAAAAGCACAATATAGAAATATTGATTGTACATAATATATCAAAGGTTCATAGAACTAGCACCATAAGCATGCAGAGAAGGGAATGCACTTATGAACATTGAAAAGTTATTTCCATAGTAATATTACCCTGGGGACAGTTCATCATCAAAAATTACAGTTTCAACATCCAGGGCGTGAACTGCACTCTTGATTTCGGCAACCTTGCCAGAGCCAATGTAAGTCCTCGGATTTGGAGAAGTAAGCCTAAGAAAAGACAGTTAGAAACAAAGATAGCAAATAATACAAACAATAAAATATCAACAATCTTAATGTTTAACAGTAGTAATTCGCCAAGATTGACAAGAGAAACTACCAGCATATTTAGCAGCAATTCCCCAATCTGTTTCAAATGACATATCTATTTGAAAATTCATCTTCAGTTATTTTAACGGTTTCTATCCAAGCAGTTGCCTTCTAATGTATAGGTTTATGTTAGATAACATATAACTTCTACTACGAGAAGTCGATCACAATAAGCATGCTATTACGTATAAGATATATCCAAACTCTAACAAAGAACATAAATAACTTACTTTTGATAGGTTGAACCAACAACCAAAAGCCCAGCTGTATCAGCCAACTGGGCGAGCTCTTTAAGTGAATCTTCAATTCCAAAGCTATCATCTCCACTCCCTTTACATTCCACTCCAACTAGGTATGCTTTCTCTTCAAACACCTATAATTTTCCAACAAATATGAGAAAAAATTAAACTTTTTCACACCAAAGGTCCATCAAAGGATCTTTTTTCTTACATAAGAATATTGAAGGCATATCGTAGAGTGAAAAAGTAGCATTTTTTAGAAGCCAGTCACATTTCCACGAACTCCAATTAGCTAAATAAAGAGATATCCTAGCTATTCTCGCCTATTCTCACCCACCTCCCTCCCATTGCGCGACTTGAACCTATCGGAGCTACTCTCGCTACTAGCCTCGGCCCGGTTCTTGCTCCGGATAGAAACCCTAGGAGGCGGCGACACCGGAGCTTCCGATACGGCATCAATGGCGGATCCGTTGACTCCGACCTCGCCGCTCCCTTCGGTCTCCACCTCCGCGGACTCTTTGAGGACTCTGACACCGCGGATTCGCCCCTTTCGTGGGCTTAGCGAGATGTTGATCGGAAAAAGTGGTGGAGATGAGGCGGAGCAAAAGTAGGAGGTTGAGAGGGAGAGGGAGATTTTGCGGGAGTAGAGATAGGGTTGAAGAAGAAGGTCGCCATGGCGAGAAACGTGCTCTCTCTCTCTCTCTCTCTCTCTCTCTAGAGAGTGGTTTTAAAGGATGAGGAAAACGATCGAGATGTGCGTTTCGTCTCCTTTATGCGGACGATCGGAGTCCAATTGAAGCAACCCGAAGTCTGCAAGATTGTCGTATCGTTGCCGAGTTCAAGTGCAAACTCGGTTTTCGCCGAAAGCTGCGTAAGTGCGGTAGTCGTTTCCCCAACGAAACTCACCGAAGTCTGCGAGTGAGCTGTTTCGCCGCCGACTACGGTAAAGTATGCCTCCGGAGAGCCGACTTTAATACAATTCCACTTTTGACTATCATAGACTCGAGAGCAACCACTTCAAGTACAATTTATTTATTTATTTTAATGATACGCGTACAGAAAAACTGAAAGATTTATTTCCATTTGTCTCTTCAATTAACCAAAACATTGAGATCACACCCCTCAATTACATCTCTCACTCACTAGCTACCAACATAAGTACATCTTGCATCATCCCCTGGCTCGAGTTTTTGATGTAAATAGGCCAACCAAATGATATTTATGTAACCATCACAGAAGCCACAATCCTGCATCCATTTGTTGATGTAAGATGCGCTGTTAAAATATCATTACATTGAAAGCTTAATTGAGATAGATTTCTTGATGAAAATTATAGGGAGAGAGTCGTAGATTTCGTCAGAGGACGAAGAACTTGAGTAGTCACTAGAAATTATTATTGAAAGTGCAGGGAGTAGTAGACATTAATTCTTGCAGTCGAGTTTGTGGCCGTCGAGCAAATGGATGATGCAGCCCGTGCCTTCAACCAAACAGCAGTTGCACGCGGGGTGGAGTTTCTTATGACCGCTGGACCGGCATGTCATGTACTTTGCTCGCACGCAGAAGAGGGGGCAAATCTTGGCTTCACTTCTTTGGATCATCCCGAACATCACACATCCTGTCAACGATCGATGTAAATACAGGTGCGAAAATTGAACTAAGATGGGAAGTAAAAGAGAAAACGACAGAGAGAGTTTTATTAAGTACCACAAAGTAGGAGAAGAATCAGAACATGAAGCTTAATGGAGGCCATTTTCTAACTCTGTAAAGATGCAAGGAAAGGTTGAGATAAATGAGGGACTCAAAAAAGTATTTTCCAAGTATCAACTAAGGACTAGAAACTTATTATATAGCCTGCATTAGACATATTGTGAGCTCAAAGTTACAAGAGGAACATTTTTATAAAGCCCATGGTTTGACTTTGCTTGGTTATGATCCTAGTGGAGAGCGCAAATTAAGGAGTCAAATTAGACAGCTATTTGCGGCCTCCTAGAATTAAAATCATGCACTAATCGAAGAATGTGAAAGTTTAAAGTTTGGCCAATGCATATTTTAACTGTTTGCTGAACTCTTACAAAAAGTTTCAGTTAAGTCCTTAATTATGAACATTTATATTCAAACTTATTCAAGTGTTTTATCGTAGTTCTTTTCACCGAATCTTATTGAAATGGAACTAGCAGAAAAGGCCAATGGTCAACTTGTAAACAAGATCTGATGCCTTTGCTGAATATATGTTACTTCCAAACAAATTTAAATTCTGTTGTTTACTACATTTGGAGAAAGTAGATCTGCATTTTCAGCCAATTATTTCCGTGCGCGAATGATCATGGCATCAAACACTTGGATGTTAGAGGGCGTGTTTGGCACGACGGAGCTGGGATCAAGGTGGATAATTGGTCGGCAAGGGGAAATCCTCCGCCTACAGCCGATTCCGCCATTTGGGACACGGTCGGAGCTTGCAACCAGTATAATCATCATCCTATAACGGAGAAGAACTTCGATGGAAAACCAAGTTGCTGGCACTCTATCGCATACGCGAGGCCTCAATTTATTCAAAGAGAACACCAGAATACGTACAAAGGTTTTCTTCAGTTGTCCGACTTGAAGATCAAGTACATATTATGTCGGGATTGCGATTAATCGCATACAATTTTGTGACCGTTCGGTAAATGCGCGATGTAGCCATATTCAGCAGCACTGCAGCAGCTGCAGGCTGGCTAACGTGCAAGGGGCCGCATGTCATATTCGGCCCCTTGCACGCACATCATGTTGCCCGGTCGGAATCGAATCACTCCTTTCGATCGCGAACCTGAACATGATAAGACCTAGTAATTAAGCATCAATCAAAAGAGGGATATAAATTTCAATCACCTATATATAGAGTAGTAAAAAAGAGGGAGGAAGATTAATTTGATGGTTGGGCTATTCTATTTTAACTTTAAACCTGAGCTATTAAACTTTAATCTTTTCTTTTTCCTACCTTTATCGCCTATTAAAGCAAAGTCACTTTGGTCTACAATTACATTTTGTGGCTAATTAACCTGTTTCATTATATTTTTTATATTTATTATAATATAAAATGATACTAGTAGAATACCGCAATCATCATATTTTCATTGAATAATTTGGCAGGACAGAAAAGATACATCGAACATTTTCATTCTTTGAAAATTAACAAATCTCAAGTCACTGTATCATAAAATCAGCAAACTATAAAAGAACACTGAACTTTGTTAGCTCACCTCAAATATCTTTTTTTTTAAAATATATAAAACTCTGTACTAACCAAGTTGGTGATATATGTATATCCTTCATATAATTAGGACATCATATAATAATTATGATTTAAAATAAAATATAAAATATTTTTAATCTATTCATTTATGTCATCTTTGTTTTCTAAATTACTATACTAACTGGTTAATTAATATTTTATATTGATAATAATATTAAGTAAATATTGTATTACTCTTAAAAAGAGCATTGCTATATATACACTGGAATAATAGAGATGTATATACTAATACGAGTCGGTACAGTATTTGTAAAAGACAAAACACTCGGTCTTGTGAATTTTTTACCGTTAGATTAGATCTACGACTTCGATTATTTTCATGCGTTAGATTATACTATTCAACCAACCACCCACTTAACCCAAGAGGGCCCATATCATCCTAACCGCATATCTATTAATCCAAGGGTTAAAAACTTACAAGCACCAATGATTTAGATATTTTTAAAAGCATAGGAGCACAATTCATACTAATAAATTAATGAATAAAAGTGAATGGTTCCGCCAGACGTTGACGATCGTCTTGAAAGTTTGCACATGGTATTCGGACCCAAGCTCAAATTTTAGTCGATTCACATATTTCCGGTAAGTTTATTTTTAAATAAAATAAACGAAGCGGTAGCGCTTATCTATCTCTCAAAAAAGGAAAAAAAGAAAAAAAAGTGAATTACTAGTCACAATGCAGTCAAAAACCGCGGCCCTTTATTATTATATGAATTCTATAAATAAACACACAGGTTAATATTTTTTATTTATTTATTTATTACTGTTATTATTATTATTATTATATTTTATTTATGAAATTCTCCGAACCGCCTTTTCCAACCCACCGTTAACGGCTCCCGCCGCCGCCTGTTTCTCTCCCTCCCCGCGTTTTGAACTTCTCCCCGAAGCAATTCAAAACCATCGACCTTGCATTCCCACCTAGGGTTTATATATACATATTGGTGATCCCATTCCCCTGAGAGAAACCTAACTAGGGTTTTGATCGCGATGGCGAAGGAGGAGCACGGCGGAGACGTTGGCGGAGGGAGGCGGCGGCGGTGGCGACGGTGGGCTTTTACGGCGGCGGTGGCTGCGGGCGCAGTGGTCGCCCTCCTCCTTGCGATCGCCGCGAGCTCGAGGAGCTTCCTAAGCTCTCCATCTCCGGGTTCTCCGAGAGGCCCTGCGAATGCCCCGTAAGAGTTTCTCATCGACTCGTGTGATTTTGTGTTCCAATTTGGGGTCAGCGTTTGCTTATGGCGATTAGGTTTTGAAGGATCGGGATTCGAGGAAGTACGTGGGTATAGTGGAGGATTGTTGCTGTGATTACGAGACTGTAAATTCTATCAACGAGGAAGTGTTGCATCCGATTCTTCAAGAGCTCGTCACCGCTCCTTTCTTCCGCTACTTTAAGGTAAAGCGAAGGAATTTAGCTTTTCATATCTTTATTAGTTATAATTTTGTAAATTTTGAGCTTTATGTGCATCAAACCTACCTGTTTTTTCTAATTCTACCTGGTTATTAGGGTCGAATTGATAGTGAGAGAAGTATACATTTCAGATTTGTAGGGTTATCCGTCTATAAAAAGCCTACTGTTTGTTCCGACAATCTTACATTAAGAGGAAAAATGAGTATACAAAATCAAATTTTTAGGCTGAAATTGAAGTATCTGAATTCTGAAGATTCTCCAAGACTTTCATGGATATATCACAAATTTGATAGTGGAGTTGTGTCTTGTAATTAATTCATCCAATTCTATGGACCTTTTTTTTTTTTGCTTATTGAATGTATTGTTGATATATTCCTTGGCAGGCCAAATTGTGGTGTGATTGTCCGTTCTGGCCTGACGATGGAATGTGCCGTATTAGGGATTGTACTGTCTGTGAGTGTCCAGAAAGCGAGGTTCCAGAACCGTTTAGGAGGAAGTCCTCTAGTGGTCTTTCTGCCTATGATATGATTTGTCAGGAGGGAAAACCCCAGGCGGCCGTTGATCGGACTATTGATAGTAAAGCTTTCAGAGGCTGGATTGAAGTAGACAATCCATGGACATATGACGACGAGACCGATGATGGTAGTTCTTTGATTTTTTTTTCTTTTAATGAATTCTGTTGTTTTTTCCTGCTATATTTTCAAATTTCTGAGTGGTTATTGATGCTTTGGTTTTATTTTTTTTGCAGCTGAAATGACATATGTGAATCTCCAACTAAACCCGGAACGGTATACCGGATACTCTGGTCCTTCAACTTGGAGAATCTGGGATGCCATCTACAAAGAAAATTGTCCCAAGTGTTAGTCTTTTTACACCACATATTTCTAGTTATCTTTTTTTATTTATGTATGTTACGGCATGAATTTGGGTAATATGTTAAAATATAGCTTATAAAGTCTTTGTGTCTCGTGTTTTTCGTATCACTTTTTTGTTTGGCTCCAATTTTCCTCCCCTGCACTCGAACTTTGGGTAGCACGCACGTTGAAGTGTAAATTGTCTGCGTATGCTTATTGATTGAGTGCGTGATAGGTCTTTAATATTAAGCTGGTAATTATTACTCTAGATAGATGTAGACAATTTTCTCACTGATGGAAAATAAGCAAATTGAGCTTCAGAGAGCACATTAAAATGCACTAACTTGTTTATTAATGTTGGTGTTCATCAGATCCTTCAGAAGAATTTTGCCAGGAGAAGAAACTGTTGTACAAGCTGATTTCAGGGTTACATTCCTCAATTTCAGTACACATAGCTTCAGACTATCTCCTTGATGAATCCAGTAATCTGGTATGATCAACGAACTGATGCATTAGCTCGAATAAAATGGGTGCTTATATATGCAATTAATTTCTAATTTTCCGTCTTCTAAATTTGTTTCAGTGGGGTCATAACCTTGAATTATTGTATGATCGTGTGCTGAAGTATCCTGATCGTGTTAGAAATCTCTACTTCACCTTCCTCTTCGTTCTTCGAGCAGTCACAAAGGTAACTGGTTCTGATTTATCTGGCAGACCTTATGTTTCAATATGGCTTATAGTATGAGATGTAATGCGATGCAAAGTTTCTGTTCGAACCATGTTGGAACTTGAGTAGTTTTTTATGTCTTCACATATTTATTCTGCCAGTCTTAAGCTACGCTACCCATAGATGCCGTACATGGATAACATTATTCTCCTTGATGAGTTGCAGGCAGCAGATTACTTGGAACAAGCCGAATACGATACTGGCAACCCCCAAGAGGACCTGAAAACACAATCTTTGGTGAGGCAATTGCTATATAACCCCAAATTACAAGCGGCATGTCCTCTACCATTTGATGAAGCCAAGCTTTGGCAAGGTGAAAACGGTCCTGAGCTCAAACAACAGATTCAGAAGCAATTTAGAAACATCAGGTTTATATTCAAACTTTAAACATTCCATTTGATCATCTATTAATTCTAAAATTTGACCTGATGGATTTTCCAATTTTAGTGCTTTGATGGATTGTGTCGGATGTGAGAAGTGCCGATTGTGGGGGAAGCTTCAAGTTCTTGGTCTCGGGACTGCGTTAAAGATTGTTTTCTCTCTTGATGACCAAAATCAGCTGAATCAACCTGTACGTGACCCTTTACTATTTTATTCTTTACACTTTTTGAGAAAGTTTAGGATTATGTGCCTATACTCGTTGGTTGGTGAAGTGGTTATTTGTTAATATATTCTCTTCAAATTTAGAAATATCTTTTCATTATAAGTGTTCACTGCTATATTGTAATGATAATTTTTTGTACTGTCTCATATTAGAGATTACTCTGAATTGTTTATTTTTCATTGAAGGAGCTTATATACCGAGTCTTATAATGAACTTTGTTTGGTGAATTTCAGTTGCAGTTGCAGCGAAATGAAGCGATTGCTTTAATAAACCTTCTCAACAGACTATCAGAGTCTGTCGAATTTGTTCATGAGATGGCCCCAACTGCTGAGAAAGTAGTGGAAGGAAAGATTTCATCAGCTGAGGGAAAGAGCATTTCGTAGCTAAGGAGAAACCAAAAGAATTATGCCGTCGTAAGCCTTTTTGAATCTCTTTACTTGTCCAAGTGTAATTATCGGCATCTCTCACCTTTCTCTTATTTTGCCATTTTTGCTTTGCCAGATTCTAATGCTGTGAGATGGAAGTGGCAGCTGTTGTACTAGTTTCCTCTTCCCCTTAAGCTGGTGCTGCAATCCTAGGAGCAGTTTCTAAATAACAAAGGGTGCACTAGAGAGAGCAATAAAGAAGAAATAGAAAATTTTGTTTGATGCTTCTGTGTAGAGTTTTTTGTTTCCTGCTATTGAGAAATCCAAAAGATTTTTTTTTTGTACACTGCACCCTAAAAATATCATAATAGAGATCTCAAGATCTGAATTTAATTCGTTGGATGTGAAAACACTTGTATACTAAATATTATGAAGTCTAGTTTCCGATTTTGCATGATTTGAAGGTCACTTTTCATCCTTTTGATTTTTGAGATTACTTCGAGGTTCTAAGTTTTCAAAAGTGTAATTTCAAAAATGGTAGTTTATTTTGATTTTAAAATTTTGATTTTAAGATTAAATTACTTGGACCGGTGCTGGGCCTTCAATCACCAGAGCTGAGCCTGGTTTCTGATTTACTTGGGCCTAATATTCGGCCTATGGGCTCGTTTCCTTGGGCCAGTAGATCAGGTGGGGGATGAACGGGACCACATTGACCTGATCAGGCTCAAAAGTCGCACCTAACAAGGCTCGCCAAAACGGATCGGACCAAGCCCAGCTTTTACTGAAAAGACCATTTTACCCCTCTTTGACCCCCACTTCCCACACCCCGCACGCGCGTGCAGGGCGGACGCTCCAAATGGCGTCGCCGCTCCGAAGCGCCGCTCGCCACTGTCTCCGCCCTCGTCCTCCTCCCAAAACCCTAATCGCTCCTCAAAACCCTAGCTCAGATACCCTCCTCCACGACAAACTCCTCTCCTCACTCGATCGCGAGAGCCCCGATCCCTCCACCATCGTCTCCCTTCTCTCCACATGCACCCACACGAACCCCGAATCCGCCCACAGGCTCGTCGATCTCCTCCTCCGGAGGCCCAATCTCAAGCTCTGCTCCGACACCCTCGCCGCGATGATCCACACCACCATTCGGAGCCACAGGACCTCCCAAGCCCAGTCCTTGATCCTCCGCATGATCCGCCGTAGGGGCGCCACGAGGTCCGAGATCGTCGACGCTTTGGTTTCTTCTTACCATCGTTTCGATTCGAATCCCTCCGTGTTTGATCTCCTTATCCGCACCTACGTGCAGGCGAGGAAGCTCAGGGAGGCGGCGGAGGCGTTTCGAGTACTAAAGGATAAGGGGGTCTTTGTTTCGGTGAATGGCTGTAATAGCCTACTAGCCGGATTGGTTCGGATCGATTGGGTCGACTTGGCTTTGGAGATTTATCGGGAGATTGTTGAGATGGGCGTTGAATTGAATGTCTACACTTTGAACATAATTGTGAATGCCTTGTGCAAGGATAGGAAATTCCAACAAGTTGATATATTATTGCTGGAAATGGAGAGAAGGGAGATTTTTCCGGATAAAGTAACATACAATACTCTGATAGATGCTCGTTGTCGCGCAGGTGAATTGAAGGAAGCATTGGAGTTGCTAAACTCAATGGGAGAGGAGGGGTTGAAGCCTGATGTGGTGACGTATAATGCTCTGTTGAATGGATTTTGTAAAAATGGCAAGTACGAGAGGGCGAAGGAGTTGTTGAATGAAATGGTGGGTTCGGATTTGGTGCCAAACACTCCCACATTTAACATTATGCTCGGTGGCTTTTGTAGAAATGGTGATATTAAGGAAGCAACAAGGATTTACAATGAAATTTTAAGGCGTGGGCTTGTCCCTGACTTGGTTAGCTTTAGCTCTATGATTGGTTTGTTCACAAAGAAAGGGGACATGAGCCGAGGTTTGATGTATTTTAGAGAGATGAAGAGTGTTGGATTGATTCCTGATAGTGTGCTCTACACTATGCTTATTGGTGGCTTTTGTCGTATTGGTTCAATTGCCGATGCTCTTAAGATGCGAGAGGAGATGGTGGATCAAGGTTGCATGCCAGATGTTGTAACTTATAACACAATTTTGAACGGATTGTGCAAGGAACGGCAACTAGCAGATGCAGAAGCACTGTTTGAGGAAATGTCTCAAAGAGGAGTTGCACCTGATTTTTGCACATTTACAACTCTCATAAATGGCTATTGTAAATATGGTTGTGTAGAGAAAGCCTTGAAATTGTTTGATAAAATGTTGCACCGCAATTTGAAGCCAGATATTGTTACTTACAATACTTTGATTGATGGTACGTGTAGAGAAGGTGACATAGAGAAAGCTAATGAGCTGTGGGATGATATGCACTCTCGAGGAATCTTCCCCAATCATATTACTTACACTATTCTAATAGACAACCACTGTGAGAAAGGTGAAGTGGCCGAGGCATATAAATTTTGGGATGAAATGGTGGATAGAGATATCTTGCCTAATGTCGTGACATACAATTCGATAATTAAGGGTTACTGCCGGTCTGGCGATGCGTCGAAGGGTGAAAAATTCTTAGAAAAGATGAGAAAGGATAAAATCACTCCCGATAGGATAAGTTACAATACTCTCATCCATGGTTTTATGAAGGAGGAAAAGATGCAGGAGGCTTTTGCTTTGCTTAGTGAAATGGAGAAACAGGGGGTTCTTCCTGATGTTCTTTCATACAATCTGCTCATGAGTGGGTTGTGCGAGGAAGGGAAGATGCAGGAGGCTGAATGGGTCTTTAAGAGAATGCGTGGGAAAGGGACTCAACCTGATAGATATACATACACAACCTTGATAAATGGTCATGTTGCTGCTGGTAACTTAAAAGAGGCATTTCGGCTTCATGATGAAATGCTTCAAAGAGGTTTTGTACCTGATGACAGTTTCTGAGACTCTTGACAAGAGAACATCTTGCGCATATTCGTGGTTGTGGCAATTCGCTTACTATATAATCAAAAAATACAAGAGCCTGATGGATTCAGTTCGACCTGATAGATCAGAGTACACAAAATGGTCTTGCTTTCATAGGCAGGCCTTACAATTAATAGAAGGTAAGTTCTCTAACTTTTTCGTGCTCTTTTTTTTAGCGGAATATTCTTAGTGGGCTAATCAACCTATTAACTTTCCAAGATTGTATGATCAAACAAAACCTGTTGCTTATTCTGCTGTTAGATGGCCATAAGCCCATCACTCATTCTGTTCAGAGGACTTGCCATTTATTCAGTCCTGAATGACGAATCAGTATTGAGTATGTTAAAATTTTGAGTTTTACATATAATATGATATCATATTGTTGCATGTAAAAGGAAACAATATTGATTGCTTTTTACTTCTTTCGTGCAGCTATACAAGTCCACAGGGTGGAAGCAAAATTTTTTAAAAAGGAAATTATCAAGATACATGATTTTCTCAATTGCTTAATCAGCGAATAAGGTGAGCTTTGAACAAAGTGCTTAACATCTGAATCAAGTATTTGGGCATGAACCACCAGCAATATTAGGGTTACTCGTGCACCCAGAAGGCCCGGACGGTGTCTCGGAGCCCTTTGTTAGAGAACTCAGGAGGCTGCTATCCTGTGGCTTATGCCAGCTTTCTGCCAGTGACCGTGCAGCGAAGAGAGGCTCAAAGTTTGATAATAGCAAGATGAGAAGCAGCAACTGCATAGAGCAACCTCTTTTGTAACTCCCTAAGCCCATGCCGATATGAAAGGATAATTCGCTCTGCATGCGGTAGAATTGATCTCTTTGTTTAGTAGATGGAGATATGAGGTGGAACAAAGGTATAGTTGGGGTTGTTTATACGTTTGGAATATAGTTTTATTGTAAAGTTTGAATTCTAATTGCTACTGTGCTAATTAAGACTTGGTCAGTGTATGTTGCTAACCGTAGCCTATGTGCATAATTGACCAGGCTCGGCGTAATTGTGTTGGTTGATCACAGCCATTCATTTGAATCGATTGTACAAGATTGGGCAATATTGACAGTCGAGTCAATGGTATGTTATTCCTTTTTTTCCCTTTATTTTTATTGCTTAAATATGTAAATTCTTGTGATCTCCATGTGCCTTGACTGGTGAATTAAACCTCAGAATGAAGTTGCCTCCCGAGGATGGCAGTTGAATTAGGAAAGCAGTTATTAATGAAACATTAGTTTAAAGAATGCTCAATTTGTTTGCCTACGTAATATAATGAATATTATGCAAACATTAGAAATAAGAAGAGTTATCTCAATTGATCGGCCCCCCTTAAGGCGTAGCTTGAAATTGCGTTTTTCAAAGCATGAAAGTAGGTGCATTTATTCACCACAGTACAAACTAGACCTTAACACATTAACTGAGTTGAGTCCCTAAAATCATTATCTTAATTGTTACGTAAAGAGACATGCAAATTCAACTATTGATTGCTTTTGAATTGTATCTTAATTCAAAACAGTTGATTCTGTACGTGATCTTTTATTATTATTATTTTATTTTGGTGTGTGTTGGATTAGTGTATTTGCAATTGATCTTTTTTTATTATTATTTTACTTTGGTGTGTGTTGTGGCGTCGCCATAGTATATTCGTAAAACATTCTGCATTATCATGATGTCTATTTGAATCGATAATCGAAGTTGTTATACATAATTTACAGAATGTGAGTTCTATAGAAACTAAATTTTGTAATTTTTCGACACCATTTAGCTAGTAATCAAGTAATCTCGAATGCATTTTATATATTCTGTAAAAATTATTAATTTTTGCGACCATTTAAAAAATAGATAAATACTTCTATACTAAGTTGGTCAGTGCACTATAACCCCTTGGTAATAACAAAGAATGAATGTGGATTATAACTTAGAGCACCTATTTCCATTTGCAGGATTGGTTAGATAATTTCATAATTATATAGCATCTATGTATCTGTGGCATAATTACATATTTGAGTTTTCATCAACTTATTCAAGGGGGAAAAAAAAGTTTTCTTGCTCTTCTTTCTGTTTTTTAAAATCTTTCAAATATTTCTTCATCCATTAACCCATCATAGTAGATCCCTTTCACCTCTTCTTTTCTTTTTCTTTCTCAAACTCGACGATCCCCGATGTATTTCTTTTTATGTATTTACTATTTTTCGCATATTTGGTGATGTGGTAGAACGGGCCCAGGCTAGCATATTGTATACAGACAACTAACATTGTACCATAAGTGATCTTTTCTGGTTCTTCGTGCTCGCTTTCGATTAAATTATCAAGCCACAAACCATAGGATTAGGAACTCATTTGATTTATTTATTAAATTTATTAATTACCACGAAAGAACAAACACATACAAAAGAATGAACCATATCTATCATATTCACAATGCTTGTACAAGATAGATTGCCCAAGGCAATCAAAATACACACACCATGAGAAGCGAAAAATGAGAGGAGAGGAAGGGCCTAAAAATTTATTAGGCCCTCCACCCCCAACAAAAAGAATAAAAAAGCAAAACAAAGTTCTCTCTAATATAATTAGGTTGAATCATGTTTTCTAAAAAAAATTCATGCACCATTCGAATCTGGGCATGACCCGCCGGGATTATTCGGATTGTTCGTGCAGCCGGACGGCCCTGACCCTGGTCCCCCCTTCGGAAGAGAGCCGAGGAGGAGGTGCCTCCTTCATTAGACCGCCACCTTTCTTCCAAAGGCCTTGAGGCATCAAGAGCATGAAAGCTTGACACCAGCAGCAGCAAGAAGAGCAGAAGCACTTTTGCACTCTTAACCTTTGCCATTTTCGCTTTTGAGAAGAGCAGTTTGATCCTTGCTTGGTAGTTCTCTGTGGATGGATATTGAGAGGTTTATGATTTGTGGAATGAAGGCTATGATTAGGGGACTTATATATAGGGAAGGTGGTGGAGGGTTTTTTACTTTGTCTCTTGCGTTTTTTGTGCCAATATTTCTTTTTGCATGGGTTTGATTTTCCTGATGTTTGAAAATTGGGTCCAGTCAATCAGTTTGAACTTGAGACTTGGTCCTCTCAGTGCCACTACTGAACCGTGTTGAGCTTGTTTGGTAAACAAGGTTGTGTTGCGCACTTGTGTACGCACCTAAGAATTTTACGCATGTGACTGCGTCAGGTCGAAATAAATTGGTTCTACATTTCTACTGTGGAGTTATGTTTAAAAAACAAAACAAGGAAAAGTGTAAACAGTATGAGGCACGTCCATTTGTATTTTGTTCTCTTTAGTTCTGAATATTTATGTTAGTTTTAAGTATAGCTCTGTATTCAAGATCAAAAAATTAGATGTTTGACAAGTAAAATATATGTTTTTAGTTAGAGCAGATAGCTAAAGGGCTTCTTGACTACATTTAGGCTTTGTTTGGGATTGTAGGGATTGCGTTACGTGCGGTGTGAAAGTACGTTAGAAAAATACACTGTTTGTTTTCGTACGAAATATTGCTTTCCGCATATCAGAATGAATCGGTTACGATATATTTTTTGTGGCCCCATCAAGAATGTAGAAGCATATTTTTATATTTTTTTCATAATTTTATTTTATCTAATAGTGTTAGATAGATTTTAATACTAAATTAAGCCTTGTTCTTTATTCAAACAACACTGTTGTATAAGCACGAGAAAAATCTTTTTTGAGTTCCAAGCCTTATTCTTTATTCAAACAACACTGTTGTATAAGCACGAGAAAAATCTTTTTGAGTTCCAAGGGGATTACAGAAAATTCAATTAAAGAAGTAGATAAATCAGAAATTGGCAGTTTCTTCCTCGTCAAGGATCCAGTTGATTAGACTAAATGGAAAGGTCAAGGACCTGTGGTTAGGTTATTTTCTGACCATATTTAAGTGCTTTCATAGTTGACTAACCAATTCCCCGGAACAGCGTAGCTAAAAGTGCCTTGTTTCTCACGTTCGTTGCAGGAAATGTTTATGAACTTGCAGGAAAATGATAATGTAAAATTGTGACCGAGTAAGTAAAACCATTTATTTATTTATTTATTTTTTCACTACAACGGATAGAGCAGTTTGTCCATATTCGGTCCCTGCAATAAAAGACCCGATTTAAATCTTGATTCAAGTGGAAAAAATCCATGCGTTGTAACTTACGAGCTTCTTCCACAACCACGCACATAAACACAGATGAAGGAACAACATTATTGATGAATACTGTTCTAAAATTACAACACATTCCCCCCCCCTCCCAAAAAAAAACAAGATATACAAAGAGTGATGGTGAACCACAAATATAGTATGTATATATACAAAGCTTTGCTGTATCAAATTGTTCATATGCAAGGATCAGATAACGGAGTTCATTGTCAATATAGCAATGACATGCAGGAAAGCAATCAACCCACTACAAACAAATTATTGGCACCTGGAGAAAGAGGTGAATACAAGTCTAAACTAATTATGGGAAGATATACATCCATGAATTGCGATCGGCAATTTATATTTGAATTGTGCATAAAATTGCTGTTTTAAAGTCAATGGGATGATGGAATGGAGGATTCGTAATGAGCAATCTCCACTTCTTTTTAACAGGGTTGTAAACTTGCATTTCCAGAATTATCCTTTTCTTCAGAGGCCTCCATTTTTCAGAAATATCCTGAGGGGGCTTTGCTGATGTCAGCACATACAACTCTCCGTTCATCGCGACAAATCCACAGGATTCGTTGGTTGGGATTTTCATCCGCAAGCTCGATTCTTTCAACCATCTGTTTGAAGCAAAATCGTATCTGCAACAAGAATTGCCCCAAGTAAGAGTAACAGGAGATATGAAACGACAAGAATGATTAATGCAGGCTGGAAGAATATATTCATATTATCGGAGCACAATGGAAGAAGAGAGATATGTTATGTATCAAATGCAGATCTTTTGAAGTTAAAACTTTATTATTACCAGTAAAATGGAAGAGCGAGTTCAACTGCCAGGACTAGAGATATGAACATACAATCACCAAATATTGTTAACAAAGCATGAATCCATGTAAAGTTTATTAGCATGCTAGCTAAGTTCAATATCCAAAGTCCTTATACATTTACTCATATTCCAACTAAAGATTCTTCGGACTCGGACAAAGATATAGAAGTGGTGAATCAAAGAGGATCCAGCAGACCTCTCAATGCTACTATCTTCAATAGCACAAATTTAACTGATATAAGAACAAACTATCATGCAAAGTACTCTATGCAGATTCACACTAAAGCGTGACTCTATACGCATGTTAACCAAACAGATTACCAATTTTAGTACTTCAGGATGAATCAAATAAGATAAGGAAAATGAAAAAAGGAAGCTTTCCACTCTGTGGCATAGCCATTCAAACAAATCAGCCCAAAAAAAGGGGAAAAAAAAAGAAAAGTAGAAACTGAATCACAACGTTCAGCAACATAAAACTCTCCTAATTTAGAATAGAAAGCAAATTGAGGAAATCATGCTGTCACATGTCAATAACAAACCTACTTGTATCTTTTGGCAATTGTTGGTGACAACAATAGAAAGTCATAAAATTACCTCTACTCGCATAAACTGATCAACACCTAATAGGAGTACAAATATACTGGTTTAGCTAGGAAACACTTTTTAATGTTTGTTGAGATACCTAATGCCTAGCATCCATAGTTGTGACTATGAAATATAGGTATGAACTGATGGTAGTACATCAATAAGTCAACTATTTAAATCTAGAGGTATATTACTATTGCAACCTATGGCAGTTCATATCCAAGGAAAATATACATCTTATTTACAAGAAAAAACTAGATATTTAAAACAAATCATCTTCAACTTGGGTTATCTACTTCAGAGAGTAATAAACATCTCATGCTCCATACCGATATCGAGCATCTTGAAGTATAAAGCTTAACATTTCTAATCATTTTATTGCAATAACCTATATTCAAAAGAAGCATCTGTATCATAAACATGATGTATTCACAATCATTGCAACCAACTGGTATCCATTAAGAGAAGAGAAGTGCCTACGGAATTAAGCTTAATGTACCACCAGCTATACAGTGATACAAAACATCGTTTGTATGTCTTACTGCATATTGTATATTCACAACATGATTAAGCTTAAATGCTTCTGAACAGAGCAGTCGGAATTACCTCTATATTCTGATGGGAAGACCACGATAATAACACATGAGACACAAAAGAACAACATTTGATTGGACAAATATGCTATCCGCAATATGCTTTGGAAGATATACTGTAATGAAAATGCGCACCTGAAAATCTTATTGCAGTCGAGCATGAAGATTTCCTTTGCCCAGCCATCGTCGCCATCCACGGCCACCACTCGGCCGAGCTTCGTCCTCTCCCCTTCCTCCCACATGTCGCCCACCTCCCTCCATTTCCCACTCTTCAACCCTAGCACCACCGCATCCCTGTAGAACACATCGGCAGGGACCACTCTCGAAACCGTGCGGTACTCCCCATAACCTCCCATCACCCAAAACTCTTCCTCCTCCGCTTCCTCCTCGTCCCGTCGCACCACGAACCCTACGCACCCCGCACGGTACCTCGGGAGCCCCTCCCACATCCTCCACTCCCCGGATGCGACGTCGTACCACTCGACGGAGCTCATCCGGCTCCCCTCGGAGGGATACACGGGGTGCCGCGACCCGCCCCCCGCGACTATGATGCCCTCGGCCTCGCGATTTAGGGTTCTAGGGATCGGGAACGGGGCGGAGGCGAAGCTGCCGCGCGGGACGAGCATGTCGGGGAGGCGCGACCAGGCGAGCGGCGGGGGAGCGGCGAGGTCGAGCCGGTAAGCGGCGGCGGAGGCGGAGGGGTGGCCGAGGGGGTAGGATCGCGTGTCGAACTGTGATCCGCCGAGGATGTAGAGGTGGTGGCCGAGGGCGACGGGGACGAAGTTGGAGAGGCCGTAGATGTGCGGGGAGCAAGGGAGAGGCGGGAGCGGCGACCACGCGGGCGCGGCGGGGTCGAAGAGGATGGGAGGGGTGAGGGAGGGGTCGGAGGGGAAGAGGCAGAGGAGATGGCGACGGGGGAGGCGGAGGCGGCGGCGGAGGGGGAGGAGGGACGCCGGGGAGAGGAGGGAGCGCCATGAGCGGCATGTGGAGCGGAGGCGGAGCTGGTGGGGGTAGGGTAGGGAGGCGAGGATGAGGGGGGAGACATCGGCGGGGAGTCCCGGAATTAGGGTTCCGGCGTCCGGTGAATTTACTGCTAGGGTTTCGGAGGGCGCGGCGGGGGCGGGGACGGAGGAGGAGGAGGAGGAGGAAGAAGACGAAGCCATGGACACGAGTTCGAGAGAGCGATGGGGGTAAAGTGCGATCGGGGCGGTTAGTTTCGCACTGGTCTTTGTAGAGGGGAAGGTCTTCGTGGGGTCGTGGGGGAGCATCGGCTGAGCCCGGTAGAACAGGAGCAGCAGAGAGATATGCTCCCATAGGAGAAACATTATTATTATATATGACGTGGCGTGATATTACTGGTTTTGATGTGTGAGACATGTTTGAGGACGCTTACGTAATCTGCCTTTCGATGTGCGGTTGGGTTCGCGTGAGCGTTTGTCCAACTGCGGCGCATAATCTAACTATACAAACGAATTCTGCATTGGGAGTCTTCTCGTCGCCGACTTGTTAGTCAAGACACCTGAGTTAAATGAACACGGCGATTGTTTACCCACCGACCCGACCGAGTGTAAAAATGACTGGGCAAAAGCAAGGGGCCTGATTGGCTGATTGTTCCACAAAAGTCACACCAGCTAGGTTGTCAGCGTCAAAATTTCGATACTGCATAATACACGAAATAAGCATCGGTGTCTAATTTTTGGTTCATAAGTTGCCTTAGAATGTCGGCTCTTGCGGATAAATAGACGAGGACAAGTGAGAAAAGAAGGTTTAGAGATATAAATGAATCTGAGTTAGTGGAGCTCCCACTCCCGATCCGTCTCGAATGATACAATAAATAAGAACAAAAAATATAAACTGTTCTAATCCGCCAAGTAAATAAAGCGAAAGGCGGAAGATTCTTTTCTTCGGTAAAAAATTTATAAAAAAAATTCACTCTCAGATCGGTTCCAAATGAAATAATCAGTGAAAGTCAAAAATAAAATACAATAAAAAATAATCTATCATAAATATGTTCCGACAAAAAAAATGAAGCAAAAGGTGGAAACCTCCTGCCTCCGGATTTGCCTCTTTTCCCGTCACGGGATGTGAAATGGCGGAAGCCTGCGAACCGGACGTATCGTTGCCGACTTCCTGCCACCTAAAGTAAAACTTCTCTCGACCCGACCCGACCCGACCCGACCCGTCACTTCTGCCTCCACAGCTCCACTATGTAGTAAGTTCTTATTGTAGTAGACTAGTAGTAACTCATCTTCCCCAGAGAACGGGGAGAGAGAGAGAGAGAGAGAGAGAGAGAGAGGAGGGGAAACCTCGCGCGTAAAAAAGGGGGAGGAGTGCAAATGTCGGGGGGGCGGGGGTTGGTGCGGGTGCTGAACGTGGCGGAGAAGCCGTCGGTGGCGAAGGCGGTGTCGGAGATCCTGTCGCGCGGGGGCGGGGTGGGCTCCGGTCGCGGCAGGGGCGGTCGCGGTACAACCGCGTGTTCGAGTTCGAGTACAGCATCGGGGGCCGCCCCTGCCTCATGCTCTTCACCTCCGTCACCGGCCACCTCATGGAGCTCGACTTCGACGACCGCTTCCGCAAGTGGAACTCCTGCGACCCCACCGACCTCTACCACGCCCCCCTCCGCAAGCTCGTCCCCCAGGTTCCCACCCACCATACCATCTCTCGCTCTCGCTCTCTCGCTCCCCCCCTAATTTGCTATAATCGACGTGTGTGGAGCTTTGATCGTAAGATTTGATGAGAGATCGGAGCTAGTTGTTTATTTAGATTCGAAATCGCCTCACAAAATTTAAATATTTTTCTTTTCTTAATGTACATGCTCGGAGTGCGCAACGTATATCAAAGAAAAAATGAGACATTTTGGAGGTCGTACTTCCCAGAGTAAAATTTAGAAAAAGTATCATCTCTAGTTTTGGATCCTGTATTAATCACCAGCAGGGAATTTGAATATTTTGTCGAGAAGGACATTAGTGCGACGTTGATAGCGACCATGGCTAGAAACTGATGAATATTAGATTTGGATATATCTTTGGCATTATCTGTTATATTATTTATTTTCAGCATATTCAATTTGCATTTTTTTTCTTTTTTTGGGGGGGGGTTGTTTTTATGTAAACTGCAGGACAAGCTAGATATCAAGAAAACTCTGGAGGAGGAAGCCAGGAAATGCCAATGGCTTGTATTGTGGCTTGACTGTGACAGGGAAGGTGAAAATATTGCGTTCGAGGTGGTCGAGGTTTGCACAGCTGCGAACCGTCATCTCGACATATGGAGAGCTCATTTCTCGGCATTAACCGACAGGTGCTAATGGGCTGAAAATAACTACTGTCTATTTGGCATCTACAATGCCATTTTGCTGCTTACGCCTTTTGCTTACTTTGAAAATGACAGGGACATACGTGAATCAGTAGAGAATCTTGGTAGACCCAACAAATTGTTTGCTGATGCAGTTGACGCTAGGCAGGTAAGTTCCAAGTTCCAACATTTGTCATATAATTACGTAATCTCTGAGTAGCTGTGAATTCAGTTGCTCTAGAGCTACACCAACAGTTGAAGCAAATAGTTGCAATGATCTGTGTTTGGTGAAAACAAGGGATCTGAAAGGCCCTTAAGCTTTTCAAGAGGAGCTATAAAAACTATCTTGATTCTCCAGGGCTAACTCATCTTGTGTGGTTATCTGCGTTTATACTATTTTGTCAACTAACAGACTATATAGGCAGTTTCAGCCTTCTGATATTCACTTCCTTTTCTGAAGTATCAAACTCACACTATAACATCGTACCTTTTTTGCTTCTGTAGTTGGGTGCTTTGGACTTTGTAACCTCATGTTGATAGTTGGGAATATCTGGCAGGAAATCGACCTCCGAATAGGTGCTTCTTTCACTAGGTTTCAGACGATGCTGCTACGAGATGCATTTGTTCTTGATATTGCTGGGGATGAGAGGAACCTTGTACTAAGCTATGGTCCTTGTCAGGTATGCTGTTTTCTGCAATTAGCAACTGCTGATCTGTTTTCAATTATTAAGCACTTCCTTAGAACTGAGAGTACTTTCTTCTTCTGTTCAGTTTCCAACTCTTGGCTTTATTGTGGAACGTTATTGGGAGATACAGTCCCACGAGCCAGAGGAGTTTTGGACAATAAACTGTTCACATACTTCTGAGGAGGGCACTGCTAATTTTAGTTGGATGTAAGATGGCACTTTTTTTTCCTGTTATTTTAGTTTAATTATTATTTTACCAAATAAAATATATGTAACTGTCTTTCTCTGTACAGGCGTGGTCATCTGTTTGATTACAATTGTGCTGTTGTAATCTATGAGATGTGTGTTGAAGAACCAACTGCAACTGTGAGGCTGACATAACTATCATCCTCTGAAAAATATATGATTCTTGTTGGAACCTAATCTTCCTTTCCTTGATGTTTCTGTAGGTCAAGAATGTCAAGCACCATGAGAAGCTGAAGTATCCCCCATATCCATTGAGTACAGTTGAGCTTCAAAAACGTGCTTCCAGATATTTCAGAATGAGTTCTGAACACACCATGAAGGTAAGGACTGAGGTGCTGATACTAGTCCTCTTTATTGGCATCACCTTCCATGCAATGATAAATTTGCTGCTTTTGTGTCTTCACCGTTATTTCTTGTGATTTCCGTGCAAATTCTTTGGGATATCTCTTGTTTCTGATTTGTACTTTTATGTAGTTACACATATTGATGTTCACAGACACTGAAAAATTGTGATATGATTTAAAATATCTCTTGGTAAGAGGTAACTTAGGCAAAAGAAGAGTTGTAACTTCATCATTCATCACTTCAACCAAAAAACTCCTTGTAATATATGGTACATGTACTATCCTGAAAATAGTACGAGCAGATTTATTCATCACCCTTTATAGTTTATAGGGAAAGTAAAGAATTTTGAAAGAAAGTGAAGAAATAAACATGAGACTTATGGTGATTATCATCCAATTTCCTTTACACTATTTTCTTGCAAGAGTTATTGTATCTTTTTGATAACGTTATTATATTTCACTACCATTAAAACTATTCTTCGTGTGTTTTGTACCTAGGTTGCAGAAGAGCTATATCAAGCTGGTTTCATCAGTTATCCTCGTACAGAGACAGATGGCTTCTCAGTGAACACAGACCTACATGTTGGTATTTAGTTGCATGTGATGTTTATAAGAAATGCTTCAGTTGCTTCCCGTAGTTGCTTTTTCTCTTTGTGTGATTGCTTTTGTTTCTCTTGTAGTTCTCAATTTCTCACGCCTACGAAAGTTGTAAATCTTTTAAGAGATATTTTTTCGTCAAAAACATTGTTTAAGATATTGATTTGCTAGATTTGGCTAACAAAATTTATGTGACTTAGCAAACAAGAAATATACAAAGACCTAAAAAATCCTTTCTTTTGTACAGTTATTTGAAATTGTATTTTCCTCTCTTGGATTTGGTGTTTTTCTTTGATTCGAAGCTATTGGACCACTCCTTTATCTAGGGAATTGTGCGAGATCAAGTTGGACATCCTGTTTGGGGTTCATATGCTCAACGACTTCTACATTCAGAGGCAGGGCTGTGGAGAAACCCCAGTAATGGAGGGCATGATGACAAGGCTCACCCACCTATTCATCCAACAAAGTTTTCGGCTGGTGAACCTGGGTGGAGTCAGGACCATAATGTATCTACTTATCTTAGATGGCAGCAAGAATAGGGTAAGATGTATGCTGGGTTCCTGTATGATCTCGAAACTGCGAATTGGTCCTTGACCTTTTCACGTTAAACACTCTAATGAGAATCTAACATATGTATTCCATCTCTGAATGTTAAAAAAAAAAAAAAAAATCTGACATCCGTTGACTTTGGCTGTAAAATGAACTTTTAACATATTTCAAGCAAATTGAAATAAGGAAAGTCATCTTTCAGGAGAAGTGGTAGAATGGTCATTTTTCAGGAACTAAAATGTTTGTGAAAAGTACATAGGCCAAGTCAGAATGTTGGGATGGTACAGGAACTATCCATACATTTACCCTATTATTTATTGTGATGTACTAACTTCTCTCCATTAAATCTTAGAAAAGTAGGACATAATTATTAATTACTCATATGGCTGTTACAAGATCATTGATTTTATACATGATTTGCTCCAGAAATTGTATGAGCTTGTCGTTCGCCATTTCCTTGCTTGTGTATCGCAACCTGCTGTTGGAGCTGAAACAACTGTAGAAATAGACATTGCGGGTGAACAGTTTAATGCATCTGGACGTGTGATAATTGCTGTACGTTTTTTTTTTAATATTTTAGCTTATTATAAGTTTTTAACTTCTTTTGTTTTGCACATTATACTTGATGCATTCTCTGTTGTAGAATTCTTTGCCTGTTCATGATTGTCAATGATGTCTCCATTACTATATATTGCTAATATTCTCTTCACTGTGGAGCATAAAGATACATACAAAAAAAAGGTGCAGACGAAAACAGATGACCTGCATTTTATGCGTCATTATTTGAGTCCTTGCCTATCAAACTGTTGTAATGAGAGGTGGAAAATATAAAACCACTTAAACAAATAGAGGAAATTTATACACACCGTTGCAATAACAATATGGTGTATAAAAGTGTAATTTTCATGTCTTCTTTGGCACAAAAATCATTGTTTAGTTGCATCTGAAGTGCTTCTCATCTAAGTTGTTTGCACCCAACTCTCTGTATGTAGAGATAATAACCATGAACACTTCATATATAACCATGAAGATTTATTTTAGCTTATTTCTGTTTGTAGCGAATATCTAAATGAGAAACACTCTATTTAGTGAGGTCATAAGCTAAATAGATGATCCTTATATAAAGAAGAGAAGATCTTTTGTTTGAATGTTTGTGTTCACCTTTTGTATTAATTGAAAATTTGAAAATTTACTGTTCTTTTGACTGATATATGTTATTTATCAGTAATGAAATCACATTACTAAGAGGTTCTGATCTGATATACAAAATAAGGAATGTTGTTACCCTACGAAAAGTTATAGTTATTACTTATTCTTAATTTAATCTTCCTTTCTCTTTTATCTTGTAGAAAAATTACTTGGATGTTTATCGCTTTGAGTCATGGGGCGGTACCCTACTGCCAACATACACAGTTGGGCAACAGGTTAGCCATTCTATCCTAGTGTACTTTCCATCAGCCACACTTAATGTCGATTTGATAAGTTAATTTCCCATATTTGAGGAGATAAACATGGTGCAAGTAGTCATAGGCTTCGTACAACAGAGTATGCGCTATTTTTATAATTATCTGAAAGCATTCAGAACAACACCTAACTGCGTGTAATTGTCAATGTAAATATCCTGTTAATATTGACTTCCATCTTAATCGCCTTTGCCAATGCATCAGTAAGAGAAAACATCTTTCTTGTTGATGTTACCTCTTCCATGAGGCCAAGTTATTTATCTCAAACAATTTGCATTGTCTCAATAATGAATTTTTGACTCTTTCAAATGAAAGGTTCAACCAAAATTTGTTTCTTGTAAGCACATTCTGCTGATCATTTCTTTTTCTGATGCTGGGGATTTATGCCAATAACTTTTTAATTATTCCAGCATTGGTGTCATATTAACTGTCTGATTTGTCTCTTCATTTGATACTCTTCTACCAGATAGCTTATCAAGAAATTCTAGTTATATTAGTTATCATTATTACCTACACGATTTTAACTTGTTTTGTATTCATCTGTTATTGTTGCTTAGAGTTTTTTCTGTTGTTTCTGTATTTAAGTTCTTGAAGTACTTCTTCTGCCATGCAGTTTTTCCCAACAAGTTTGACACTTGATTCAGGGGTGACAAGGCCACCTCCTCTTTTAAGTGAAGCTGATCTCCTTAGTTGCATGGACAAGGTGAGTCTACTGGTATTAAGTTTTATTGGGTGAGCAATTTTTGTAACTCTTAGGTAGTTTACTTCATAAGGTTTGACTCTTCTTGTTCTAATTCTAGGCAGGAATTGGCACTGATGCAACAATGCATGATCACATCAAGAAGTTACTTGATCGGTGCTATGCAACCAAAGATTCAAATACTCGTTTTTCTCCAACGAATCTTGTAATTTATTCCACCTAATTGTGTTCCATTTTTTTTATTTTCTTCGATCTCCTTATTTGAGATTTGCATGCTTGAATAATTGGTTGGCCAGATATCTTTTTCTTTTGATGCTGTATGGTACGTCATGAATTTTTTTATTTTCTTCGATCTCCTTATTTGAGATTTGCATGCTTGAATAATTGGTTGGCCAGATATCTTTTTCTTTTGATGCTGTATGGTACGTCATGAATATTGTAATTTAGAAGGCTTCTCAAAGTATTAACCTCAATCTTATATTGTTTGTTTTCCCATCATGTATGACATAGATCATGAATGCTTGAAAATACAAAAGAGGCTGTATGTTCAGTTTGTCTCTGAAAGTAGTTTAGCAATGCTCCATGTTCAGCTTTAACTGAAACAAGCTTAAAAAGGCAGGGTGCATGGAAATACAAAAATTCACCCACAAATTAATTTGTTGTGATCCTTCAAGTATGAATTTATTTAACCAATAAATCTCCTATGTTTCTTCATACTCATGCGCTCTTAGTCAGTTTGGATTATGTGATATGTTGAAGGTTTGTTCATGGAACTGTTCTTTTTTCCTTGGTGCAATTCTAAGTCTCCTAGTCATTATGTACTTCTGAAGATGAGGTTATAATCTGCAAAGGAGGTTGACAAATAGTAGGAAAATCAGAAAAAATATTGAAGAAAGGGAAATGATGGATGGCAAAAAGAAACGGAAAGATTTCATCTCTCATTCCTTTATGACAAAGCATGACTTGACTAGGCTATATTTTTTACCTTGCACTGTGTTGTAATTTTCATATTTATTCTACTAATGGGTTCTATTGACTGCAGGGTGAGGCATTAGTAATGGGTTACGATGAAATGGGGTATGTGATTGATTGTTAGTGCACGTTATACAATGTACTTTAAATCAACTTTGTGTGTACTAAATTAGTATATATATAATTGAACACACAATATCTACTTTCTGCAACCATTGTTGATTACTTTCAATCACAGTATTTAAAATGGCAAGTCTTTTAAAGATTTAAAGGACTGAGAAATGTTTTCTTTTTTGTTTGGAAGTTGCATTTTGTGAGGAGGAATATTTTGTAAGGAAAAATATTAAATCCAGTTGTTACAACTCGTAATAAATTATAAATTTATTTAACACTGAGCTATTAAATTGAATAGTCAACCTTTTCAGGTATGAGCTCTGGAAGCCATACCTCAGATCAATGATGGAGTGTGACATGAAAGCAGTCAGCATGGGTGCAAAGAGGAAATCTGAAGTCCTAGAGAATTGTTTGCAGCAGATGAAAGCTTGTTTCCTTGATGTAAGTATTTTGCAGCTTTTTCTTTCATTTTTCTATTATTGTGGAAGAAGTATTACTGGTACCATGAGGAGGCTAGCTGAGAATATTTACACGAAATTGAATACCTTCTAGCTTGTATCTGTGCCTCATGTCTTCACACCTTCATTGTAGAATGATGTGTATTCTGCCATCCCAGGTTTTCAAATTTGAAAAAACAACAGACTACTTAGTTGTTGGTTGCATGTTTTTGGCAGTGCCATGCAGTAACTGAATAATCAAACAATTGATTTTCAGAGTTCTATTCTGTTCATACTTGCCGTTTTCTTAGGTTTATGTGTCTTATTATTCTCCGCATATGCCATTGTGAGCTCACTCATGTTTCATTAGCTCCTTTGTAAGTTGATATCACAATCTTTCTTGAATTCATTTCAGGCAAGGGTGAATAAAGTCAAACTTCTTGAGGCAATGGAGATATTCTTTGAGCGGTGTTAATCAGATCTCTCTGGATTCCCGCCCCCCCCCCTTTTCTCTAGATCTTTAACTTAATAGGATGCTTTTTCTCTTTGTTTAGATCCAATAGACCTAGTGGAGATGCTAATAATTTTAGAGAAGTTGTGAGGCCATGTGGTATTTGCAATGAATCTAATATGGTGCTGAAGAGAAGGCCGGTAATAATATTCAACCAATGTATTGAGCTTTGAAGAAATAACATGAAAATCATCTGATTGAGCTGAACTGTGCGTCCTTGTCTCTTTTATCCAGAATGGTGAATTTATGGTTGGATGTTTGCACTTTCCATTGGTTAGTTTTCCTGTCCCCGTTACTTTATAAACTAAATGATAAATTCTTGTAGGAGCCATAAATTTAATAATTCATAAGGAAACTGTAAGTTTGAATCCATCCTGAAGTCGTCAATTTCAGGATACAAGATTTGCAGACTATTCACACTGATCAAATCTCTATATTTTTCAGTGTAGAAATGTAGTTTGGCTCCCAGGGTCATTATCAGAAGCAGCTGTGACCAGTAATGTTTGCCCTACATGTGCTCCAGGTGATCCTATAATTTTCATTATGTGTAAATACAATTGACTTCAAATAGTATGAAATTTTACACTTTAGTTATTTTCTCATTTATTTAAATTGTGGCTGATATTCTGTTTCATAAATAGGCCCTGTATACATGATTCAGTTTAAGTTTCGTCGGGTGGAGATACCACCGAATTATGACGTTGATCACCTTGGTAAGTAAACTATCATGATAGTAATAGTAAAAGTTTATCATTGTAGACTTTCATTCTCTTAATTAGTGCTCGTTAAAACCATTATGCCTGAGTGTAGTAATATCTGATTCAACTGCCATGTCCTCTCTCTTTTGGCTAAATTTAACAGCACTTAGAAGTTGGATAGTTGCTTAATCTGCTTCTAACAGAAATTGAAGTTTGGTGCATCAAGTGCAACACGTTAAAGTTCATAAAAGTTCATAGCCAGGGTTTCCTGACGTGCAATTCAATACTTGATTCTCGTCTAAAGATGTTTTCATGTTTTAGTATCTCTGATATATTTGTCCTGATAGAATGTATATAAACTCGCACAATAGTTTTTACCCCTTAATTTGTTTTTGTGATTAAGTTTTCAAAGGATTCTGTTGAGTTCATTGTCTCTGGCTCAATGTGCATTTATTGCAAAAACGACATGCTTCAACTTTACAATGCATAAACATGGATTTTCTTGGTTTCTCGACTCAATTTATGGATGTAGAAATTTCAAGTTTTAACATCTGTTTCACTTCTAAATTGACTCAAAAAACTTTTGCGTTTCTTAGGTTGCATTGGTGGCTGTGATTCCACACTCAGGGAACTAACAGAGATTTGTGGGACAGGATCTCGAAATCAGTCAAACGCGACAGGTTTGCCTTGGGATACATATATAAAGAGCCTGTACAATATCAATTAGTACACCGCTATTCTCTCCTTTTGTCCAAGTTTATTTTTTCACGTGGATAATGTTAGACCTGCCAATTCCTGCTTTGAGATACCAATGTGCCTGTCTTTTCATTAGCTCTTACTATACAAGACATAAAAGTTAATCGAGAAAAACAAGGTGATTAATCTTTTCTAATATTAATCTTTTCTAATAAAACTTGACATTTGTTGTACCTTGCCAGCAAGAGGGCAGCGAACAACTGAAACTCCAAGTAGCGTTCGACGTGGGAATTCAAGGCAGGAATCTTGCACATATTGCAGGCAACCAGGGCATTCCTCAAATGATTGCCCCTCCCAGGTTTCGCGTTCACGTGGTTTTCAATCAACCCGTGCCCAAAACCCCAGAAACACTTCAGGTGATTTTGCATCAAATCGAGGCGCTCTCAACATTCAATCTGTGTACATGAAGAAAGATGTCTTCACACTAGTTATTTAGTTATATAGTGGGAATCGCTTTTTTATTGTTTTTCCAATTTGTTTTCTGAAATTACTGGGTACCTTTTCTCTGTGTTCTCATGCAAATGCAGGTCAGGTCCTGTGTAGCTCATGTGGAGAACCATGTGCCTTACGGACGGCGAATACGGAAAGTAACAGAGGGAGGAGATTCTACACCTGCCAATCCCAAGAATGCAGCTTCTTCGTGTATGTTGCGACCAGTCAGAACAGGCTTGTTTATGCATACGTGCAGTTTAACTAACAAAAAATAGTGCATATGATTATGCATTCAATCTGTTAAAATTTGATATGAAATGTAGATGGGAGGATAATTTGGAGAATGGAGCTTCGCGAGGTCGTGGCGAGCCACGCGGGAGCAGTAACAGGTCATCATCAGCTGGAAGGCGAGGGGGCCGTGGGCGAGGCCGGAGAGGAGGACGTGGTGATGGTCTTACATTCGTGTCGGCGACCGGTGAGCCGGTATCCGGTTGCTGTTACGTCTGTGGCGACCCCTCGCATTTCGCAAATGTTTGCCCTAACCGTGGCAGATAACTGCTTTTTAAGGAATTATATGCCCATCATTTTCTGTGTTATACCCTAATTAAATATTCGTTTGCTCTATTAATGTGTTGTATCATGTGCAAACGAGGTTGTAATCTTCCTTTTATTCATCGTGTGTCGTGTATATATAATTCTGGAAGAATCTTTAGTTAAGTTGGTTGGAAGAGGCATTTGTTTGACACAAAATGTTTCAATTTATCTGATCTAACTCTAAAAAACACCGATACTGTGTCCCCTAAATTGAGTCATGGAAACGAAACCTGATTCAAACTAAATCCAAATCGGGTTGGGTAGGTCGGGTGGGATAAGAGATTCGCCGCCCAATTGCTTTCACAAGTTTCACTTTTCGTCCAGCTTAAGCTGTTGCGGTTCCACGTCGAACACCTTTCTCACTTTTATTCGCTTCGTTCATTTCACAGCTTCCTCTTCACAACACCTCTCTCTCTCTCTCTCTCTTTCTCTCTCTCTTCCCCTCTCTCTCTAGCGTCTGTGCGTGCGTGCGTGCGTGTGTGTGGGCCATGAACGGGGGCGCCGACGCGGGGGCGGGGGACCGCGAGGTCTTGGAGGCGGTGCGAGCGGTGGTGCTGAAGCCCTCGGAAACCCTAGACGAGGAGCGGTTCCCGAGGATCGCCGGATACGACTTCAACTCCGGCGCCGACGACCTACTCGGCCTCCTCGCGTCCATGGCCTCTACCGGTTTCCAAGCTTCCAACCTCGGCGACGCCATAACCGTCGTAAACCAGATGGTGAGCTCCCCAACCTCAAAAAACCCTAGTGCCGTGTATGCTTATGTGTGGTTCTTTTCTTTTTTACTATCGTGCTTTGAACGATTTGAAGTTAGATTGGAGGTTGTCTCACGAGAAGCCGGGTGGAGATTGCGACGAGGAAGAGCTCGATCCTGCTTACAGAGAATCGGTTAAGTGCAAAATCTTTTTAGGATTCACTTCGAATCTTGTATCTTCTGGGATTCGGGACATAATTCGGTTTCTCGTGCAGCATCGGATGGTGAGTGATCCTCCGAGTTCAAATTTGTTTGTACGAGAATGTGAAATTGAACTCTTTATCTCTTTGTTTTATTCAGTGGAAACAATTGGTGGGATAACTTGTTTTATCCTTTTGAATTGTTAATGATTGAATAACTTGTATTTTGTTCAATGAGATATTATGGGGGTAAATCCAGCTATCGAACTTAATTGTTGAACCATATGTAGCTATACTATAAAGAAGGGGCATTTATGCAATATAAAGCACATTTTCGAATGTTTACTTGCTTATCTTCTTTTGATTTTGGATGAAAAGATTGTGCTTTCGCAAATCTTTCTTTTTTAAATCTTCTTTTCATGTATTTTTTTGAAATGTTTTATTCAGAAAGGCGTGTTTTTGTAGGTAGATGTCTTGGTTACAACGGCTGGTGGTATAGAGGAGGACCTAATCAAATGCCTTGCGCCAACATTTAAAGGTGACTTTTCTCTGCCCGGAGCATTGTTGCGCTCAAAAGGATTGAATCGAATTGGAAACTTATTGGTGCCTAATGACAATTACTGCAAATTTGAGAATTGGATTATGCCACTTCTAGACCAGATGTTACTAGAACAATCTACGGAGGTATTTGTGCCAGGCTATCTTGGTGACTTAAATAGTAATTGCTAGAGGTCTACATTTCTGTCGTTAAATAACTATGTTTTTGTCAGTGTAGCATATTTTTGTATTTACATGCTATGTAATGGTGCGAAATGTTTTCGAAACTTTTTTGTCAGAATGTAATTTGGACACCATCAAAGGTGATCTCCCGCCTTGGCAAAGAAATAAATGATGAAAGTTCCTACCTTTACTGGTCATATAAGGTATGCATTTTTTCCTACATACCTCCAGTGTCTTAGAACAATTTTCTGGATAGCAGACTGCCAAAAATAAGACAAATCATCAACGGAAAAAGCTACTCATAGATTTCTTTTTCATTATGATGAATTCTAAACGTTACCTTGTTAATTAGTCATCCACTGATGTTTGCTATCATACTTTATTGGTTTTAAGTTGGTCTCATACTTGTTTAGTTTTCAGACGATGTAATTAGAATGTTTGTGATTTAAAACTTGACTAGAATGGTATACCTGTTTTCTGCCCGGCATTGACTGATGGATCATTGGGGGACATGCTGTACTGCCATTCAGTTCACAATCCTGGTTTACTTATCGACATTGTGCAAGGTACAATGCATCTCCTTTGGCCGTTCCACTTGTTAGTATTCAATATCTAAGTTCCTAGTTTGTGTAGACATTCGTGCGATGAATGGAGAAGCTGTTCATGCCAGTCCAAGAAAAACTGGGATTATAGTTCTTGGAGGGGGGCTCCCGAAACACCATATATGTAATGCTAATATGCTGCGAAATGGTGCGGACTATGCTGTTTATATAAACACAGCACAAGAATTTGATGGGAGTGACTCTGGAGCTCAGCCGGATGAAGCTGTTTCATGGGGAAAGATTAAAGGTTCAGCTAAAGCCATTAAGGTATGCCTTTTATCTATTTATCTGATCAGTCTTTTGTTCCCTCCTTACCTATTTGGAATTACTAAGAAAATCACTGGTGGGCTACGAACGCTAGACATCAAAACATTACCAACTCTTTTAACGTTCTCACCTTAGTTCTCCCTTAAATCCAGTTGCTAACGTTCTATTACAAAACACAAACAAATCTGGCTTTAGTGGAGCATTATGAGTCATTAATAGATTTCAAGGTTTTACTCTAGGTAGTTAGGAACATTTACCCTTTGATAATTGAAAGAACCTGCATAGTTAAATCATCCTGCCAATTTGTAATGTTGTGCCTTTTGATCACCGAGTATGTTTAATACTGTATAGACCTTTGCTATGGTAGTGCTTACTAGTGAATCCAACCAGGTTCATTGCGATGCAACTATTGCCTTTCCTCTTCTAGTGGCTGCGACATTTGCAAGAAGATTGCAACAAAAGACTAATGCAGCGAGCCGATAATTGTGTTCGGACGAGGGAGTACTTAGCTTATGGGCTCACTTTTCGACTTTCGTGATCTTGTGATTGTCAATTTTGATATATATTATTTCTGAAGGCAAATGAAAGACAAATGATTATTCATGTTGATTGTGTACTTTATTTCAACCAAATATGAGATGTCCCTTGGAGCCTGTCTCCAAATAACTAAAGCAAGGTCTTAACTTTGCAATTTAGTGGCAAACTTGCCAATTTTACTGAGGATTTTTTCACCTGATATTTTTTGGGAAGAGATGCAATTATTAGAACTACAGAGAACTACAATATTTTCAAAGCTTCCAGTTGTTTTTCTTTATGTTAGGATAATTGTTCAGGCGTATTTATCTGGGCTGATTCTTTGGCACTAGCAAGAATTCGATCATGTAAACTTTTCCTGTTGCATCTCGGAACTGGTTTTGTTCTTTTTTCTCAATCCACACCTCACCAATGAGATCCTAGCGGTTTGGAATCTAAGGAATAATCCCATTACCTGGCACAACAAATTGCTTCGAATTACTCAGCTGGAGCCACCAAATTGAACAAAAAAAGAAGAATGAGAAGAAGAAGAAAACGAGACTTGTACATAACAAAGAGAGTACTTTGCTTGGATCTAGAAATGTATACATTGTCCAAAGCTGTGTACCAAATACATCACAAGGAAAATTAGAAAGACAAATTCAACAGGAAGGAACTGTTAATTTTAGTCGAATCGACACTCCAACCTAATCTCCAAATGACAATCGCACAAAAAATATCGTCTCCTCAATAAACCAAATAAAACTTTGTGAAACAGTCTATTTCTGAAGAAATCGCAGCTGATTTCATTGTACCCGAAAGCCGTAGATCTTCAACTCTTGAGGTCGAAACATCAAAAACCATATGCATTACCTCAAGGTTGGGCGAGCTCTGTAGTGTAATGCTGGTAACATCAGAGTAAATATCTGCAAAATTAAATTTCAGACAAATAACTAGTGGCAACTATTAATATCTCAAGAGAGTCCATAATCAATGGAGAATTAGAGATGGCTTATTCTGAGAAAAATTACCATTTCATCAAAGAAATGAAAGAGGCTCAAGCTACAGCTTGTTCTCTCCCTGCACTAACCATCCTCCGCAGTTCTCGTAAGTGGCTAGTTATCTCGGAGATGAACTCTACTCCATTCCAATTTTTGAGTGAATTAATAGTATGCTGAAGAAACTTTTGATCTGCCTCAATTGCCGTGAATCTCTCATTCAGCTGTGAAACTTCCTCTTTAAGAACTGTTATGTCACTCGTTTTATTAGATGATGATGCATTTGTTGCGCCATTTTCCGAATTGGAACAAGGACTACTTCCCTTGTGATTTTCTTCAGCAATCTCTTTATTCTGGGATGAAGTTAAGAAAATTGCTTCGCCATTCGATTGCTCTCTTGACAACGATGAGTGCGACTTAACCTCACCTTCGGACCGACCATTTTCGGAGTTCTCTTTGTTCCAATCAGAGTTTTCGGAAATTGAATCTCCACCATTCATAATTGTGTCACTGACTAATGCCCCATTCTCCTTCCTGTAGTTGTTAGCAAGTTGGCTAGTTCTCTTTCCATCATCTCCAGGCTCATTATCATAAGCTACATTATTCGAGAATAAGCATAGCCTCTTCTCCAGTTTCCTCAAGCATTCCAAAATATAAGCCTTCTCATCTTCAAAACCCAATGAGGGATCCTTCTCAAAAGCGAAACCGTTCGAGTCCTTGAACATCTTATGATCCTTATCTGCAGTGCTTTGAAATCCTGATATGATACTGCATGGTATGTTGTTCGTATTATATTCTCTTTCATCCGACCCATGTAGAGGTTGTTCTATGACTTTGTCTTCGAGCATTTCATCTCCGAACCGCTTCTTATAGCTTTCTAACTCAGCTTCCAAATCCAGTATATCTTTCTCCCTTTCTGTGAGCACATCGTTTAGCTTCTGTATAGCTTCTTGGTCGTACTCCGCTTGCTCCTCCATCATTCTCAGATACTGCAACGCCTCCATTTGCATCGCCGCCTTTTCCTCCTGCAATCTGTTAATCATCGCCATCGCTTCACTCGCTGCAACAGCAGAAGCGCTTCTCTCTTCCTCCAATTCTTTATACAAAATGCCCATGGATTTCCTGTCAAACTCAATCTGCCTCTTTAACCGATCAATTGAGCTCTCTCCCTCGACTTCACTCACAACACTCACATCGTATGATTCCAACCCAGAATAATTCCTTTCCATCGATGATCTTTTGTTGTTATTTTGAATTCCTGTTGAGCTGGAAGCATCAGAAAGTTTATATTCATCACCTTGCATGCTTAATCTGGGGCTAGGGCTCGTCTCAGTCCACGGTAAATCAAGTCCTCGAGAGGAAGATATTTGAGAAATTAATAACTTTAAATCCTCATGAGTTCGAGAACTGTTATCTCTTGCTGATATTATTTCAGAAGGCTTAGGAGAAAGGAGTGCCCCTTTGCTGCTAAGAGCACGCTTCATGCTGTCGCTTTTGTCAGCAAAGATACGTATAGATGGACACGGTTCGCTACTGTTAACAAGCTTTTTAAGTCCCGTCAGAGTAGAAACTTTTGCGACGTCTCCGTTAGTAGTAGACAAAACTTGCTCGGAATCACCGGTTTCTTCTATGTCTACTGGATAGGTATTCAATGAAATTCATTACTAAACATTGTCAAAGAAATAATCCACTAACTCAATAAAAGCAAAGAGATAAAGTACAAAATCAAGGTAAACACGCACAGATCTGAACTGAAATATGGCACATTTTGATAGTGTCTATCCTCTACTATTTTGATTTTGCTGCCAAGCATAAAATATGTTCAATAATATCACCCCTTGATGACACTTAATGGTATTTTTCACTTTGTCGCAGAATATATATTCTGAAACTTATTGTAATATTATGCTAGTAACTGTTAAGTTCAGGCAGAACTAGATAAACTTTTCTGAAAACGAAAGGAATGAAATGTTTGTTACCGTCGTCAGATATGAAAGATTTTGAAATGCTTTATGGGTCAGTTAGGGTTTGTACATTTTTACCTGAAACTAAGAACAAATTTGACTGTACAAAAGATGCTGTACTTACATTTTTCCTTTAGAACTTCTGCAGGAACATGCTCAGGCTCTGAGGCAGCAAGATCTGTTCTCACATTAACCTGACCCCAAATAATCTCCTCCAAGCCATGTCCAATCACTACATTAGGTTGTTTGGTAGAATTTGATGCGGCATCCACCGGCATTACAGGAGTGGGATGGATCAGTTTCTCTTTAATTACATCCTCGCAAACAGGCGGAGATAAACTTTTATTGATAGAAATGAAAGGCTGTGACTTTCGATCTCGATCCATTTTTTCTTGCTTAATATCATTGGCCGCACGATGAAGAGAACTCCGATCATCATCATCTTCTGAGATGGGGACCTCAGATTCTGAATCGGATGTAATCTTAAGCTCGCTGTATCCGATATGAGACAAATGATCAAACCCATGAACATCCGATTGATAGATATGAGTCTGGCCTAGAGAAATTTCCCTTCTCTCGCTCGACCTCTCTCGTGGGTTTATCCCACTTTCGGTTTTGGCCTCGATCTCCTTCTCTTTTAGCAGCCTACGCACATTAGACTTTCTTCTAAACGGCAACGAACAACAAGAACATAGCCTCGTGTCGGCATCCGTCTTTAGCAAAGGGACTTTTGCCAAATCTTCTCCTTCGAACGTACTTTGTGATGCATCGGCATCGATAGATGCAAACTGCTTCAGAGATGAAAGGAAGCAACTTTCACACAGATCATGAACAAAGGCAAGCTTTTGATGACTTCGGCAATATGCCAAACACGAGATCTGCGACTTATGCGCACCGCAGACTAAATCTCCGCAGAACCAGGGTTCCTTGTTGCCTACAATGTGATCGATCCTTGAGCACAAAAAACAGGGGCTCTGCAATTTGCAGAACCGGGCAAATTTTGTGCCCAAGTACGATAATGCAGCATTAACAAACAACAAAATGATCAAACACCATTCAGAGCAGGCAGAAGATAGCTTCGACAGAAAAGCGCTCTTCGATCTGGAACGGGTCCTCCTCGCAACCATTGTGGCTAAAAACTCAAATCTTTTTACCCAAAAAAGATTGAATTTGGGCTTCACCGAACACAAAAGACGAATAATAATTGAATAATTCGAGTACGTAGTCCGAGAAATATATGAACAAAAAGCAAAATTACCAAACAATGATGCAGCTAGCTAGCTAGCTAGCTATCTCTTAGCAATAGATCATCAGAGCGAAAAAAGAAAAGGGCACAAAAAGGATAAGTTGGAGTTCAAAGGGAGAGATAACCCATTTGCCGGAATCGACTTTTCGGAGCCAATTTTGGAATCTGCCATGAAAGGAGGCTATTTTCTTCTCTCTTTTTGTTGTTCTAAGTCATGGGGAAAGAGAGAGAAGAGAGAGGATAAGAGGAAGAAGAAGAAAAAGCTTTCTCCTTTTTCCCGAGCTTCTCTCCCTTTGCTTAGAACGGAGAAAAAGTAGCCATTTACGCATGTCCGAGAACGAAGAGGTAACTACCGATCTCTACGCTCCCTCACATAATAAATAAAAAGTTTAAAAAATCAAAAAATAAATTAATAATAAAAAAGGAAACTTTTTTTTTTTCCCCCTTTTTTCGGGGGAAAAAAACAATGTAAATTTAACGTTCCTCTATACACGTAGAAGAATCTCTGATCTCTTTCTCAATATATCCCTGAAAATTGGAAACAATTTAAAATTAGAAATGGAAATTAGAGTTGGTTGACCGTTGCGGGTGGAGAAGTTATTGCATGGACCCAGTCTACTACGCCTAAGAATAGAAACACCGGGTTTTTAAAATCTATTCAGGTCTACGTGTATCACAGATGATGATGTGCCAAGATTTTGTCCAAGCATGAAGCAATATTCTCTCTTAACAGTGGACCGAGTGTACCAAGGGCCCGGCTCATTTCTAACGACGTGATAACGTGTACTACGCGACGCAACAACAACTCTCTAATTTGGCTCGAGTTATTGATTAATCAATAATATATAACAAAGATGATAGATCGGCCCATTAGCTCTTACGGCCCAAATATTGAGCCCAGAGTAATAACTACCCAGGCCCATAATAGGCCCATACATCTGAGCCCATATCGGATCCATAAACCGAGTAGTGTTCGGATCGAGTTAATGGGTCGAATCCGTTTCCACCGTTTTGCTACATCCACTACTCCCAACACGGCACGGCCCACCAATCGCCTCGCGAATCGCGATCTCGTCGTCCTCGTCGTCGTCGTCCTCCATCGCGCCGCCTCGTCACCGCCGCGTTCGAACCACCCCTCTCGATCCCGAAAGATGCTCTCCGGGATCAAATTCATACCCGGAGATCAACTCCTCCCTGTAAATCGAACACTTCCTCCCTTGATTTGTGCTTTTTTCCCCCTAAATTTCTCGTTAATTCTTCGATTTTTACGCGATTTTCATGGTTTTTGTAGGCGGGGAAGGGTTCGGATTCCCAGGAATCGGGCGAGGAGAAGAAGGATTCGAGGAGAATAACGGCGAAGGATGGTGATGGAAAGGGGAAGGACGAGAAGAAGACGAAGACGAGGAAGAAGAAGAAGAAGAGTAGGAGAGGAAGCAAGAGGTATAGCTCGGACGAGAGCGAAAGCTCTTCGGGTAGTGACGAGGAGAGAAGGTCTAAGAGGAGTGGGAGGGGGAGGAAAAAGGAGAGCTTTTCAGATGATTCGGACTCATCTGAGGAATACGAGGATCGAAAGGGCGGGAGGAGTAAGCGCGGGAAGGATATTAGGGTTCGGAGTGGTAAGGGGAAGCACTCGTCGCACGACGAGTTCTCGGGTAAGCTCCCCTTTCTTTTATCCTATCTATTTAGTGTTATGTGCAAATTGATGTTTACTGTTGTTTCCTATTCTTTCAATGTAGATGATGAGGAATTACTTAACAAAAGTGGCAACGAGCTTGCGAGGAAGGAGATGGGTTTGGAGTGGATGTTAAAGTCCACAAGCAGGAATGAGAGTAGTTGTGCTCAGCGAGAAGAGGAGCCCGAGCAACCCGAGAAGCTGATTGAAGAGGTAAAGCTGTTTGTTTTCTTAAGAATACGAGAAAAGATACAATAATAAGGTTTGTAACATCATAGGTAAGTAAATGATGCACACATACTTCGCTTTAAATCTATGTTGCCAATTTAGTCTCAGAGTACATTGGATGATATGTTTATGTAAGCGAGAATTCTCTAAATTTCTTGATATGAAGTTTACTATGATACCAAGCATCATTATGCACTCTAAATAGTTAAGAAGTACTGCTTTTTGTGTTTTTGCATTATCACTTAAGTAACTTGTAAATGACTGTCGTTTGTTTTTTGTTTTTCTTGTTTCTTCTGGGGTGAGGGTTGAGGGGGTGAAGGCGTCTTTTTACTGATTTGATCTGTTTTCTTCTATATTCTTGATGTATTGGGTAACTGGACTGGGAATTTATCTATCCTCCCTGGATATATTATATAATCTTATTCACTGGTCTTTACGAAGTTGCTTTTATATAGCAGATAAAAGAGACAAACCCGAAGGAGCTGAATCCATACCTGAAAGATAATGGCAGTGGTTACCCAGATGAAAAGGCGTTATCCGAGGCCGGTGACCAGTTGCTTTCATCTTCGGTTGTTGGTGATGGCGGTGCAAGCTGGAGACTTAAAGCTCTGAAGCGCGCAAAAGAGCAAGCAGCTCGTGAAGGGAGAAAACTTGATGATGTATGACATCTTACTTTTGATTACTTATCGAAATAAAAACATCAAGTTAATTTAGTGAAATGCTTGTAATTTTGTATTTTCCAGGTTGTTGAAGGACGATGGGGCTCTTTGGGCCAGTTGGCTGCTTCAGTGGCAGCTTCTAGAGCTGCCCCTACTCATGCTCATTTACACGCCATAAGGAATAGAAAGAGAGGGCAAACAGAAAAAAGTGAAGCTGTTCCACCTGGTGAACTAAATGAAGGTCGTGATTATTTACGTGGTGTTTCTTCTCGTAATCCTGAGATGAGAAAGCCTAGGCAGGATAATTTCCCTTGGAAACGGAGTAAAGGTCAGAATGTCTCTTCAGAGGATAAATCTCTCATATCTGCAGCACTATCTGGATTAAATAAGTTCACCAATGATGGTAGCTTTATGGATGCTATCAGTCATTTCCAAAGCAAGGATGCTAGTGCTTCCAATAGCTCTTGTGCAAGTTTAGAAGCAAATGAGGTTAAGGAAAGTGATCTGAACTCTTTGAAGGATAAAAGTTCCAACAAAACATCTTCAGGCAATATGATAGGATTGAGTGCAAATCAGTTAGCAGCGAAGATATTGCAGCTTCGAATGAAAGGAAAGCATGAGGAGGCGGATAAACTTTCGGTGAGGCATTACATCAGACGAGAACAAACTTATCGTCTTATATTCACATTATAAGTATAAACCATATAATTATAGACAGCTTCAGGAATAATATTGAGCATGTTTTTCATGTAAGGAAATGCTCGTAATAGTGGATATGAAAAGATGTCTTGCCAGAGAGGCAGTGCTTCACAATTTTTTTCTAAAGGAAAAATGATGAGTACTAAAGTGACATTGAACTTCAGGCTTTTGCAGAAGAAAAATTCAGATGATCAAATACTTGTGAATTTCTGTGTACTGTTCCTCTTGTAAGGATATTTTATAATTATATTTTCCCACTTTTTTTAATCAGAAAGAGATGGAGGACATGGTTGAGAAACAGGATTCAGGCAGTTTGAGTCTGGAAAACGTTGGCAGCTCTAGCAGGTATGTTCATTGAAAATAACTCAAACCAAAATTATCAAAAGTTGATGAGGTAAAAATTAAGAAGGGTTAAAAAAAATAAAAAAGAAGATAAAGTTGGCGGTATATTTTGAAATGCCCTGTAGCTTATTTTTATTCATCAACAAAGAGAAATGGATCGAAATTTCGCATGACAATGCTTTGTATTATCTTATATAGTAGTCCTTCCCTGAGACAAAGATGCCAACATAGATTGGGCATTGATGTTGCTATCCTTTGAATATCTCATGCTTAATTATGTGAGGTTAACTTACTCCTTTTTCTTTGATTTATTAGATTCCGTAGACTTTTTCCCCTTTTTCCGTGTACTTGGATTCAATTGTTTTTTGGATTTTCTTCTGTCTTTTCAGGCATTCAGGGAGGCAGATTTCTGGCAGCCATAAGAAAAGAGAAGATGATGCTGATTTGCACCTTGCGAAGAAAATAATGCAGAATAAACAATTTAGCTTGTCTGGAAGGGCTGACGATGAATATGATTTTGATGGTGATGCTCCGAGTAGAAAAAGTAAGAAGAGGAAAGAAGCAGCACCCGAGGAGAATAGTTTTGTTAGAAAGCAATTCTCAACGCAAAAGGAGCGTTGCCAGTTTTGCTTTGAGAACCCATCTAGGCCAAAGCATTTGGTTGTATCGATAGCAAATTTCACATATCTGATGCTACCCCAGTGGCATCCTGTCGTGGAAGGTCATTGCATTATTTTGCCATTGCAGGTTAGTAAGTTATGTTCTTTTTCCTTTTACAATTTAGAAAGCTGCATATCTCATTTATATTTGTAACATTGAGTGGCTGGTTAGCAATAATTTACTGGAATACTTTTGCTGTCATTTTTGGTTCAGCTTCTTTTCTCCAAATGAGCAAAAATGTTTGGAGCTTTTGGTGTCGCGAGAAACTGAAATGAGATGTTAGGCCCCAATAGTAGAAGCTCAAATATAAAGCTTCCGCCACTGATTGTTGCGAGAAATTGGGAGAGTGATTTTAGTGAAAAGTTGTCAGTGCTTGATGCAGCATAACCTTAAACAGCACTTCTGCTTAAAAGCTCGAGCTGAACTGAAAGCCCTTCTTTGATATGCTCTTTCTAATCAAAACCAGTTTTCTGTTGAACTGCTACATATATTCTGTTGTTATCCTGTCACTAAAGGCCATTAATTTGATGTAAAGCCATCTGTTCTACCCATGTACAGCATGAGGCCGCAACAAGAACTGTTGATCAGAATGTATGGGAAGAAATCCGAAACTTCAAAAAGTGCCTCCTAAAGATGTTTTCTAAACAAGACATGGATGTGGTATTCCTTGAAACTGTTATAGACTTGGCAAAGCAACGCAGGCACTGCTTGATCGAGTGCATTCCAATACCCTACCAGCTTTCTAGACAAGCACCAATGTATTTCAAGAAGGTAACACCTACTGAATTTTTAAAATTTACAATTTCTCTTATTATCACTTATTATGACTGAGGTTCCTGCGGCTTAGTTCTTTACTTTTTGATCGTTTCTTGCATTATTGTTCAAATGCCTCCTCAATTGTTACAACATTGCCTTTTGCTCTTATGTATCCAAATGCTTAATGTTTGTGTACTAACATAGATTTGGAATGAGATAGCATGCCAACATGCATTTCATCTCCTAATCACTAAACTAAACTAATATTAAATTCATCTCCATTCTTTTATGTTCAAGTTAGAAGTTAATGTCGACTCTCCGCAAATATACTCAGGGAAAAGATAGAAGCTATACATTTATACATGGACTTGCGAACACATAAGATATTGTCGCAGCATTAGATGCCAAAAATTGATATTCTTTATCAGCCGTACAAGTCCTAATAAGATCCCTTGTCCCTCATCTCCCTTCAGGCAATTGATGAAGCTGAGGACGAGTGGGCCCAGCACGAGATGAAGAAGCTCATCCCAACAAGCGGCAATTTGCGACAAGTTATACCCGCAAACTTCTCCTACTTCCATGTTGAGTTCGGGCTAGACCGGGGATTCGTTCATGTCATCGACGATGAAGGTAATTTCAGCAGCGGTTTCGGGCTGAATGTGATCAGAGGCCTCCTCCGACTGCCGGAGGAGGACATGTACCGCAGGCGAAGGCTCGAGCCGGTGGAGAAGCAGAAGCTTGCAGTCGCCGCTTTTATGAAGGAATGGGAGCCCTTTGATTGGACTAGGGAGCTCGACTAGAGTGTAAATAGCTGGTAAATTAAGCACTTTTTAACCGTTGAGTAGTTCAAATGCTGAAAATTTTACTGGAAAAAGTTTCGCTGCGTTCATGTCTTTGTAACTTGTATCTTTTTCGCTTTTTAGAAAATGATTCTGAAGGCAAAGATAAAAAGTTTTAGCAAGCAAAAGCAGCACTAGAGAGCGAAAACAAATATGATAATGCAAGCACAAAATATTTGTGATGTTTATTGATGGCAAGTCAATTAGATATGAATTTATGTTTGGAATAATCAGAATTTGATGTAATGATTAGATATATCTTATAACGGTTTAGTCGAAAGATGTTATTTTATTCACGTTGTGAGACAAAATGAACGTGCCAGATTGTTGCAATAGAGTTTCGATCGAGGGATATAATAGAAATAAAATTTACCAACAAAAATTATATATATATATATATATATATAAACAAAAGAAGTAGATTAAATTAATATAAATTATGATTAACTCAAGCTCTGTTCTCGCCCTTTCACCTCTCTCGTTCCTTTTTTTTTATTTTTTTTATTTTTTTTTTTATCTCGAACGCGCTTCGCTTCTCCATATTTCAAATATATTTCCTCGTTAAAACCCTTTGTCCTTTTAAGCCTATTCTGGTAAGCCAAATATAAGTTCATTTTGAAAAAGAGAGAGATTAGAGTTTGTTTCCCCCTCTTATTTGGTTATGAGCTCATTGTTATGAGATGTTCTGAAAAAAAAATTCTTAATTAATATGGCCATCTTAAATTTGAACTGCATTCGAAATTTGCCGTAGATATCTAAGAGAACTGTTCCAAAAAAGAGTATCTAATGTCTTGTATTATATTTACAGATGTTTCTCATGTCGAAGACGACGGATGATCAATTCAAGCACGACGAAGCAGGCCCAAGTCATGGCCATGAAATTGGTTTTGCACACTCCGACGATCGTAATCAGGAACTTGGGAACTTGAACGATCTCGATCTTGTATTCTATTGTCCCCAGCACCATGCTGGTGATCTTGTTGTGAGTAGTAACTGTGAACATGATCCTAGCAATATTCTAGCCACGCAAAACAATGAAATTGCTCTCTTCAGCTACTGCGATACCACTCCTGTGTCCTGCGATACGCCACAAGATTCTTCTTCGGTTGCAGCTCCGATCGTCCACATCCGAAAATCTATTACCAGCGCCAGGCATGAACACATTGCCAGATGAACATATGCAGGCTGCCCATGGTGTGTTCATGCTGCAAAACTCACCGATGATCCTAAATTCACAATCCGGGCCATCAAGCGTCGGTGGAGTGGGTCGCAAACTTTGCAGAAGAACGGCTTCGTGAGAAAGGAAATTTACGACGTGCGCGGAATTACTTTGTCTTATAAACAAGCGTGGACAGGGAAGGAACGGAACCGCAGCTATGTACTTGTGGAGTGAATCCGCTGTAATTCTCTTATTAGACATCGAGGAAAGCCGAGAATGAAGGTGAAAGGGAAAGAGTATGACGGGCGAACCAGGAAAATTGTACATCGCATCCGGTGCAATTTCGAACAACATGTCCTCCGCGCCTCCGTAAGCTTTTTCTATTTCTTGTTTCACGTGCACTCTTTGTATCTTCTTCCATTAATAAGAATAAGATGATCATATCTCAAGCATATTCTTTTCTTTGTTGCTATTTTGTTGGCATCTAAAATTCTGAATGATTGATCGTACAGTAAGTTAATTAGAACGATGCGTGATGTTCTTTGTTTTGGATATATGTAAATCAAAAGTTACTTTTCTATAGTTGCTGCATTTTTTTTCTTGATTACTATGTATTGGTTTGGACTATTTGCTCTCTCTTTATTAGCTTTAATAAAATGATGATACTTTTCTTATAATCTCTACTCTTTTTTTTTCTTTTTTTTTTGGTTTTTTTTCATTGATATGTGTTGGATTGGTCTTTCTCTACTTTCAGGGGCAAAATTTTCATTTAGACATGCCTATTGATTTCATAAAAAGAGGCCCTTGAAGTTACTTTGATGTCAACATATTGTACTTTAAGAAAAGAAGTTCTCTATAGCATGTAATTTTTTTCAAACAATAGGCTTATCAGGTAATTGAATGATGCCTCCTCAAAAAGACTTGTTGGATGAAAAAAGTGATCTACCTTATAAGAAGCTCTCTTACAAATAAATGCCTCATCTCCACACTGTAACTGATCAAGGATTATTACTGCTCTGCATAAAAATACAGTCAAAAAGTGTAGTAGAAATAAAGGGGTAAAGAAGCATCACTTTCATCTTACAATGATGTTTTTTTTTTTTTTTTTTGCCTCTGTTTCCTTTGACTGGTCTATGAGATTTGAAATTTCCTCTTTAACAAATGAATCTCATACATGTACATAGACATACATCCACACCCCCTCCTTCACTTATGGTCAAGGAGACTGGGCCCCACCTTAACTGGATAGCAGCCAATGCCATTGCTCAAAGCATTGGTTTCAATAATATCATACAAATGGTTTGGCTTTGCATGTCCTTTCACAACAAGTTTAATGATGAGCCAAGGTAGATGTTTTTTAAGGTGCTTTGCTTCACAAATATTCTTGTGCTATCATTCTACTCTCACCTACATAATAAGGCAACACTGTTGCAACTTCTACATGTATATTGTATGTAGATAGATATGCTTGTGTAAACAAATGTAGAGAGAGAGAGAGAGAGAGAGAGAGAGAGAGAGAGAGAGAGAAATGGAGTGACTAATAGTGATTAGCTAATGCCTAATGGTCTCATCCTCTATGCATGACATACTTAAAAGTCAAAGATGTCAATGATTAGTTGTATTAGTTTGACTTGTAACAGTGAGCTTTCTATTCCTCATCAAGACTTGATTAAACTAGTACATCATTTTCCACTAAATCCTTAGGTTAGGTATTTTTAGAACCCCAACACGAGAGGGATAATGTACCTAGAAAAATAAAGGATCGGCATTGATTTTAACGTGTAATTCGACTAATCGAGATGTTAGATATATACTGGTAGCTTCTAGGCTGTGTTATTCTTAGTGACTGTAGCATTTAGACCAACAAAAGTTGTCGAAAAAGACCGCATTGAGCAAATCTTAGAGGGCTAAGGAAAAACAGCTCTTTCAGCTGTGTCAGATCTACCTAACACTGTCACCAAAGTCACTATGTATCTACTAAAATTTCCACATGTTGAAGCTTTAAAGCAATCTTTTTCATGATAAAAAATATCCACGAGGTCGACAACAAACCGAAAGTTCACGATGGTCCCGTTGGTTGGATGTTGGGTCTTAGAACACAATTACAGGATGTCATTTTAATTAAGTGTTCAATTTATAGGATGCTTTTCTTTTAATGTATCAGATCCACGTGGTAAGAGTAAAAAGGAAAGGAGTAAAAAATCTAAGGAAAGAATCAAATATCTAGTCTTTAAGGCAGTGCTATAATGACAGTGCAAAGAGCCTTTGAAATGTCAGAATACTATTGAGAATCTTCTAACTGTTGCAGCAGTAAAGTGAAAGTTCCTTCTAATTAAATATATTAATTTTCATACTCATTACTATGCAAATGACAAAAGCAAAAATCTCCTACTAGTCTTATATTCACACTAAAAACTTCTCATTTGTCAACTTATTTGGTGAATAGAGTTCACATTAGAACATCTCTATTGAAAACGTACATAATAGGTGAACAAGGAAGGGAGGGATTGCTCCTCTGAGATTTTCTAATAATCAGAAGCTCCGTTCGCAAACACGGATAAATTGGAATTGGATACTAAAAAACAAGGAAAAGAAACACTTACTTGGCAAAAGTTGGAGCTTTTCAATCTCCTTTCGAACCGCAGAAGACATTAGCATGGTATTTTCGACGAGGATTTCTCGACGGATTCCACGAGTTGGGGGGAATGAAGCCTGGTCCGAAACCATTCATGCCGTCGAGGAGACTATCGAAGCGTGCTCTTTGCGTCAATGGTTTCGAACCAGACAACATTCCCCTCAACTGTCATGAGGAAGAAGATGAGGGGGGTGTACATGATAGAGAGAAATATAAAGCCCCACTAATTAACTAGTAGGCCATGCAATATAGTTTCCACTTGAGTCCTTATATATACATACGTGAGGGGTGGAAGAGATGAAGGGTTCTTTTTCACAAGTCATATGACATGGAATCCCACTTTTCTTAGGGTGTTTCACACTTGATGACTAAATAAACATGGATTGGACTTTGCTCAAGGGATGAGCAAAGAAGTAAATGTACAACTAATATTAATTATTTTGGTAACATATATATTAAGTTAGCTTTTTTTTGCCATGATTAGGTTGAACTATTAAAACAAAAGGCTTTTACAGGTTAGATACTACCATAAGTCAACCCATAATTATAAGCTTCTTGTAGCATCTTAGGGGGACCCATTATCGCGAAGAGCGAAGCCATGATGATCATCTTCATGATTAGTTCACCATATTTGGTCGTGGCGAATCGTAAAGCTCGGTTCGAGAGATCAGTGGATAATGCGTTTGTTTGTAGATAGCATGATTAAATAAGTGGTTCCTAGCTAGTTTAATGGGATATGATGATATTCTTAGTTATGATTAAGCTCACTCACTAATCAAAGGTTTATTTATTATTCTCAAGAGGAGTATGACTTATCAAGGTGTCCTTGACATTGGGTGGGTATTATTCCCAAGCAAAGGATTTCTCTTTTGCTTCCCACTTGGGAAAAGGGGTTGGGGGTTGTAGAGAGGATTGAGGGGTGGAGAGGCTTCATCAGATGGAGAGCACAAGTTGTGATTCCAAGCTTAACAACCAAGCAACAACACCAGCAGATGTGCCACAAAGCTTTTGTGTGGGTAATAAAGAGGAAAAGTTAAACTGTAGAAGTGGTAAAAAGTGAAAAAGATGGGTTAAGTAGTGTAGGATTGGATCATAGGAGATTGTCACAAGGATAAGAGCTTTAATAGCTTTATTAATGTTGGTTGGGAAAGTCGAAGAGACAAATTCCATAGGTTAATTATAATCAGGGTAATTTGATTTTAGTGAAATATGTAGCACCTTGTGGAATCTCAAGTTTGTGATTACAATATCTAAATGTTAACATGTCAATTGGCCAGAGGAAAAAAAAAAAAAATGTCAATTGTTTTATTTGCTTCAAAGGTTAAACATGGTATAAGCACACTAATTTAGTAGCAGGAGAGAAGGAGAGAAGCTTAACCAATAGATTTGAAACTAAGACAACGGAAAAAGAGGAAGCGCGAAATAGGACAGTAATATTAACACTGTCGAGACAGATCAAATTCAATAAATCCGATTAAATTTGGTCGATAAATAATATGATCATATTCAATGAAAAATTAATATCAAAAACATTCTGTGCTAGGCTGAAGTTGGGACCATTCATTACACAATAAGAATCTTACAGCAGTAGTTCCACAAGCATTCTCCAAGATGGGTCCAGTAATAATAATTGGACAGTTGATTTACTTCAGGATGATTTTGAGCAGGAATTAAAAAATAATGAAAAGAAAAGAAGGCCAGCTGTAGATAAAGATGACCAGCTGGAAAATTGTACAATAGCAAGATCATCTAGAAATCAAAGGAAATTTGTCGTGTACAAAGTTTAACAGAATCCCACAGTATTGGATCAAACTTTCGAGAGAAGCCTAAGATTATTATCTCTCTCTCTCAAAAAAAAAAGAAGCCTAAGATTATTATAGAGAGATTGAGAATGAAAAGCCAAAATATGTTCGATTAATATACAGTAAGTTAACTTTAAAAAAGAGAGGCATATGGCCAGCCAAATGAAAAAGTTGTTACTCAGATCATTTAAAAGCAATACATCAGCAAGCATATCTGAAAATTTTGTCCCCGTTTATATAAATAAGAAAGAAATTTCAAGTTTAATCACACCACCCTCTTTATAACTTACAACATGTACAACATCATCCGTCACACAAACCGAAGCAAAACATTTTTTGGCAACGGTAGTATAATTTATTCAACATATAAATCATGTCAATGCTGCAAGCCATGAAAATATAAATTAAAATCACAAATATCAATCACGATTGCACTGCGATATTGACTATCCTCTCAACAGACACCTTTTGAATGAGGGTCTTCATATTCTCCTTAGCTGAAGCAGGTCTACGTCTCCCTTGATCTTTAAAAGGATCATTATTTTGTTGGGTTGGATTAGTTGCATCAGGATAGCTCTTTTTTCGACCAAGCTTTGGTGATTTCGGACGAGTTGTGGGCAGCTTTTAGGAAAAAGAAAAGATTCAAGTTAGAAAACTCTAGTGAAACGTTTCATATGAAAAATCAATACTAGCCTGCAATCTGCTTAGAAGTAAAAGACCATTCACGATAAAATTCAACTGCAAATTCAGGTATTCTTAAAAAGAATGGTCATCAAATACATCAATTCACTAAGAACTTTGTAAATATAAAAATCATTAAGAACTTCGTAAATAAAAAAAAAAAAAAAACACAATTAGCAATGAAAATTGAATAGGCTGGATGCAAGACGATACTCGAAAATGACATATCAAAAGGAAGTGGAAACACATAGATGCCAAATCACAGATCTCATGCCATAATGAATCTTTCGATGTATCCTAGCCCGTAATAATATAAGCGGCGCACAGCAAGCTGCATTTCTGATGATACTTAACCACAATGAGGATGTCCAAAAGAAAACTCCTAGCAATCTCACAGGCAACTAATCTGGATCTCAGTGAACTTTCACTAAAGCTTGGAACCAGTATAATCTGGTCCCTTATTAGAGAGCAGAATGCTATTAAAAAAAGAGGTAGCTTATGAATAATCACATGTTACTACAGGGTTGTCACCTTTTTCAGTTCAGTCTGCAGAGGAGGCCCATCATGGTAGAAACTTGGCATAGGTGTAGCTTTGAATGTCAAGCTCTTCCTCAGTTGCTTAATAGCTGCCTCTTGTACTTCCTGAAAGAAAAAGATAAAGCTTAAACCAAGGCGACTGTAGATTTTTATAAGTGTAGTTTAATTACTTATTTGCTAATAATTATGTTAATAGAAAATCTGATAGACAATTCCTGACTTGTATTGATAAAAAATGAATGATTCAAGTTTTGCTGGACAATTCAGAGTAGGCAGGAAATATTATAAAAAACAAATAAGAGTGACAAGCCTAATATGTGTAAAAATCTCTTTGACTTGAAAACTTAACTGATCCTTTCACTGGAATGTACATACGGAAGACCACCGACGAAATGGATAGAAACGACAAAGCAACTTCTTCCATCATTTTAAAATTTGATTACAGTTGTCTACAAAATGACTAGGAAGGCAACAAATTATTAGTTTTTTCCCCATAGTTTGGATTTTCATGACAATTCTAATTCAGACAAAACTGTAGAAAGCACTCGGTTAATACCAATAATAATTAAATAAAGCTAGTATATTTGGAGTTTGGATGCTGCAAAATAAAGAATATACCTTTGACCTAGCTTCACATTGGCTTCTTTCAGCCTCCAAAGCTTGGTGCTTCTCTTCCAACTTTAGATAAAACTATACAGAAATGAATACCGACGTAAAAGAGAAAATTATTTTCAGCAGAGTGTTCAGATCTTTTTCATACAATGAAAAAGATAATGTAATATACCTACCTCCTTGCGCTTCTCTGCACGTTCAGTGCATTTGAAAACAGGGGCAGAAGCCACTGTAAGCCTGCCTTTTGATGTTCTCAGAGATGCTGTAGTTCTATAAATTGTTCAGGATAATCAACCATTCTCTTTTGAACAGGTAAATTGAATCTAATAGGAAAAAGATCAATAAAATGTTAGAGGATACATAGAAGTAACAGAGCAAGCATCCTCGTCATTCAGAAGCTTTGTATCATCGGGTTGCGTAGACTTCCTTGACAAAAGAGCTGTGTTACTCTGAAAATTATCATACAGAAAAATATCATGACATTTTTCTTTTATCTGTTGCATGATTTCCAAATAAAGTACATTACTTTAAGAAAGAACACGATTATTCCCTGAAAATTATAAAAGAAAAGAGGCATTCATTTATTGAGGATAAAAGGCATTAATCAGCCACCCTTCTCCCTTCCTCACTGAGATCAAAATAACGAAAAGAAAATCTCACCTAGACATCAAAAAAAAGAAAAAGAAAAAAAGAAACAGCAGGGGTAAAAAAAAGAAGAAAAGGATCAAGAGGCGAAAATTACAAAATGAAATGCATTGAGAAAGAAGAATATGTTCCTCGATGTTTGCAAGAACAAGTGGAGAGATAAATTACCTGGTTCTTCTTCATCAGATTTGTTGGCTCAGAGTAAGAGTTGTTCCCATTCCAAGTAGCATTGCTAGAAGTATGATTCCCACCAGAAGCACGCTTGTTAGTTGCAAAATGAAAGCTTCGAGAAACAGTGAGACGAGAATGTACCAGTCCAGTATTAGCTGACTTTTGTTCCGTTTTAATGGAAGAAGCCAAGTTTTTCTGACTAAATGGCTTCCGGGCAACATACCTCACATTTTTCTTCTCTGGGATACCAGGGCCTACATTAGGATTCTCTATAGAAGGTTCTTCTTGCTCCTTAAGACCATTTTCTTTTTGATGAATAGATAATGGTTCTACAGAATCTTCCATGGTGTATCCATTCACAATATATTCAGGATTAAGAGAGACTTTAGCACCTTCATTCAAATCATCATGCTCGGAAGGTTTAGAGACACGACTATCAGTTTGCTTGGCATTATCAGTGGTTGAAGAAATAACAACAAAATCCAATTCTTCATTGCAACTTGTGTCTGTAACCTCCGTTTCCATATTGCTGTAATAGAAAATAAGAAAAATAACAACTTGAGATCAAACAAGCATAACTATGACATAGAATCCATCTGAAAAGTGCACAAAAATGATCAACTGATTTTATTAGAAAATAATAAAATAAAACTAAATATTTGATTCTACATGCACAGCAATAGTGATACAATTCTCATTTCAAATGGAAAAGCCGTGACTTTTATATTCAGGTAATAGTAAGTCTGTAAGCATGATCCCACCAACAGTTAAAAAACAAAAGAAAAAAAAAGATAAAAAAAGAAAGAAGAAGAAAAGAGTGTGAAATTTGTCCACTAGCACATGTAGAAAGCAATGTACACTAATTGCTCAAGTTTCACTTAAGATTAATGCATCTAGCATTACCAGTATGAGAACTTACCATAGCTACTAGGATTCTTCATTTAGCATATTCTATGAATTTGGTGTTTAACTAGCTTCCTTAAAGCCTCACAATGAGGCAATAAAAGAAGCTTAATAGTTAATATCTCAAGCAACAACACGTGCATCGGCAACGTAATTTGAGTGAAAGTATGTAAATCATCTAACCCAGTGGCCTAGTGGGTGAAAACGACTACGGGGCCCCTTTCGCCTTTACTACAGCTCAAAAAATTGATAAGTATGTCATCCAACAACTTTATGGCTTAAAATGCAAATATGTCGTAGTCGAGTAACTATTAAGAAAATTTATGAAATTTTTTGAGTTTAGTACAACTAAAGCAACCTTAAGAAGTTGTAAAGCTATATTGCTTAGTCAAACAATATTTAACCTATGCATGCATGAATATCGTTTCGAATTCCATCGACTTGATTCTCCATCATAAGAATTTCAATCAAAATTGAAGAAAATTCTAGATTATAAGCACACATATAACAATTAAGTTACTTCAAAAGGCATCTTTTCTTTCGGACTAGAGACAAGCGACCTTAACTTACTAATAGATATCGTAAAGTCGAATACCAATTACATGGTAAACTTATACCCTTCAGTAATGGACATATCAATAGTTAAACATTGGAGTATAATACACACTCATCAAGCAAAAGAAACGTATGATTTAGTGAAAATTGCAAAGAATTTTTTTTAAAAAAAGGGTAAGCATCCATTAGTATAGAATCCTTCGAATACAGATTCAAAACAAAATGAAATGCTGAAGATGGAAATGCCCAATCGACTAAGTAATCGATCTCACATTGTCTACCTAATTGATCCACGAAAAGCTCAAAGAGAACTCGATTTGCGGGGTCGATTAGCCCAATAATCGATGCGATTAACGAAAAATAACCAGAGTGAGAACCAAATTGAAGAGGCGAGATTGATACAAAGCGAAATCGAGGATAATGAGGAAAATTTCTTACGCTCGATCGCTTCGTCCTCTTCTCTCCGCCCCTCTTCTTCTTCTTCTTCTTCTTCTTCGTACGCGCACCCTCGTCGCTGCTCCACTGGAGCTATTTATGAGCCACCCTGCTCTAACGCCGTTATCTAACGCTTGGAGGTTCGAATTGTAACGGCGCCGTTAGGCTCGTTACGGTGTTCGAACATTTTGGGCGCGCCACCGTCCACTTTTCACGAATCTCAACGCACCGCGCGCTGGTAATAATAAAAGAGAATAATTAATGTGCGCGACTCCGCACAGGAAATAGGCTTATTACCAGCTAATTAATTATCCCCACATTTATAATTCGTGCGTTTAAAGCGAAGCGACTGTTGCGTATTCGTACATTGTATGTGTCATTTTATAATTGACATGCTTTTTATGTGACATCAACAATTTGAAAATAATAATAATAATAATAATATTTTTTGAATTTTATAAATTGTCTAAATAAAAGGAAATCATATGAATGATTGTATTTGAAATCATACGGCTTAAAATAAATTTCACGAGGATTAATTTTTTATTTTTTAGATTTTTATATCGCAAAGTAATCATATTGCAAACTCAACGACACCCATTATCTAATAATTAATCAACTAAAAAATTTGCTAAAAGAGAAAGAGGGCCCCGAGTGACTCACACAGTCGAACTCATCATCCGACATGGGAGCTGTACAGGTGGAGATGGCACATCCGACGCGATATCGCGATGTGGATACACCAACCGATCCTGTACACTGCATGCCCTGATTTGTTCAATCATATTATGATCCTCACGCCTCCCTGAAAATCGACCGTTGGCTAGTTCTTTCACAAAGTTCCCCACCACCCCTTGTTGGCTCTGCACCTGTACTGTGCATAACGGACCACGCCAAGAAATGTCTTGTGTTTCAAACCTAACCTTATTCTACACATCTTGTTGTCGGGACTTCAAATTTTTATCTAAGATTTTTTCTTTGCAGTCACTTGAATTTCAAAACGGATAAAATCGATAAGTCTCTTATATCTGTTTCTAAAAAATATATTTATTAGAGCTCCTCGGAGCTCGTACCCTAACATTTCTTTTGACTTGTAACTCTATGAAGGCATCTTTACATTTGCTTTAAATAGATGTGGCCTCCACCTCTTCAATTCAGAATTCTTATTTTATAATTCTTTACTCAAAAATAATAAAAGAGTTTTTTTCAACTCTTTCTCTCGTGCTTTAGTCTATGACGAGTAGATCCTAACTTAGTAAGTAAAAAAATAAATTTACTGACTTCGCGAAGGATGGCAAGCACCGCACATGCTAGACAAGTAATTTCGCATAACTCTGTAACATTGTGCATCTGTATATTTTGCACTGCGGTTTTCATGACCGGTGAATACGAAGCATAAAAAAGTGCTTTCTAGCTACTTTTAGAGTATCAGAATTAGTTCAAATTCCACGAAACTTCTACTTTTATCTATCTACATGTTAAGTATAATGTATTTAATTAAATATCGTTCCAAGTGTGCTAAGAAGTGCCCACCTTCTTAGAGAGGATCGATGGAGGATAAAAAAGATGGTGCATATTTGCACGGATGCACCAGGTGCACATGATAATCTCTTTGTAAAGTGTTTGAAGTTACAAACAATTTTCATAACAAACTTTTCAGGTTTAAAAAACTTATTTACCTTTTGCCGCCTAAAGCTCTAATTAAATTATTTATTTTTTTTCCGTAAGTATAAGAACATTTGTGAACCAACACAAATTAACCAATCGGTATGTCACACGTACACCCTTTCATCTTATTAAGATGAGACATGGCTTTCTATCATTGACTTTCTATTTTAGGGAAAGCTAGCAAATGGATTTCCATTATCAGCAAATATGTGATAGAGAGATACTGTGTTCCCTCCTTGATGATGCGTATGGAAATAATTTATTAGCTACTACATGAGATTAGTTATTGATATATGGCATCTAGATTATTTTTTTTTAAAGAGAAAGGTAGCATGCTATCCGCTTCGTTTATTTTATTTAAAAATAAACTTACCTGAAAAATATGAATCGATTAGGATTCGAATTTGGGTCTCGGGTATCAACCATTAAGCCTTTTTTGCCACTTACGCTAGAGACGGTCGGTCATCTAGCTGATGCACAAAGATATATAAAGAGCAATCTTCCGTGCATATAAATTGTACAACTGATAGAGGATATTTATTCATGCTAATTATTAACAAATATAAGATGAAACAATATAATAATAATAAAGCAGTGACAAGGGCCCAAATCTAGGCCTGTCGTCATTATCCCAGGCCCAGGTCTATCCAATTAGAGGGTCAGGCCGTGCGGGCTTGAACTCGTTCTTTGTCTTAAAAAGCCCAGTGTTTTGAAGGTGTTGTTATATGTTATATAGCACACTGTGCTATCACACGTGCCCATCGATATACGCAGTTTATTCAAAGCATCTGTTCATTGATGCTACAAAGTTTTTGATTGGATTGAGAGATGTGTGGTTAGGATGATGTGGGCCCCCAAGGATTAAGTGGGTGGTTGGTTTAATAGTATGATCTAACGGGTGAAAATCATTAAAGGAGTGGATCTAACGGCGAAAAACTTGCTAGCACCGAATGCTTCGTGCTATTTATAGCATAGCAGTCGGACTCATGTTATATATATATATATATATATATATTATTTTATGTCAAAATCATTTAGTAAATAATAGTTGTGTTCGAAAAACTCTTTATCAATAATAAATTGGGCTCTATCTTTTAAAAATTAAATTTGACCTTGGTTAAACTTGTTTTTGTATCTCAGGAGCTTGCAGAAGAGTATATATATATATATATATATATATATATATATATATATATATATATATATATATATATATATATATATATATATATATATATGTAGTCCCATTGATACTATCGATAGCACCATGCATTTGGTGCTATCAAGTTTTCCGCGTTAGATTCATCCCTTTGATGATTTTCACACGTTAGATCATACTATTCAACCAACCACTCACTTAACCCTTAGGGGCCCACATCATCCTAACTACACATCTCTCAATCTAATGGTCAACTTGGTGAAAGACATGACTTTATTTGATATAGATAGCAGTATATATATATATATATATATGAGAAAAGATAACAAGCTATTCGTTTCATTCATAAAAAAAATTAAATTTGGCAACATAGGTGAGACAGCAAAAACCTCAAGAAAAAAAAAATCAAAAACATAAAGAGAGAGATAGAGGGGGCGAGGGAGGAAAGAAGGGGGGAGGATTAAACTACAAGTACGTTATGCTGGTGAGAAAGAGCGTAGCGGAGCGCGTAAGGGAGAAGGGGAAAAAATCTGTAAAGAGAATCGCATGGGCAGACGAGCTTGGTGAAGCTTTAGTGAGGGTGGATGGGTGCTTTGATGGAGAGAAGAGGCTGGTACCTGGAGTAGGAGGGAAGAGAGAGCTAGAAGAAGGGAGCAGTAATGGACACTTAAGAGGTAAGCCTCAGAAAGGGTCGGAAGTGACGGTCGAGGTTGGCGATACTTCGCGGAAGGAGCGTAGATGCCAGCGAGAAGAGGAGGTGACCTTGCATTCTAATGGCAAGGATTCATCTAATGAGCTAAAGCATGGAGTAATTGATGGACACTGTGAAGGTAAGAAGAGCTTACCTCATAGCTCGGGGAGGGGGAGGGGTGGGTACAGTGGGAATGGTGGCGAGAGTACCTACTCTAGCTCCTGTCGGAGGACTTATAAGGAGGCTCTGGTGGGAAGTCTGAACACACCCAACGGCATCGCCACCTCCCACCCCAAGAAACCCACTGTTCATCTGAGGCCGAAGCATCCTCTACACTCCAACCGGGATAAAAGATGTTTTAGATGCTTAGCCAAGGATCATTTCGTCGCCGTCTGCCGGGATCCCGTGAGGTGTCGTAAGTGTCTGAGACTGGGCCATCGAGCGCATCTGTGCAAGTCGAATACCCACCACGACCTTCGAAAACAGAAGGTGAACGGCAGTATGTTTAGACCCTATCAGCGGCCCGGTCGTGCTCCGGATCGGCCGACGCTGTCGAAGGCATTCGTGCCGCACACGGATGTATACCTACGACGAAGGGAGATGCGCCAAAACGCAGTCCTTGCCGACGTTATCCAACCGGCGAACTTGGGGTCTGATCCAGCTACCTCAATCAAGACGGCGATGGCGAGGCGCTTTGGAGGATACATTGACGACTTTGCGGTCGCACGATATACAGCCAGGGACTTTGCGATCTTCCTTCCAGAGTGGGTCGCTGCTGATGATCTCACAAGGAGGGAAGTTTTATCTCTCAACGATTTCAGGATTCGGTGCTACCCATGGGGGAGGTACTGGAATGCCAGCCCTCACCGATCGCGTTATCGGGCATGGATTCGACTGGTTAACTTGCCTTTCGAGATCTGGACAATCCCCTGTGTTGCAGCCTTAGTCGGGGGGTTTGGCAGGTTTGTGAAGGCGGACGTCAACACTACAGCTTCGACGGACCTCCGTGCCTACCGATGCCAGATTATTCTTGATTCGGTGTCCGATGTCCCGCAAAACTTGTCCGTTCTTCTCGGCGAGGAGCGGTTTTCAGTAAGGGTTCTTGTTGAAAGCTGGGAGAGGATCGAAGACCGGGGGGGAGGTGACCCTCCGTTGCCGCTGCAGGACGGGTTGGAGCAAGGTGAGATGGAGGATGAGGGATTCGACATCAGTGGAGGAAGTGGCAGTGTAGGGGATCAAGCGGGTACGGAGGACGTGCAAGTGAATGGAGCAGGGGAAGTAGAGGAAGCTGAGGTACCCACACGACTCCGAGAGACCCCTCGCGACACTGTATTCCGCGAGGCCTCCCGCAGCACGGTGATCTGCGAGGTCTTCAGCGGTACGGGCATCCGGGGGACGAAGCAGAAGAGAGAAGGAGCGACGAAGTTGGGCGAGCGAGGTTACCGTCCCTCGCTTCTCAGGGCGAAGCCGACTGCCGGAGCACGACGCGCGCCTGGCTCGGATGGGCGATGTCGGCGCGGGTCGGGTGACCCTGGCGTAACGGTTGAGGAAGGAGGGATTGTGGGCCACGGTGGCCGAGCAGCACGTGCATCGGCCGGTGGGCTGGTGATGTACGGGCAGGCCGGTGGCTGCTCGGGATGGAAGGCGACCCACGGTGACCGCGCAGCACGTGCATCGGGCGATGGGCCGGTGGTGTACGGGCGGGGAGCGGGGAGCCCAACGGGACGCGGCGGCTCGGGACTCGAGGGACCGAATGCACAGCGAACGAAGCTTGAACGACAAATGGAGATTTTCGATTTTTGCATGAAAAGTGAGGCTAGCGGGGTGTGGTATGAAAAAAGCAAACCTTCCATGTCATTGTCTGAGGTGGTTTATTGGGAGTTGCACAACTCGGGTCCCAAGAATGTGGGGCCCGAGGTATTAATTGCTCAGGGACTTTCCTTGGAAGTTCACCCGAGAAGTCAACCCCCCAAGACCTCTTTGAAGCCTGCTATTAACCGGGTGGACATTAATGAGAGTGGGTGTGAGAATCTTTTAATTAGAGGGTGCGTGAAACTTTTAATTAATGGGTGTGTGAAACTTTTAATTAGTGGAGGATTGGTGGCATTGAGGAAGTGGGCCGCGTACATTGCACCTATACCAAGCCCAAACCTTAGAATTTTCGTACAGGGAGGAAAGGTATGCGGGTGGGCCCACTTTCCGAATTCAATCGGGAAGTGGGACTTTCATACGGCTTCATGTAGGACCGAGTCGGACCCTTGTGAACAAGTCATGACGTTGAAAGCATTACCTGGACATTCTTCTGGCCACCAACAAGTTCTAGCGAGTAGCGAGGTGGAGTTAGGATGTCCTACACAGCTAACTGCGGTGTGGGAGGGGCAGCCTGAGAGGACGGAACCCACAGTCATCAGTGGGGATGTGGTGGGTTCTTTTCTACCACGGACCAGCAAGAGACTCGTGAAATCCGGGAAGGCATCTGCCTTGTCTCGGGCAATGATAAGGAAAGCTAGCCAGCGTGAGGGAGGGGATGGGCGTGGGGTCAACTCTTCTGTCAAGAAGCTTCGCCGTTTGGGCCGACGTTGTGGTGTCAGCCTGGATGATTCTGAGGCGAAGGATTTCGTCGACTTCCTGTGCAAGTAGGTGTAGGTGGAGTGGGTTTCTGTGTTTTTCGGCTCCATTTTGGGGGGTTTGGGATGGGGTGTCTTTATGCTTGTTATCATGTTTTGTGTGTGTAGTTGGAATGTAAGAGGGCTTAATAGCCTTCCTAAGCGTAACGCCGTTAGGGCGGTCATCTCGAAGTTTTTCCACGGGGTAGTGTGCCTTCAGGAGTCCAAAGTGAACCATGTTTCGGGCTCTTTTTTGCGTAGTATAGCCGGATCCTTTCTAAACAAATGTGTTTTTTTGGAATCGAATGGTGCCTCCGGGGGAATAATTACGTGTTGGAGCTCTCGGGTGTTCTCTTGCCACGATGTACTCGTGAGAAATTACTCGATTACCGTACTCCTTTCACACGTCAAGACGGGGAAAAAATTTTATGTCACTAATGTGTACGGGCCCGCAACTTGGGACGGTAAAGAGGAGTTCTATTCGGAATTGGCTCAGCTAAAAGCGTGTTGTGAAGGAAGATGGGTTATCTGCGGAGATTTCAACAGTATTAGGAGACGGGAAGAGCGTAAAGGGAAGACCTGGAGTGCTCGAGCTACGGATTGCTTCAATGAGCTTATCAGAGAACTTGAAGTAATCGACCTACCGATGAGGAATCAATCCTTTACGTGGTCAAATATGCAAAAAAATCCTACCCTCGCGAGACTTGACCGTTTCTTAGTTTCAACGGAGTGGGATCAGGATTTCCCTTTGTCCAAAGTGGAAGCGCTCCCTCGGGTTACTTCTGATCACTGCCCCATTCTCTTATCGGTGGAGAAGAACATCAAGCGGAGGATAAAAGTGTTTAGATTCGAGGAAGCTTGGCTAAATCATGAGGGATTTATCGACAAATTACCTGGATGGTGGAACGAACGGACCTCGGAAACTTCAGCAGTACTTACTATCACAGCGAAACTAAGACATTGTCGGCAAAAAATTAAAGAATGGTGCAAGCAAGAGTTCTATAGCATCAGAGAAGTGAAAGATGAGATAATGACTCAAATACTAGAGATCGACAAAGCCGAGGAACAAGACATTCTTTCAGAAGAAAGAGAACGATTAAGGGATGAGCTAAAAGCTAAATTAGGTCGAATTCTGAACGATGAAGCCATTTTGTGGCGAACTCGGGCTAAACAGCATTGGTTAAGGGAAGGAGATCGGAACACTAAGTATTTTCACAGTGTAGCTAATGAGAGACGAAGAGCCAACGAAATCGGCGTGGTTGTTGATAACGGGAGGGTTTACCTGGCTGAGGAGGAAAAAAAGGCCTATTTTGTTCGTAAATTTAAGGAGCTATTCACGCCGGAGGACTCAACCCCAGCCTCTTTCGGGGATTGGAGCGGCCTCTTTTCTGCTGGTCAGATTGCGGAGGATAAACTTCGGAGGCTAAATGAACAATTTAGCATTGACGAAATAAAACAGGCAGTCTTCCAATTGGGAAGTAATAAAGCACCGGGCCCGGATGGATTTTCAATAAGGTTCTACCAGACCTTTTGGGATACTGTAAAGGATGATTTGTTTAACCTTTTTCAGAATTTGTACGAGGGGAAGCTGTCTACCGCCTCTATCGACTATAGCTATATTTGCTTGATCCCTAAGAAGGTAGGGGCGGAGAGTGCAAGTGACTTCCGTCCTATTAGCCTTCTTAACGGCATCCAGAAGATCGTGTCGAAGGTACTAGCTAATCGGCTCGTAGTCGTCCTGAATGACTTGATATCCCCATCTCAATCAGCTTTCGTGAAGGGGAGGAACATCACCGACGCGTATGCTACAGTCTCGGAACTTATAGGGTGGGGGTGTAAGAAGAGTATTGAGGGGGTCGGTATAAAAGTCGATTTCGAAAAGGCCTATGATAGGATTCATTGGCCATTTCTTTTTAGTATACTAAGGTGGTGGGGGTTCGACAATAAATGGTGCGGATGGATAGAACAGTGCGTGTGTAATGCGAAAGTAGCTATATTAGTCAACGGGGAGCCAACCAACTGGATTAAAACTAAGAGAGGAGTGCGTCAAGGTGACCCGCTATCGCCCTTCCTGTTCTTATTGGTGGCGGAGTGTCTAGCCAAAATGACCGACGTGGCCACTGCTAACAATCTCCTTAAAGGGATTGGCCCATCCAATGAAAGTAGAACTACTCTCGTACAGTTTGCGGACGATACTTTCTTCTTCTGTGAAGCGAGGAAAAAATATATGAAAAACCTTCGACTCATGTGGAGCCTCTTCGAGTGGGCCTCAGGTATGAAAATCAATAGAGAGAAGTCGGAACTCTACTATATGGGGCAGATTGAGGCCAGGGCGGCAAGACTAGCAAACCTATTGGAGTGCAAAGTTGGTACCCTGCCAACCACTTACCTTGGCTTTCCTCTCTCCCCTAGAGCACCCACAAAGGCGGTATGGAGAGAGATCGTTCAAAAAATTCAGCGCAGAACTGACGGATGGCAAGCCAAACTTCTATCAAGAGGCGGTAGACTCATACTCGTCAATGCAGTCCTTACCAATCTACCCCTCTACTTCCTTTCTGTGTATAAGGCACCTAAGTGGGTGACCAAGCGCATCGAAGCCTTACGCAGAGACTTCTTCTGGAACGGTGTAAGTAACTCTCTAGGCAAGGGCTGTTTGGTAGCTTGGAAGAGCGTCTGTTTGAGTAAAATACAAGGGGGGCTGGGCATTTTGGATATAACTATTATGAACTGTGCACTTCTGATCAAATGGTGGTGGAGATTCCACACTGAACCACAGTTACAGTGGATCAAGTTAATCCGAGCGATGTATTACCGAAGACGAAGACCTTTACGGGAGGGAAAAAGCTTCAGCCCCTACTCATACTGGTGGAAGGGAGTTGTTAATACCGGTGTCTTATTCCTGGTCGTTTCCCACCACCTGGGTAACGGAAACTCTATTGATTTTTGGAAGGACAGATGGTGTGGGGACACCTGCTTACACTTGGCATTCCCGGAGATCTATGCGCTGGCGGAACACAATTTAGTAATGGTCAAAGACTGTTTTAACAATCAGGGTTGGAACTGGACTAGGATGTTGAGTGATGAGTTGATTATAAGGTCCGGGTTAGGAGCAGGTCTCTCGGTACTCAAGGATAGGGTTTCAGGATACTATGTAACGGAAGGACCGGACACTATACGTTGGAGATGGTCGACCAACGGAATATTCTCAGTCAAATCGGCCTATACCATGTTGAATGACAGGGGTATGAGAGACGAACGTGCTAACAAAATTTGGAAGTTACGTATACCTCTCAAGGTTAAAGTGTTCTGTTGGCTAGTACTCAAGAAGAGGCTCGTAACAGCTGATAACCTCGCGAAGAGAGGTTGGACTGGCGATATGACCTGTAGGCTATGCATGTCACACGACGAGACCGTAAACCATCTACTTGCGCAATGCGTCTTCACTAAGTTTATCATGGTGATGGGTGTAGAGAATATTCAAGCGACTGAGCTAGGAAACGATGTTATTCATATCTGGGATAGGTGGATGGTGAAGAAAGGATTGCTGAATACAAGGCATAGCCTTCCTGAATTGGCTGCGTGCTGGTGGACCATTTGGAAGGCTAGGAATGATATAATCTTTCGAAACATCCAACTAGATCCCCTCGTGGCGGTGTATAGAATTAAGGAGCTGCTGAATTCTTGGAAGTTTTGTGCATAATCTACTAGATGTCCTAACATCGTTGTTGTTGTTGTTGTTGTTGTTGTTTTTTTTTTTTTTTTTTTTTTTTTTTTCTCTCCCTTTGAGGCCTTGACGCCTCACCCATGAAATTTAATTCATCTTTTCATCAACGGGTTATAGCTACCTTTTCTCAAAAAAAAAATTCTGCATGAATAAATATATACGGTGAAGAATTTGAGTTAGGCTTGAGTTTCGTCCTCTAAAAATAACATTATTTTTTTCTAACTAAATTACCCATCACGTAGCTGAAAGTTAGTGAGTTTATTTATTTGAGTGTGACCGTCAATTTTGCTATAATAATTTTTTCAAAGTCCGGTTACTCATCGTACTGATGCGATGTGATAGACAAGTCGTTTGTCCCAAAAAGTAGATACCAAAAGTAGACCCATATATATACTTGGGTACCTAAAAACGTTTTGAGTCCGCATCAAGCATTTTCTTACGGAGGCGTGCGAGTGATCTAAGCGCGAATCTCAAAGTGGGACCACAGCCACAACCTGAACGGGAGCACGGAGCGGTTAAGACAAAATCGTTAATTGGGGGCGAGACTCACATTAACTGATCTTTAACAAGGGGTAACGGCCTCGTACGGGCCCCACCTGCTAACTTCCAAAATAACAAATCTTCCCGCCAACCGACAAACGCCACGTGTCCCTTGTTACTCACCGGTTTCCAAAACGCGCGCTTTAACTCGCTCTCGTTATGGCACGGTTACGCCGAAGACTATAACCCCCTATATATATATATAATGTGCGCAGCACTCGGAGCACCTCACACGGTTGTTTCCTTCGAGCGAACGCGAGAGAGAGAGAGAGAGAGATAGAGAGAGAGAGAGAGAGAGGGAGAATGGAGATGGAGAGGGAGAGGGAGATGGAGGGAGCGGTGAAGGTGGTGGAAGCGACGAGCGAGGCGGCGGCGGCGGAGGCGGCTGCGGCGGAGGCGGCGGCTCCCGCCACGGAGGATGCGGTGGTGGCGCCGACGAAGAAGAACCGGATCCAGGTGTCCACCAACAAGAAACCGCTCTACTTCTACGTCAATCTCGCCAAGGTATATAGCCCTCTCGATCCGTCCTTGTATGTGAGGGAATTGGATCCTTCAACTTCAAATGGTTGTATATGGTGGAATTAGGGTTTGGATCGAGCTATTTTGGGCCTTATTTTCTTCGATTTAAAGCACTGGAGTGGGTAATTTCGGATATGTGGTCGGTGTTCTGTTACGAATCAGGTATTACGCGATTTCATCGGGATCGTGATCTGCTTGTCAGGCTAGCATTCATTTCGATCTATTTTGGCGTTATTTTCTCCGATTCAGGTCGCTAGAGTGGGTGATTTCTGATGATAATGCATGATTCTTTGCAATCTTTGTTCAGTGTCTGCTTAGAATTAGGTAGTTTGTAGCTTCATCTAGATCAGGATCTGTTCGTTGGTGCACCTATCTGTTTGATCTATTTTCACCTTATGTTCGTTGATTTAGGGCAGTTGAGTAGCTAATTTCGTTGATTTAGGGCAGTGAGTGGCTAATTTATGATACTGCATGATTACTTGTGCGATGTTATCCGCTGTTCCTCTCTGAATCAGATATTGTGTAGCTTACTTAGCACGGATCGCGATCTGTTCGTTGATGTATTTTTATGTTTTATCACAGTATTTTCTCATTTTCTATGTGATCACATTGTTAATTACTTGGTGTTAATGTTTCTTTATAGCTGTTTCTCTCTTCGTTAGATTTCTTCATGTTTGAGTACGGAGACCAAACAATTTTTGGATGCTTCGCAGAGTGCTAATGTAATTTAGATTTGACCGGTATTTGCTCTGATGCGATGATGCAATTTTACTTTTCTCTGTCAATCTTTTGATCTTTCCACTGTTTTCTCAGTTGAAGATCCATTCTGGTAAAATACATAATTGATTCTTGTTAATTAGTTTCCCTTTCCATATTATTATATTCTGTACTCTTTTCTTTTTTTTTTCTTTTTTTTTGTTCTAAATGCCAATAATGGTTTCACAGAGGTACATGCAGCAGCATAATGAGATCGAACTTTCCGCGCTGGGCATGGGTAACACTCTCTACTCTGACCACCATCAGATGCTATTTTATAAAAGGAATCAAAAGAAAACGAATAAATGAAATTTCATTGCAATTGTAAAATAATAACATCTGAAATATTTGTATTACATGTTAATCATGGGCATTATCTTGGTAACATCTTCTTGATTTCAGCTATTGGCACAGTTGTCACGGTTGCTGAGATCCTGAAGAACAACGGTCTGGCTACTGAGAAGAGTAAGCCGCGAACTCAAGTCTCTTTTTCCATTCATGAAGACTTGAATTAGTGGAGAACATAAGCTAGTAGTCTAACTTTGTTTTTTAACTCAACATTAAATGGAGCAGAGATCCTGACTTCGACGGTTGGCACCAAAGATGATACCAAGGGCCGCCTTGTTAGGAAAGCCAGGGTGGGTCTCTCCCTTTCCCCACCATTAAAATCATATATATATATATATAGGACAAATGACAATTTTGTAATTCTCAGAGCTGTAAACTTATAAACTTTAATTTCTTCCAATATTTATACTTGCAGATTGAGATTTTGCTACACAAATCAGAGAATTTCAACAACCTCGTCCGTGCTACCAAAGCGGATCAAATCAAGGCAGTTCAGCCGGAGATTGAGGCATAAGAGAGTAGTGGCGTGTACTATCTTTGTGTGTTTCTACATAGTTCTTCCGCATATTATTCTCTCTGCAGGTAGCGTAGGGGGATATGTCGGACCAGTGTGTCTGGTATGGCAGACCCTAGCATCCGCACAACCGTATTCTGTCACCTCTAATGTGCTCAGCAACCCATGATGGCTATAGAGTGCTTCTGGGCGAATGTTCTTCATCTTCTTCTTCCTTTCTTCCTTTTTTGTCTAGTTCTGATGTTCAACTAAAGCCTTTAATTTTGGGACTTGCTTCTGTATGAGATGGTTGATGTCCCATGAGGGGTACCAGTTACAAATAGATTCTTCTCAAGTTTTTGGCATTCTCTATTACGGTTGTCTCTGTACCTTTTTTTTTTTTTTTTCCCCTTGTTTCTTAGTTTGTCCGTAATAAGTTTTCGATTAGATATTTCGATCACGAAGTAACATAGCACGAGTCACTAAACATTTTTCCGTTTATTTTTTGCCAATTTAGTGTTGTTATTTCTTGTCGTGTGAATTCCTTTTTGAGGAGCCATAATAGCATTTAGTTGCTTGTACTATACTAGCAAAAAAGTGCAGCTCAACATACTGCTGACCCTGTTTTGTAAGTAAAGTAAATTGATGCTATAAACAAAATATGGATCTTATGTTCTAATAAGACGTTTCTGTTGGTATACTAAGGTTGCAAATGAAACAACAGGGAACTACGTACTAGTTATAATAAGGAACTATGAGTTGATTGTAATGTATATCTCAACCTATTAACAACGAACATTGTACGAACCAATTAACAAAGAACAAACTTAGTCATGAAATTCTTATTTTTAGGGATTTAATTAGGATTTCCATGTATAACCATTTTGTCTTAACCCAAACATCAAAAATGTGCTCTTGATATTATGTTCAAATGATATGTCCGCCTCCTACATATATATATATCTTTTCTGTACAAGAGATATATTAGGAAAGGACGTTTGAGCTTCTTATCTAAAATTTGGTTTTTGAATAGAGGAACGAACTAGTTCGAATATATTCAAACCCCCCTTCCCGATATATCGTTATTATAGATAAGAATCTGGATCTTCTTGTGGAAAATCTGTTTCCACACGTGGCTTCGTGAAACAACTTCGAATTTGAACTCGACAAAAAAACAACTCTATAAATAGCTAACTCTCTTTCCCTCACCCCTCCGCCTCGTAAGCGTCGTTCCACTCTTTTTTACTAGGCTATTATTATTACTCTAATTAAATTATTATTATTATTATTATTATTATTATAATAGTTATTGTCCATTATATATATTCGTTTTTCCTCTCAGCTCAGCACTTACTGATGATGGTTCGGAGGTCGAAGAAACTACTGCTGCTTCTCTTCGTGATAATCTCAATCTTAATGCAGAACACTCCGGCCACCACAGCGGCGAGGGAACTTAAATACGAGTCTCTGCTGCAGACTGAGAAGCACGTTGGGCCGCTTTCAAAGAGGCCAATACCGCCTTCGGGGCCTTCTATGTGTTCTAATAGCTATAACTATTACGGTAGCGATTGCCCTGCTCCGCCGACACCTAACTAGCATAGATCAGTGCATGTATTTTGCAATTAGCATGCAAATTATTGCATAGCTTTTTTCCTTTTTTTTTTTTTTTTAGTTTCTCGATCGTATGGCGTATTAATTTTTGCGGGCCATGCATGCATGCAATTAATAATTAGTTATAATGCTAGAGTGGACTTATTTTTATGCATTTCCCTTTTATTTTTGCTCGCAATGGATATAATATTAGTTGCACTGGCATCGCTGACCCGCCCTTGCACCTATTAGATTTGGTTTTGATCCCACCCGAAATTGTAGATTGGATTCAAAGCTGATTCAAATACGACCCCATTAAGGCTGAGAATTGAACAACATGATTTTTGTTCAGGAACTCACTATACTTGTTCAACACACCGTGTTAGCAAACTTTCAGATATTGGAATCAAGATTTGACAAAATGAGCCTTAATATACCATTAATTAATACAAGTTGGATATATAACCTTTCATTTTTGATCCGTGCTATTTAGTCTAATTGTCTAATCAATACACCTTAGAAAAGTATATACTTATAATCTAAGCTACCGTTTGGTTCGGGGTTAAGAAAAAACTAGTTATTTCAGGAATAGAATTAAGTTCAGAGTTAAGGTGGGGTTAGAGTATTTTTTGTGTTTGGTTGAGAATTGGAGTTAGTTCAGGATTAAAAAAAATAATATTTAATTGGAGTAGATGGGATAATAAAGGACAATGAGTAAAATAGTATTTTGTTTAGTTGGAGTAGTAGGATGGGGCCCACCCCAAATGGGTTATTCCGGAATAGCTCATTAATTTGGATCCTACCCCTTATTTGATATGTTTGAAAATATATAAGTTGGGGGTTAAGGGATTATTCTACCCCTTAATCCGCAACCAATTACACTAGCTAAGAAACTCCAATTCATGCGTAAGGTTAGGATCGCTATTAATAAATTATAACAGTTGATGACAAGAATTTTAACACCAGGTTAAATGCAAGTTCATATAGCATATAGCTTAATAAATTTTAATAATTATAATCCTATCCCGTTTGTGAGCTAGCTCTAAAAACTAATTAAGCACCAGGTTAATTAGGTCGTTGAACCCGCTAGATTGTAGATACTTTAGGCTCGGTTCGCTAGCGATCGAGCTCTAAAAATTTTTCACCAAAACGAGATAATAACTAACAAAGTAGAAGTGTTACCACACTCGGTTATGCTAATTAAGCAGATGCGGTTTGAAAGTCTATGTTTGAACAAGTTGAGTGATTCCACGGGAATATTAAAAGTAGTCTAATAAATGATTTTAATGCATAAAATTCTGAATTGGAATTTTAGAAACGTCAGAGATCTTGTAATTAAGTTCTCTTCTTTGTCTGTTGCTACTAAATAGCTAGCGATGAAAATGATCAAGGAAAAAAACAATATATCACATCAAATATTTTTTCGGTCGTGCTACGGTATTAAATTAGAGAAAGAAAAAAATCTCTAGGATGCGTGCTTTTAAAGTTAATTTATTGAAATCTCTCAGCTATTTTTTCCAAAGCAACAAAATTATTTTTATTATTATTATTTTTGTGTCATGTATGATATAATTATCTGAGGCTGAACGAGGAAAAAGAGTCAGACGGAAATCGAATTCAGAATTGTTCGCTAGCTCTAAAACGGTTATCAGTAATTCTTATTTTTCAAAGACTTTGAAAATGTGAAGTAACCAGTTTTTAAATTTGAGATTTCAGATACTGATCAACAAGTTGTTTGCCACTTACGTTAGGAACCGCCTGTTTATATTGAACAATGAATGAATGAATGAATGCGCCGCACATTTTACGCTCTTGGGTTTTCTCAGTATACATATGCATACATATATACTTTTGACCCAACCGCTCGAGCAAGGTCAAGGTCAGTGCAAGTCACATAACGGCTCACAGGACGGAGTCCATTCAACAACCGGGCTTTTAATAAATTAAAGGAGCTATTCGCCGTTGAATCTGTCCACGTCAACGTCGTTATTTAAAACGACGTTCCTACTAGTGCTGATACATTCAATCGCTGCCGTTAGATTCTCCGCGGTTTTTTACTTGATGAGTGGCTGTGATCAGCCTTGGGCACCTGATGGCCCGTAGTTAATTACCTCTAAGGGCGTCTTTGGTTCGAGTTATATAATATTATCAAGTATCTCGATATATCCAAGTATCTTAGATTTCAACGTGAGATATACTGATACTGTATTAGCATATTTGATTTAATATAGTAATGTAATACTGGATTGCAGTATTTATAGTATTATTATGTTTGAGTCAGTCTATAAAATTCAGTAATTCTGACATAAAAGTATATATTTATTTTCAAAATTACCATATTGTGGTCACTTGAATATTAATTGACGAGAGAAAATATAAATAAAAAACTAAAATTAAAATTAAAATATAATAAATTAAATAAAAAATTATTATTTACATACAAAAAATTAAACTAGGCCTTTTATTTTTAGGCTAACACATGATTAATTAGCGCACAAAAATATATAAAATTTTTTCTAACATTTTTAAATTAGATCCGAGAAATAGAAAAAAAAAGACGATGTTGTTTATAAAAAAAAAAAAGACGTGCGATAGAAAGAAAGAGAGAGAGAGCGAGAGAGAGCGGCGTGCAAGAGAAAGAGGGGGAGGTGGAAGAGAAAGGGGGGGAGGGCGTGAGAGAGCGATAGAAACAATACTGTTAATTCTGTTTGGGGGGTGTTGGAAGGTAAAATTATTATTTTACATAATATATATAGTATATATTACCAGTTTTTAGTAATCCAAAATACACGACATTCCTCTCGTTAATATTTTCGGTATAATTTTGCTCGATTTGTAATGTTATATTAACGATTAGATTATATAACGGATGAATCAAACATAATAATCCTAATAAGATTGTCTGTAATCCTGTCATGATAATTCGAACCAAACGCACCCCAAAAACTAACGTTTTATTTTACGACTATTTTAGAATTTTATATATTATATAATAAAGATAGTGTACTACTAGTAAAGCTAATCTAAATATTAAAATTAAATTTATTGAATTCGATCACTGCTGATCAATTTGATCAAATTTTTTACTTAATCTCATTACGCATTCTGCCGTGGTGATTAATTGAATAATCAGTAAATTTTTAATGGACATGAGGACACTTAGAAAAAAATAAATAGAAATCAAATTAATCTCTCTTTATGTGTGTATATATATATATATATATGACAATTTATAATAACAAGAGCTAGGTAATGCGTATCCGTGCGACGTCGACACACCCTGTTTCTGCGGGTATATAAAGCAACAGCAAAATCACGTTACACAATCGCACGACTTTGTTTTTCAAACATGCATAAAGAAAAAACAAAGCCGTGTCTACGACTTTAGACTTAGTCATTTATGTAGAATGGGAAAAAAATAAACATCTCTTATTAGACTTCAAACTCATGCAAATTAAAGGCACGAAAACACGTATACTCACACACACCTACTTGTGTTTATGTTAACCCCCTAAGTGCTATAAAATCAACTCAATCCCCCTCCACCGCAACAGCATCTGCTCCAACATAAGAATCAATTAACATACCAAAAGTTCATATATTCTTTCCATTTCTTCTGCTTCTGCTTCCGCTTCCGCTTCCGCTTTTGCGTTCTGTGTTTTGGTTTTAGTTTATTGCAATTAAAGAGATGGCGATGTGCTCCGCGAGAGTGTTGTTGCTTCTTGTGCTCGTAGTCGCGAGCTTGAATCTCATCATGGCGGCGAGGCTGTTGGAGGGGGAGTCGTGGACGCGGAGTGTTGGCCTTCTCTTTCAATCTCTACCAAAGAATTCCGGAACTTCTTCGCAGCAGTCAGGATGCACACACAACCCTAACATCCATGGCGGAAATTGCTAGATTTCCATTCGCGATATATAGCGCGATCGTCGTCAATGCACGACAGTTTGCGCGGAAAATCTTTCCATTTATTGACAGATTCTTTTCTTTTTTTCTTCTTCTTTTTTTTTCTTTTGAAGCCATTGTTATGAATTAGCTAGAGAGGGTAAGTAAACATATAGGGAAAGGGAAAAATAAAATATACGTACGGATGGTTCCATGGATGCAAGATGGTGGAACTGAAGAACAAGTTATGATCAGTAGATTACTAAGAAACTGTTGGTTTGTAATTAAATTGGATATATTATACACTCAATATATAGGATATGTTTACCAATTAATCTATAGCTAGGTTTTGGTTCTTAATTTATTTTCTTTCAAGAATTTGTATTTATTTACCTGCAATTGCAATAAAAACAAGCTTGAGTTTAAAACAGCATTCAGCATCTACGAGACAAAAAACTAAATTAATTATTTGTAGAACGCATCCGATCGACACTGTATCACATGAGAGTCGTTGCAATACCACGTACGTGGCTTATCGGACGGCTCCCAACTCACCTTTGCGATGCACTTCCCATGCAACACCACATGACAGCTTTTAGAAGGCGCGTTCCCATGCACGTAGGCGGATCCTGTATAACTTTTTTGTTTCCCAAATTCATGTAAAGGTTTATTTTGTGGGTCTTTATTCTTTTCTTTTACTTCGTTTGCAAAGTATGGTGAACAACAATTAATTTTACCTCATCACCACGGTTGATTATGATGAGTTCATTATATAAGCTAGACCAACAATATATGCTAATCATAGAGGAAAAAGAAGTTGGGTAGATTTGTTGAAGGATGCCATTTTCATAAAGGTTAATTCATACAGCTGGTTTCTCCGATATAGTGAATTACAAATATATTTCTGTAAAATTCAACTTTCGTATATTGTTCTTATAAAAATTCTAGTATTTTCAAATATTTTTCTGTCGTTAGAATATGTTAAAAAACTTTAGTTAACCATAGGTTAAATGCTTAACTCTTGTTAATTTATAAGATAACTTTATATTTTTACCCATCTTATATTATACAGTTGTGGATTTTAGTAAGACATATTTGTAATGGCAAATTCGACATTTCACTCAAAATATAAATAATTTTATTACGGTAACAAAATAAAGAGACATATTTAGAGTATTAGAACTTTTATAGAAATAACATATCATAATTAAATTTTATAAGAATATATTTGTAATTTATATATTATGTTTGCAGCGACATGAATGCATTTAACCTTTTTTATAATAATAATGGTCATATTTTGTTTTGTAATATTGACTCTAGCGGGTCAAAAAGGTACTCTATGACTTTTAAATATTTTCAGGTCTAGATTGTTTGTAGACCCAGTGTATAAAAAATTATAATGCCCGAATATTTCGTTCAGGTGTGTTAAGTAATCTATATTTGTCAACAAAAGTAGCTTTGAGATGGTCTTCATCATCGCCTACAAATGGTAAAATAGAGCAATATATATATACATATATATATTAATGCATTGAAACTTTTTACGCGTTGGGTCTACAGGGCGATTTGTGCACTTTTTGTGTGTGTGGAAGTGTTGATCTTTTAATCTTTGAGACCCATTTAGGGAAGTAAACGTTTGCGGCGCAGCATTTAGTTTGCACCTCGACCACAGTAGACTATTATATATTTATTCATTTATATTGGTGAGAATAAGCAATTAAGTGCATGATTGTTTTATCTACACTGGACTTTGAATTGAAGTAGATTTTTGGTTGAGATGAAGTTCGGTAAAAATTAATTCTTTTTTACTGTTTGTTTCGTAATTATGAAAGTTGAGTTTCATTAGTTCTTGTGTTTGTCTCATAGGAAATATATTGTGTAAAACTATAATTTATAAATAAATAATAAATAATTTTATAAATAAAAATAATATAATTATATTTTTATATAATTAAATTTTAATTTAAAATGGCTAAATTATATTTATATATATAAATTGTAATAATACAACAATAAAATTATAAAGTAAAAAATATTAATACTTGATTAATCAATTTTTATCATATTTTAATTGTACAAACTAAATAAAGAAAATATGAACTTAATTAATCAATTTTTATTATATCTTAAATATGCCAACTGAATAAAAAAATAATTAATATCATAATTACATATATTTAAATATAATTATCTTCACCTAGTATATTATTTTATTATTTTTCTTCATCTTTCTTTACCATAATTGACTTCGGCCCACGATGGACCGAAGTCAATTATATCGTTTGAAGTTAACTCAAGTCTTGATTGCAACTTTTTTAATTATAGCGAACCAAACAACAGAAATTATAGTTTAGGATAAACAACTTATCTTCTCGATCCCCACTTCCGCCCAAACAAACATGCCCTTATCTTGTAGCTACATGGACGGCAAAACTTTGTTTTTTCAAAGGAGCGAAAAAAAAAAAACCTATTTATTTTTAGGGATAATTGCCTATATACCCCTCATGCGTATGAAAATATCCGATCTACCCCTACTTTTTTTTTCTTTCTAAAATGCCCCTCATACGTTCCACCGTTATTGCAAAATACCCCCGCAGTTATCTCCTGTTAAGTTAATCTGGGTTAAACGTGAGTTAAATATCTACTACAGTTAAAAAAAATTAAAATACCAATTTTGCCCTTAATTTAAGGGTAAATAAGAAAAGTTGGTGACGGTAGAGGGGTATATTGGAAAAAATCAAAAGTCGAAATACTTTTGTGTCCTTGACTTTAAGGGCAAATAAGAAAGACAGTGATGGTAGAAGAGTATATTTGAAAATGACAAAATAGTAATTTTACAGAGATAACAGAGTTACTTAACAGATTTTAACTCTAAGGGTATATTAGAAATAGGTTGGAACGTAGAAGGGGTATTTTCAATATTAGCCTTCTAAGAGGGGTAAATCGAAAAATCGGGAACCTTTTAGGAGTATATAAGCAATTGCCCCTTATTTTTAATAGTAAATTTTATAGTCCGGCTACTATACTATCGGTAGCACGGAGAGCTCCATGCTACCAAGCTGTTTTCGATAATACGGCTTCCAAATCGACGATCGGCTCTGTTAGATTTGATCTACATTATTGAAAGTATTTCGAAACTAAATTTTAAATTTTTTCGACATTATTCGACTAATTATCAAAAGATCTCAAAATTGACAATTTTAATAGCCGATGTGGTGTGTTTGAGATTTTAACAGTGTAAAACAATTCAAATCCGATAAAAATTTTATAATTTTTTTTTTTCACTATTTAGAGTAAGATCAATATATCTGATCTTGAATTTAAATATTTTATCATCATTTTTTATGAAATTTTTATTTTCAGTCGTTCAATTTTAGATTATTTGTTTCATAGGCAAATGCTATTGAAAAATTATGAAGTTTAATTTCTAAATATTTTTAATAGTGTAAATCAAATCTAATGGAACCGATCGTCGATTTGAAAGCCGCATCATCGAAAATCACTTGGTAGCACGGAACTGTCCGTGCTACCAATAGTATAGTAGCTAGCCTAGCCCAATTTTATGTATATTATTATCTCAGCATGTCGGTGGGGATTTTTTGAAATAAAGGGCACATGGCTCGCGATACAAAGGTGTGTAAATATGCAGCTTATATATAAAAGACGACGCATCGATCCCTATATACTGTATGTTTTTATTTCAACGCTTAATTTAATTAGAAATGCACTTATTTAATTGAACGCAACGCAGAAATAAACTGCTAAAGTGGGCTATAATTAATTGATTGAAATTGTTAGATAATTCACGTACTTTATGCCCATTCTATGGATCTCTAGTCTAGGTAGCTAGTCATTATAATAATTGGTTAAGTGCTTAATTATTTAGCCAGACTTAATTATGTACTTAATAATCACAGTCACAAAAAATAAAAGAAAAAAGAAAAAATTATCACTGCACTATTTGTTCACCAAAAGTCAATATTAATATATCATGTGTCTCTTATACATAAACTCTCCCCATGCAGGGGACATTAATTGTTTCTAAATCTTACCATCCACGTACGTACATATATTCTTAATTAATGACTACAACAATGATAATAATATTTAAATAAACCCGATGTTCTGCTAATCACTTGATTAATTTTCCACATAAATCTAAGGTGATACGGCCATAAATAATAATAACCATCAACAAACTAAGCTATGGCCGTAAACAATTAATAATGATAACTCTAATTAACTAAGCTAACAATAAGCAAACACACACAAACTAACAAATTTAATTTAACACGTATGCGGGAGCATAAGGGGTTGCACGAAGGCATAGGTCAAATTTGCGACGCGCACCCAACCCGGGTGACTCGCTCATGTCGAGCTCACTCACACCTTGGGGCAAACCCCAATCGAAGTGATATAAAAGTTGCACCAATGTTAGACCCATGGTAGCTAGCCCAAAATGCACCCCGGGACAAATCCTCCTCCCCCCTCCGAATGGTATGTACTCGTAGCTACTCCCCACGAAATCGATTGGGCCCGAGCTCGACTCGAACCTCTCCGGCTTGAACTCCTCAGGGTTGTCCCAGTACCGGGGGTCCCGACCCATAGCCCATGCGTTGAAGATCACTCTCGATCTCTTTGGAATGATGTGGCCGTTGATTTCGCACGTCTCGGTGCACTCTCGCGGGACTAGAAGCGGCGCGGGAGGGTGGAGTCTGAGGGATTCCTTGATCACAAGTTGTAGGTAGCTCAAATTGGTGATGTCCTCTTGGGAGACACTCGCTTTTCCACAAAGTGCTTCTCGTATCTCGGCCTGTAACTTCTTCATGACTCGCGGGTTCCTTATGAGCTCAGACATGGTCCATGCCATGGACGACGCTGCGGTGCCGCTCCCGGCGGCAAAGATGTCCTAGAGGCACATAATACGTACGATCACTATATATATATCGAAGGTAAAACATATATGCATAATTCATGTAACTCAATTTGATAGATCAATTGCAAAAAACAGCATAAAAATCTGATGGAGTTTTATGTGCACATTTACCCCTTGACGAGTTGTTTGTGCACATTCGTTGTAGTAATTAATTACATAATTAGCACGTACGTACGTACGTGAACACAAAATATATGGAGGATATCTCTAACTTTATTTTACCGTGCTAGATTGATTCTTGTAAAGATAACTGTAAAAAGCAAATTGGAACACTTACAAATATCACAGCTTTAATTGTAGTTTGGGTGAAAGGGAAACCAACTAGTCCACCTTGAGCTTGGAGATTAAAAAGAACATCAAGGATATTGATCTCCTCGACTGCCTCGCCTTCGCGATCCTTCACCATACTTGCCCAAATTTCTCTCCGCTCTTCGATAATAGCTTCGAGGATTGTATCGATCGTCCTGCGACATCTTTCGAGCTTACACCTCATTCCAGTGACCGAACTAATGAGCACCCCAACCGACGGGAAAAGGTCGGCCGCATTGAAACCGCTAGCTAACTCCAATCCTTCCTTCATGGCTTTTAAGTACTTACCAACGTCCTTGCACTTCATCCCGAAAGCGACCCTCGAAGTGATATTGTTCGTCAAAGAATGAAGCATTTCACTCAGATTAGCAGTTGAATGAGAAGACGACATCGAATTGATATGTTTTACGAGATCGAGGACCTCCTCCTCTCTAACGTGGCGAAAAGAGTGGACTCGCTTAGCACTTAGTATTTCCATGACGCAAATTTTCCGAATTTGCCTCCAATACGCTCCGTAGGGAGCGAAAAGGATGTCCATGCCACCGTAGATAGCAATATCTGCAGCTATGATGTTAGGCCTCGACGCGAATTTGAGGTCGTGAGTCGTGAAAAGCTCTCTGGCAATCTCACGAGAGGTGACGACGACGGTGGATACTTCGCCGAGCTTCAAATGCATGAGAGGGCCATAGATTTTGGAGAGGTTCCTTAGAGTGATGTGCGGTAAGGTCCCGACGAGGAGGTGGTGCATGCTACCGATGATCGGAAGCTTCGACGGCCCGGGGGGGAGCCTCGCATTAAGGTTTTGAGAATTGGACTTATGCTTAGAGTTTGTAATGAGTTTGAGAAATAAAAATAGGAAGATAAGGAGGAGGAGATAGTGGTGGAATTGGAGCAGTTCCATATTGTGGGAATTGAAGCGCAATATGTACATGGGCTGTGTTAGTTACGACCAATGAATTTGGATGGGTTTATATAAATAGAAGTAGGGGTTCTCACCAACTTAATTAGTCGTCGTTAATTGGACCCTTAATTAGCTCCCTCAATATATATATATATATCGATCCTCAAGTAATTAACATTAGTGTTCATTATTGGTGGGCACAGATTATAATATTTAAAAATTCAGATGCCATGTACATCCGAATCCGGTATAGTTTACTCGTTCAAAGTTTGACTTGATTTATTTATTTAGATTCAATTCTCTAGATCCGTAAGACACATGCAATTCCGATATAAATGTTAGAATAAGTTGTCGATCCATGGATAACATATATATATATGATAGAAAATTCTTTTAAATAATTACAAATTAGGAGTTCCATATATTTTTGTTATTCTGAAGATCTAATATATATCTATTATCTAGTAGAATAAAATATTTTATTTATATATTGTATATGAACACCTCTTTTGAAATTTTATTTTACGAAAATATTGATAAGACTCGTCTTAATGATACTATACTTTACTTTACAGATTTTTTTTCACCTCCAACGCTGTACTATTTAATTTTTTTGTCAAGGTTACCACTAAACTATATATTATTATTATTATTATTATTATTTTCCAATTCTTAATAAACCTATAATTTTATATAAAATCTGTTAAAAAATATTGATTAAAAATGTCAGAGTAGATATTCAAATCATTTTAAGATAAATTCAATAAAATATATAAAAATAATTAAAAATAATGTGATAGAAACTTTCAATGAGTTTATTGTGGGGATTTATCTTTTTTAAAAAACTATTTAACCAATATCTTTTAATAAAGTTGTTATATTTTTTATAAAATAATAGATTTGTTTCTAATAAAATAGACTACCAGAAAAAAAAAAATTAGTAATATCCATTAGGAAAGAAAATAGTACAAGATAGATAAGTAAAAGTAATTTAAAATATGATGTAGAAATTAATAAAATGTAGTAATATAATAATGCCTATGAAAAAAAAAATTGCATAATATAGTAAATGAGAATAACACTAAAATATATTGCAGTAGGGTGAAATTAAGATTTGCATATATTATTGGACAAGTATGATATAAAATTTATATTCAATTTTTACGTGTGTGTATATATATATATATATATATATATATATTATTGCTGTACCTGCAATAGTTTAAATTAATAATAGTTTGAATTACTGACCGTCTTAAAATAAGTGGCGAAGAATTTAATGGTTGATCTTTAAATCCAAATTCAAATTTTAGTTAATTCATATTTTTAATTAAATTTATTTTTAAATAAAATAAACGAAGTGATTAACATACTAACTATCTCTTAAAAAAAATAATAATAAATAAAATAGTTTGAATACGAATGAGAACACGCCTTTTCTTCGGGAGGAGCTCCGGGTCAAGCTAGCCTCTTTATGTCGCACCCATACACCAACTTGCCATGCAAAAGTCAACATTCCTGTTGCGAGCTTCATTGACTTCGTAAACACTTATTTTCATTACAAATATAAATATAAACGTTATATTCTTTTCATGTAAGGGGCAATATTTTTACAGTAATTTTGTCGCTTTAACATTTTATAACAAAGACACTTGTCTAAAACTTTTGGACGAAAAAGAATCTAAGACTCACATCTCAAAGTTGACCGTATATATATATATATATATATATATATATAGTTGACGTGAGATAGGTGGCAAAATTTGAGTGTTGCTACTAATTTTATAGTCTTTGGATCAATTTTTTTCCATCATTTCTAACCATTAAATTAGATAATATAATCCAGTGGTGATCACTCAGCCTTAGGAAGACCATTCCACTCTAACCGACTAATATCATTCTAATCCTATAATTTTTCATCCAATGATTAAAAACTCGATAGCAAAAAAAATGTTTTCTTATTAATAATATTCCACTAATTATATATATATATATATATATATATATATATATATATATATATATATATATATATATATATATATATATATAAATTTTATTAAAAGATGAAGATTTACTCATTTATCTAACTTTTTTTAAAATTAAATTAAATTTAGGACAAAAAATGTACAAAACTTACGGAAAGTATGGACAACTTTGAGTCAACTAGCCAATATTTTTTTATTTTTAATTTTAGTACGAAACCTTTCAATATCCTTGATTTAAGTCGGTTAATGATCAGTTTAACTTTAAATTTTAAACTAATTGTGTACTTCAATAAATTCATTATTATGACAATTATATGAAATATATTAACTAAATCTATAAAAAAAAAATGACATAATCAAATTTTAAAGTTAAGACATTTTTGGTCAATTCAAATTGAACAAATTAAAAGATTAAAAAAAATCAAAATTTTAAATGATTAAATAATTTACTCAAAATGGTTTACATAGCTGGTAAGTTGGGTACAATGGATACACCGTTACGGGTTCACGGGTGGAGATGGGACAGCTAACGGTCGAATCACAGGGACCATGGCCATATCATGTGAGAGGCAATAATTTCCGTGTTCGTATTGCTTGGACCACGCTTAGTACGTCCTCTATAGACCAACAACAATCAAGAATAAATTCCTCCTATTCTTTTAATTTTCATATTTAATTATTAAGTTTAAAGAAGACAATAAATTTATATTTTTGCCATTTCCATTGAAGAAAGACAATCCTATTAAATTATTCAATAAAGTTGAAAAGGTTTAATTGTTAAAATATACTCATAAAATAAATGTCCGAATACTATATTTTCATGAGTATTGATTTTTTTATACTCATAAATTTTTTTAGAGTATCATTTCAATATATAATCAGCATACTATCTCTCATTAGATTTTTCTCTATTGAGCATAACGCAGTATATATAGTTGGTTTGAGATATATTCGAAATAATATTGCTGTACAAATAATCCTTATGGTACTTTATAGATGGATTGAGGGCATCAGGTAGAGTGACGTTAAACTCTTTCATTCATTCATAGTCTTTTTGTTTGATGTATATTGATTTTAACGTAAGTAGAGAAAGGGAACTTAAACTTTTGTGTGAGTTACAAGTTTTGTTATTTATGTTAACAAAACTAGTATACAATGGTGAAATTGACTTATGCCTTGCCTAATAAGTGATTTCCTCTTAGCACCAAAGTTTTACGTTGCCACCAAAGTTTTACGTTCCCAAGGGGAAAGCAGTGGAAATTCTGGGTGCACCTTGGTGCATCTATACTAGATGCACCATAAAATTAATTTTTAATTTTTAATTTTTTAAAATACTAAATTTATAACTACATGGAACCAAACGACAACTTTCTCTAGGGCAAAATAAAAAAATGCCAAATTAATTAGACCTCACGGCTCTAGAGCTTAGAAGCTTTTATCATCCTGCTGCAGTAAAGCCAAACTTCCAACATTTTTCTGCAGTGCATGCTCACCACGAGCAAACAAAATTTAGCCCCCTAACCATCCTACAAACAAATGAGCTTAGATGATTGATATCTAAGCCCCTGTTTGGTTGGGGGTTAAGGGGTTATTCCACCCCTTAACCCCCATTTTATTCCCAACCACCACCAAAAAGAGGTGGGGTTAGTAAACCCCATCTCAAAAAATTATCCCGGCTTAGCTAATCCCATCTAACCCCACCAAATCCCAACCAAACACTATTTTTCTATTCATAATAACCCACTATCCTTCTTATCCCACCTACTTCAACCAAACATTATTTTTCACTATTCTCGACTAACTCCAACTTCCAACCAAACACAAAAATACTTTAATCCCACCTTAACCCCACCTTAACCCCAAACTTAACCCTATCCCTGGAATAACCACTTTTTTCTTAACCCCGAAACAAACGGGGGGCTAAGGTATCAAGTTCTAATCCTAATTAATTTATATTTCCAGTTAAATTTTTTTTTTAGATAAAATAAATGAAACAGAAAGTATGCAAATTATCTATCCCTCACAAAAAAAAAAAAAAAAAAAAAAAATCAGGGCTATTGCTAGTGAAATGGCTGGGGACGGTCCGTTAGCAAGTGGGCCTATGCTGAAAGTGGGCTTACATTTAAAACTGGGCCAACCTTTTGTCCAATGAGAATAAGGCCCAAACATCAATATAGAGTAAATTACAACGTCGGTCGCTAAACTTTCCGTAGAAATAATATCTAATACACTTTATTTTAGGCTGTAAACTTACCCTATTATTTAACTATTTAAAACTTTCTCAAAATCACTGAAACTATTGTACCAAGAGCATCACTCTTTTAAAAATAAATATTTGTGAAAATGAAGTGCTTGTATGTGCACTTAATTTCATTTCGTATTTGGTATTTTATTTTTTTAATTGCTTTAGTTATAAAAGAAAAAAAAAAAAAAAAAAAACCCTTCCGCGACCCGGGGATGGGACAAAATGTTGGAGACCCGGGCTCAAGACCGGTGATTGCTTTCCGTATAGATGCGCTACTACGACGGCGCTAAGTGTTTCCACGGTAATTTGCTTTCGATGTAAGTTTGAACGTCATTTACATTAACACGAAACAGAACACGATTTAAATACCCCGACTCGACAATTTTCAAAAAATTAGAATACTCACACGGCATAAACACCACTAATAAATCATAATATTATTATGACTATAATAATATATTTTTATTATATATAAAATATTTTTATATTTTTTATACAAATAAAAATTAGTAAAATTTTTATTAATATTTCATATAATTTTTTAGAAAAAATTTTCCACCATACAAAATTTATTATATTATCAAAAAAATCATACGTATTCATTAAAAATTTAAAATATTTATTATTTTACATTATATATTTATAAAAAAATAAAATAAATATAATTATATATTTGTTTTAATGAGTTAAGCTGAAATATTATTAATAGTATTTACACTTTAAAATTTTAATAACAAAATAGGACAAATAAGATTAATAATATTATAATCCAAATCTATTTTAATTATATATGTAATAAATTAATATTACTTATTGGTTGGATGCGTATATGTCAGAGTTTTATAAAAATGTCCGTAATACGTAGCCACTGCTAGTAAGAAACTAATGAAAAGGCGTGATTAGAATCTCAGACTCGGGATAAGTGACAAAAAGTTTGGTGGTTGGTATTCGAGATACAAATTCAAATTTTAGTTGATTCATATTTTCATCTAAATTTATTTTTAAATAAAATAAAATGAAACAAGTAGCTTGTTTATTTATTTATTTATTTTAATTTCAGGCTCGGGCACGCCGTCGCGGTCGACATCTGACAACAATGTATGCATCTCTCTAACCTTTTCTGTAAATTCGTCGCGTCTCCTCTGCACTTTTCCCCACTCCAACGGCACGGTGCGGGGACGGTTCCGACGTGTCGGTCCCACGAGGCCTCTTCGCTTACGTCACGTCGCGACTTCACGAGGCGATCTCTTTTATTTTTTTTCTTTTTTGTTTTGTTTTTTTTTTTATTTTCACCGACGCGGCGCTCCGCTACACTAGCACAACCGGATTTTCCCGCAGGCTAGAGGCGTAATCATCACTGAAACATCCCCTTCATCAAAGATTTATCTTCGGATTCCTTTATTATATAATACACTTTAAAAATTCAAAAATTAATATAATCTCTTTAAATCCTTCTTACTAGTTATATCATAATTTTTCACTTTAATACTAAAATTTAATAAAAAAATATTCAAATTTTGAATGATCGAAATGTAAAATTTGTATTTTATTACTACAAGTATTTTATTTAACAGTGCCCAGTTAGTATATTTCTCACTTAAATATATATATACAGTAAATTTTTTCACATCATTTTATAAAGCAATTTATTGTGCTGCATTTATGAGTGTAGGCTGGTTCCGTTAGAGGGAAATTTTCGCACCAACCTTTGCTTAATAGACAAAGAGTTCTATTTTTGAGCTAAAAACAGAGCGTCATAAATATATAGTTTTATAATTTTTGGAATCAAAATATTTAGTATTTGAGGAAACCGACACGCGAGTCAAAAGGGCTCGTCAGGATTCTGGAACCGTCGTATCGGTTTCGGTGGCGATTTAATGAGACCCCTAATTACTCACTTACCCCACCGCCGCTGCCAACAACGACGCACCCAGTCCGAGGGCAATTCCGTCATTTTGGTACCCCCGAGACGCCACGTTCGGGTGTGCGTGGCTTCCTAAGCGCGGTTGGCGAGGGGACGACGCCGACGCCGTATTTTTTCTTCTCTCTTTTTAAAAAAAAAAATTAATTTTCTTGTTTCCATTATCTCGTGTTTTATGCCGCGAGATTTGCGTCGAGATTTGCGCGTCTGATGCCTCTGCGGCACTGATTCGCGCGCATCACGACACAAAATAGCGTCGCGCGAGATCGAGCCGCTGAGGATCGCCGTCGAAGCGGGCCCCAGCGGATTAAATCCACGTGGCGGCGAGGGAGGCGGCTTGTACAGGAACGTGCTGTTGTCGGCGAACAGGCAGATGGGGATCAGCTGATGGGCTTTAGATTAACCCGTCAGACCGTTCGACGGCTGGATTTGGTGCAGTGCGGAAAATGGACGGCGGATCGAGCGCGGTCGCATAGAAAAGCTTACGAGTCGGCTCGAGTAAGATCCGATGCTGCATCCTCGTCGATGATGATGGTGGCGCACGGTGCGCAGGAGCAGCAGCATCATTATCAGGGCGTCGTCATACGTGGTATTATGCGGGAACTGTCAACCCGATCGAATCCGTCTCTTATTCCAAAGAGGGACCCGGAGAGAGAGAGAGAGAGAGAGAGAGGGGGGGCCGGGTAGAGGCTCTTCTTGCTACCTCACTTTGTTGACAGCTGAACCCCGTGGGTCCCACTCCCACCCCACCTACTCATCTCTTCCTCGTCACCTTCACCGCCCGGTGAGCCGTTAATTCGTTGCTAACGCGACCGATTCCGAATACTCGGCTTTTAAAAAAATTATATTATACACGACCAATTCAAAACTTCAACATGTTTGCAAATATGTTTTTTAATTTTTAATTGATTATTATATTTTTAAACTTGAGTAAACGGCTCGATAAAACTCTCATGGTTAGTCGAAATTACTAATTGCGAAATAATTTTAGTCGTTTGTATTACAGATAATATTATAAAAATTTAAAATACAAACACTTATATTTATATATAGGGTGGTCCGGCTACTATACTATCGATAGTAGCAAGTCCTTGATACTATTGAGTTTTTTATCGTTAGATATATCCTTTGATCATTTTTTTTTTGAGAATAGGTAGCGCACTATCTGCTTCATTCATTAAAAATATGGTAAAAATTTATAGAGATGAGGCAGCCTCAAAAGGACCAAAAAAAAAAAAAAAAAAAAAAAGAGTAAAGGTTTTAAAAGTCACCCCACGAGTCGATTAAACGCTTGAACCTAATCACCTCACTCGCAGGCACTACCTGAATATTACGGAATACCAAATTGTTCCTCGCCTTCCATACGGTCCACCAGCAAGCAACCAACACGGCGAGTCCCTTCCCCCTAACGTTTGCACCATGCCGTCCTTCCCATCTATCCCAAACAGCGCGAACATCATCCCCTAGGTCCTCCTGTTGCACATTCTCGATACCTATGACCATGATAAATTTGACAAAGACGCATTGGGTAAACAAGTGATCGACCGATTCGCCATCAACCCCACACACAGCACACTCCGGACTCCCCACCCACCCACACACAGCACACTCCGGATCCCCTATATCCTTTGATCATTTCTATCCGTTAAATTTTACTATTAAACCAACCACCTACTCAACCCTAAGGACCACTATCAATTGAATCGAGACCACTATCATCCTAATCGCACATTCTTTCATCTAACTACCAAAAACTCAATAAGTACCAAAGGCTTAATACTATTGATAGTATAGTAATATATATATATATAGAGTCCATTGGTATCTTATTAATAAGACGACTAACTTGGTGCTAGTAAGTTTTCTACCCTTGGATTAACCCCTTTGATTAATTTTACCCGTTAGATTATACTATTCAACCAACCACCCACTCAACCCTAGGAAGCCCACATCGTCCTAGCCGCACATCTTTTAATCCAATGGTAGAAAACTTACTAGCACCAACTCATTGGTGCTATTAATAGTATTCCAGCATAGTTCTATATATATATATATATATATATATAGTTGAGCCAGAATACTCCAAAAAGCACCAATAAGGTGGTACTTTTGAGTTTTTAACCATTGGATGAATAGATGTGGGGTTGAGATGATGGTGGTAGGTGGTGGTAGGTGGAATAGTGTTTGATCCAATGGGTGTTAGTAATTGAGATGTAGATCCAAGGGCTAGAAACTTGGAAGCACCAAGGGGTTGGTGCTTCCAAAAATATTTTAGCTCCACTATATATATATATATATATATATATATAATAAGAATTAAAGATAAATATGCACCTGATTATTCAGTTCTCCTTCGTAATTATCTTAACTAGTATAAAAATTACCTGTTAAATCATTTAATAAAGTTTAGACGTTTTTTTGTTGTCAATATTTAAAAATTTTAACAACTATTTAAGTAAATACTAAAATACATGAAGTCACTATACAATTTTTATCGTTAGATTATTTATTAACTAAATCTGATAATTCTATTGGGGCAAGCAAAACCTTTTTTTTCCTAGAGAAAGCTAGTATGTCTGCTTCGCTTACTTTAAAAAAAACAAATTTAGTTGAAAATATAAATTAGAATTTAAATTTAAAATTTCAAGTAACAACAATCAAGACTTTTAACACTTGCGCTACAGCCAATCGGTCAAAAGCTAAAATTGTTATGCCACTGTACATGTAATAAAACTAGAATAAAAACAAAAATAGTAACTCGAAAAGAATAATAAATTAAAATTTATCCTTGTCAAATTAACTACGCTTCATTATTATTTTTTTAAAAAGAAAGATAGTATAACTGTTTTGTTTAATTTTTTAGAAATAAATTTAATTGAAAATTAGGATTCTCCCTACTACCAACCACCAATTCTTTTTCACTTACTCGTACTAGAGGCGATTGACACTATTGCTTTATTATTAAAAGTAAGGATTAATTTTATACAGATCTCTGCAGTTATAATGAACGACAAATATATCGCTACAAAATTTAATTTTCATATATTGTTCCTATAAAAATCTCGATGTTTTTAAATATATCCTTATCATTAGAATCCGTTAGAAAATTTTAGTTAACCATAGTTTATTAGGCATTTTAATATTTATTAGATAATTTAACATATTTTTCTTCAAATAAAATTACAGATGGTACGAAATGTTCAACTCCGTCTTCTTTTGAAATAAAATTAAAGTATAAAAAAAAAATTACGATTTTGATCCTCAAATTGTAAGATACGTGATACTTTAATTCTCCAGTTTTAAAAGATTATATTTTTTTAATTCAAACTATAAGACAAATAACGCTTTATAGCTCAAACTTTAATTAGTTATTTTTACTAACCTCAATCTATATGATATATAATACTTTAATTTTCAACTTTTTACTATTATTATTATAATAATATTTTTTTATTTTTATAAATTTTATTTTTATTACAGTCGTTGTTGCTTCGTCTTCAATTGTTTCTATTTATATTTTTTAAAATTTGTAGTTCTTTAATAAATTTATTTATTTTTATGCTTCTTTGGTAATTTAATTTATATTTCGAACAAAAGATCCGTCGGTGCGCTGATCCAACGAGGGGGAAAGTGAGATCACCGAATGAGGATAACCGAGAAAAGGACGTGGTAGTGGCAGACAGGCGTCCCCGGCATCTCAACCCCACAAGAAGGCCCCAGGCCGCGTGGACGCATCAGATCCGCCGGCGCCGTCCAATCACCCGCCATAATTATTATTATATATTATATATTTAACTTGAAGGGCCTTCTAACAACCGTATCAACAGATAACATATCTCGATCGTGTGTATGGAAAAGGACGGGTGAACTACAAAGCGGGGCAATTCCGTTTTATATTTTATTAAATTAAAATCCCACATGCTTTATATTTTTACTTTAAATTTATTTATTTCTCAGAAACTATTAAGATATTAGGGATTACAAAATTTACATCTTAAATAGAATGCTGCAGCATGAAAATTTGTATAATATAATATTATTTACCGAATAATTCTTGCATTTTTCTTTTACTGTCTATTAAATAGACTCATCTAGAAAAGTAAGTAATTTTCACATTTTCAAAAATTAAAGACCATCTTGTAATTGACCTCACAATTTAGCGAACTCATTAATCCCCTTTGCTCCCGAATAAAATAATACATATCTCTTTTTTTATACAATATCCAGTAATAATTGTATTTATTAATTTTTATTTTATAATTAATTTTTATTAACAAATTTAAGTTCGCAACAACTGGCAAATGGTTTCTTCTGGAATCCAAAACAAAGTCTAGATAATTTTTTAGAACCTACCTTCAATCATTTTATTATTATTCAAAATTCAAAAAAAAAAATAATAATAATAATAGGACTCCGCCCACCAGTGGAAAAATTTGGCAATCAAATTTAACAACCATGCGAGTTTAGTGTCAAATCACCTCGACAATAACACCATCCTTTAATGACCCGTACGCTTCTCCTTTTAATTATAATTACCCTCCTAACTAATTAGTTTACTCTTAAACATTCTTAAAATTGAATACTTTAATAAAACATTTTATCATCCCAATATTTCACCTTTCAACCAGACTAACCCTAAAACAAATGGTAATAAATTTGTTAGTCGATATTTGAAATTCAAATTCTAGTTAATTCATATTTCTAACTAAATTTATTTTTAAATAAAATAAACGAAACAGATAAAACGCTACTTATTTCTCAAAAAAATAAATAATAAAGAAAAAACGTTTCACCTCTTGGCGGCTAGGCCGGCTTTAATGTCCTTTTCTTTAATCTTTAATTTAATTTAATTCCCATCGTAACCCCCACTACTTGCCCTCAAAAAGCGGCGCGCAAAATATTACGCCACCACTAAAATATTAATTTAAAATCCACCCCTCCAATCCCAGAAACCTGTGGACGGGGCATTATTCACCGAACCACGTGCACCATGTCAGCGTGATCTTTATTTTATGAAACCCGCGTTATAGTCCGGCTCGGGTGCGCACGACATTTCCCTCTTTCACAATTCATAATCGAAGTTTGCTGTTTGCTTTGCCCTAGTGTCTTAATATAATATTATTATTATTATTATTATTATTATTCGTAAAATTCTTTTTTATTAGGAATTGGAAACAAAATTTGTTAGCAAAAAAAAAAACTTCAAATGATAATCTTATAAAATATGGATTAAAAAAATAAATTTATATAAATGCTAAGATGAAAGTATGATAAAACAAGGAGTTATGAAGAAATTAAAAAAAAATATTATCTGCACACATATATAGGTACAAATCTCACGTCATTTGGAGCCAAGAGTTTATATATATATTTATATATATATATTTTAATTTAAGTAAAAAACTAATAAATTAGAGTAAATATAAATCTTTAGATAAATAGAGCCAAGAATTTATAAAGAGAAACAAGTGGTATTATAAGGTGAGGGATTCACATCCAATTCATGCGGCGGACCGAGCGCAGGGAATAATAAATAATACGTGCGTATGGAAGGGGGAGACATGAGAAAGGCAGTAGGGACTAGGGAGGGGGACCACACCACACGGTCCACACTCCGTAAACCGGCCGATAATTTCCATGCGGAGACCGTCCAGTTCACACGCGCGAGAGGCCTTCGTGCATCACGACCGTCGAATGCACAAGGACTCGGGAATGCGGTGGTGGTGTGTGAGTGTGGGCCCCGCACCCGTACGGAGAGGCGCGGGATGGTGGTAGTCGTGGGGCGCGGGGTTGGTACAAAAACAAAAAGAAAAAGAAAAGGAAAAGAAAAAGGAGAAAGGAGAAAGGAGGAGGGCGTGGTAAAATTAAGGGGAGGGAGGGGTATTGGAGGGCTGGGGCCGGGTTTTTGGGTGAGGTGGTGGCCACACGTGCAGCAGCCGCAGCAGCAGCAGTAACAGCGTCGCGTACCGTCGTATCCGATCCCGTGTGCCCCACCCACCGCCAACACATTATTGCTTGGACCACCACTCTCCCCTGACCCGGATTTCTTAAATATTTAAATTGAATAATATTTAAAATTGTTTAAATAAAATATTATTTCTTTAAAAGAAGTAAAAAAAAAATTAATATCAAAAAGTACTAAAACTTAGTTTATATGTGTAATGCTGCTCTTTCACGATCGCAAAAAATATAACGTAATCGATTTATCGTGATATACAAAACACAAAAATAAAATTAATATTTTTTCAACATACTTTATCACCGCACATAATACAATTTCTTCGCGATTTCAATCGAAGCCTAATACCTTTATAACTTGTTTGGTTGGAGGTTAAGGGGTGGAATAACTCCTTAATCCCATGTTTATTCCCAAACACGATAGCCCCACCCCACACCACTACTTCAACCAAACAAAACACTATTTTACCCACTATCCTTCTTATCCCACCTACTCCAACCAAACACTATTTTTTATTATTCTGAACTAACTCCAGCCCCCAACCAAACACAAAAATACTCTAACCCCACTTTAACCCTAAACTTAACCCTATCCCTGAAATAACTAGTTTTTTCTTAACCCCGAACCAAACGGTAGCTTAAATTATTTTTTTAGAGACTCTTGGCGGGTTAGTTCACTAACGTTTTGCCACCCATTAATTTGGTTAGTAACCAACCAACTGCACAAAGCTATTTCTACAGCGGAATCTGGAGTTTAGAAAATGAAAAAATTCTTTATATTAAAGTGTATAAGTATTGGATTTACGTGTAGACTTGTTGGAGTCTACCCAATTTAATATCTGTCGACCACTGCTCACAGCGGCAGCCGTCCCATCTACGCTCTCTTTTGACTCGTTCCCGACGGGCCCCACCCTCCTTCACACGGTGCTCCCCGCGGCCCGCTCCGCTTGTGTTCCGCGTTCCTTACTTAATTAATCTCCTCATTAATTATAAAAAAAAAATGAGGGAGGATATTATTAAATTATAATTCCTACACTTATAAGTTAAAAAAAGGGTGATTAAGATTGAGATTAATATGCATGAGGGAGGGGGGGAGATCTCGCACGGGTGGGGAGGAGTGTGCGGCACGGGGCGGTGGGGCGGAATCAACGGCGTCCATTAAATGCGCCCCAGCCCGACGCATGGCCCTTTAATGCGACCCACCCCACGAAGAGGAGCGGGAGCAGGAGCAGAGGGCAGAGGCAGAGGCAGGGGCATTTATGTAATATCAATAATAAAATCCTAAATAAACTAGGAAATTCCTGTCGGGCGGAACCAAGACCGTCGGCTCCGCTATAAATACCTCCCCTCATCCCCCCACCCTTTCTTCTCCTCTCATCACTCTCCCGTTAACCTTTTCTATTATTAATATTAATAATATATTTTTTTTGTTTATTTATATTTATATTTACTCTCCTCTCTCTCTCTCTCTCTCTCTCTTTCTCGGAGAGCGTTGGCCATGGCGGTGGAGATGCTGCGTCTAGGGAAGGACGGCTTCGCCTCCGGGAAGGATCTGGAACCTACGGCGGCGGCGGCGGGGGCGCCGCCGGTTACGGCGGCAGGGGGGAAGGAGGTCCACTTCCGGGGGGTCCGGAAGCGCCCGTGGGGGCGGTTCGCGGCGGAGATCAGGGATCCGTGGAAGAAGACGAGGAAGTGGCTCGGGACCTTCGACACGGCGGAGGAGGCGGCGAGGGCCTACGACGAGGCGGCGCGCAACCTCCGCGGTCCCAAGGCCAAGACGAACTTCGGCTACGTCGGCTCCGACGCCGACATCCCCTCCGCCATCCCAGTCCGGGGCGGCGCCGTCTCCGTCGCTGCGTCGCCGGGGGCGCCGCAGGTGGGGTGGTGGCGAACTGCTTTCGCCGCGGCGGCGCCGGACGGGCGAGACCTGATCTTAGGGCCGCCGGGTGTCTCCGGCGGATCGGACTTCTCCGGGTACCGGTTCGACGCGGTGGAGGTGGTGGTGAGGGGGGAGCAGCAGAAGAAGAAGATGATGGCGGCGATGGCTCGCAAGGAGGAGGAGGCGAACGAGAGGAGGAAGAAGCCCTTCTCCTTCGACCTCAACCTCCCCGCCCCTCTCTTCTAAGTTGTTCCCGCTGTTCCTCCTCCGATCTCTCCGCCGGATCTTACCTTCGTCGCCCCTAAGCTTCCATTTTTCATTAATTTAGTCCCTCGGCCCCCGTTTTTTTTTCCATGAAAGATCTGCACCTATCTTTCGTGGATTTGTGTACAGTTTTCACGAAGGCTTATCGGCGAGTTTTAATTTAATTTATTTCGTGCCGCAACTTTTTATGAGTGGGGGGTTTGCAGCAATTACTTGTTTGATTACTCTTAATGTTGGTAATTAACTTGCTCGCCGCTCAACCGCCGTAATCGCCGCGCTTCCGAAACTGGCGTTATCTTTCCCATTCAAATCGAATCATCCTCCACTAAACAAAATTATATATATATATACCTATAAAAAAACGTGCTATCTTTGGAAATGGAAATGTCTGTACGAAAATGCCACTACAATAATCCTGTAATTACCGAGGCGTCCCGAGGTCGCTCTTCAATGCGGCGTTCGCCATATAACACCAGTTCGTCCTCCACGTTTTTCTCAAGCCCGCTTGAGGCCGCCTATGGCTGTTTTCAATACTTGACCGCGTTCGACAATAGGGCAATATTACCGTGAACACCCTTCCAACACCAGCTGTCCTACTCTATGTCAAGGGATATTTTCGTCCGAGTGTAAAAAAAAAAAAGAAAAAGAAATGGAGGGGGCATGGAGCCGTAAATATAACGAACGCTCTGCCTCTTTTCCTCCTTGGCGGCGTCGTCGCCACCAAAAGGCCACGTAAAAAAGGCGTTAAACAATTCTTACAAACAATTAGATTAATTATAGTTTCTGCAGAAAAGCTGCCGCCCGAGGCGCCGTATACGGCCGCGGGGACCAGACGGGGTTCGCATACAAGAGGCGCGGGGTGGAGGAGGTGGGCCCAGCACTAGCGCACGCGGCGCACGTGTTGGGCCCCGCCGCGCTCCGGCCCGAGGCCGAGCCGCGGGCTCTGCGGGGACACGTGGCCGCCCCTCATCGGCCCGCATCGTCTGGGCCACCTCGGGTCGGTCAAACAGGGCGTACGTTGACCGTGGGCCGAGCTCCCACACGGCACGTGTGGAAACCCCACTCACGCCGATACGGCCACCTCTCTGTATGGTACTCTCACGCAAACAATTTTTTTTTAAAAAAAGAAAAGAGAGAGAGAGAGCGAGCGCGAGAGCAATGGACCACGCACTGTGCTTCGCTCCTTCAATCAACCTGCCACCACGCCAGCTTTTTTACTAGACTACTAGACCTTCACGTGATGCAATAAAAAGGTAAAGCGAGGGAATTACTCGCCGGGAAATTTCCGACAGTGGGAAGGGGGGGTGAATCTGGGCCGTGGGATGTAAGGCGGACGACGGTGTCCGGTTTAGTGGCAGTTACAGGAACCGTACGGTGTAACAGAGGGGGCGCAGGGCTATGGAGTAGCGTGAGATGGAGGGGTTAGGTTTGGGTGGGTCCCACGCGATCACGTGTAGGCGTGCGCGGGCAGGGGGGCTGTCCGAGCGTGGGGCCCACAGGAGAGGAGGGTTGTGTCATGTGTGTTGTGTGTCGGCGAGACTGATGCGTGCGGTAGTGCCCTGATGATGCGGACGGCGCGGAAGGGCAGCGGTGGAAAAGCGAGTAAACGTGGTTGGTGACGTGTCGAATTCTCAGTGGTCCTGGTGCGGTCGCCGCTCGCCTCTTCCTCGTTAATACCGACGAAGCACAAGCCGTGTTTATATAAAGATATTTTGCTTACAAGTTAGTCTTTGTTTTTTAAAATAGTAATTTATTCATTTAATTTTCACAACTTTAGCAAATTCGTTTTCTTAGGTATCGTTTGTTCGGGTATAAGTAAAAATTAGCTATTACAGGATCTATGTACAAATATAGAGATAAAAAAATAACATTTGGATGAAAATTAAGTTATTTTTTAGAATAAAAAAAATATTAGATAGTTTTATATAAAAAATAAATGTGTTGGTGGGAATAACCGATAATTACTATTTTCAAATAAAAAATTAGCATTAGGACCTATTCCTATTCCTATTTCCTAATCAAACGGTGCCTTAAGAACTACTAGATTGTATACTGGGTATATATATATACAAGACCAGTTAGTAGAAGCTTTTTTTCAGATTTACTAGGGAGAGCTGTTTAATAATATTGGACAGAGATAAGAGTTAAAAATGTATTCTGACCACCTTACTATGATATATATATATATATATATATATAGAACTACTCTTATCTATTAATAGTCCAAGTCATTGGTCTTTATCGAGTTTTTAGTCATTGGATTAAGAGATGTGTGGTTAGGATGATGTGGGCCCCCGAGGGTTAAGTGGGTGGTTGGTTGAATAGTATGATCTAACGGGTGAAAATTATCAGAGGGTGGATCTAACGGTGGAAAACTTGGTAGCAGAGTCTTCGTCTTATTGATAGCGTATTAGGACTACATATATATATATATATATATATATATATATATATATATATATATATATATATATATATATATATATATATATATATATATATATATATATATATATATATCAGATATCACTTACAAAAATAAAATAAAATTTATTTTTGTATTGTATTTTCTCATACATGTTATGCAACATGTCTGCAATACCCAACAAATCCTGAAACTTATGAGTCTACTGAGGACAAATTTATTTTAAGGAAAGTAAAGCAGACATTTGTTTTACAAAAGGTAGAAGGGGATTCTCTCAAAAACAAAAGGTAGAAGGGGTGAAGCGGTTTTCAAGTTCAAATATCATATTTGGCGGTTTTCAACTTTAAATAGCATATTTTTTCTCAAAAAAAAAAACTTTAAATAGCATATTTCGCTATAAATTAATTTCGCCCATAACTTCACTTTCAACAAATACTCTATAACTGATTTCACACAATATGATAAAATAAATAACAAAAATATATATATATATAATTAATTACTGTATATTTTTTTATCTTTCTATTCATCAGTCTAAAAATAGTAAATCAAACACAAAAGATGAGATAAGCATAATTTTTTAAAGACATGGACTTCCCATCAAGCACACAGTGGTGAAAAATAATTTTAAAATTAATTATCATTCTAGTAAATTAGTTATAGACAAGTAAATAGATCTCTAAGGAGAATGGTGGCTGGAAACACTTTGAGATTCGGGCACAAACATTCTCATGTGAAGCCCACCATGGATTGTTGACATGAGCCTTATGGGCCGATAATAGAAGGTGAGCCAGCCCCTAGTTTCTCTTCGGGCGTAAACATTTGTAGATACGAACGAAAATGCTCTACGTTTCTTCTTCTTTTTTTTTAAGTAAAATAAAATCCAAAAATCAATGATTTTATTTCCCACGTCCACACGTCAATTCCCAAATTAATAGTAGCTCCACCCACCAACCGCTCCTGCATAAAGCCAAAAATGACGCTAATGCAGATTCTACATCCTAGTCAATCTTCAATCATTCACATTTTTAATGTTTTATTTCTAAATAAAAATAAACAAAATACGAGTTACATGACTCATCTTTCAAAAAAAAAAAAAAAAAAAAAAAAAAAAAAATAATAGTAGCTCACTCTCGAACTCTCACTTCCCATGATTGCCGCGGTTTCTTTTCTCCTCCCCTATGTAACCAAACTCTTTACTTATCCACTCCAAACTCGACCAATCCAACTCCAATGCGAATTCGATCCTCCAAATTCCCTCCTTTGATCTCCACTCCCTACTCTACTCCACCACCATCCTCTACACCCACTTCATCTCCATCCCCTCCTAGTCCTCCCAATTCTCGCTGCGAAGGTCTCGATCTCTTAGTAATGGCCATCACCGAGGTCTCCGGAGACCGAGCTCTCGGCGTCGATAACACCAGCACCAATGGAGTTAAAGACGAGGAAGAAGCGGAGGAGAAGGTGATCAAATGCGAAGTAGGTTCGAGCCCAAAGAGGAAGAGGAAGATGGTGATGCCTGTGAGGTATCAGGATTCGGTGCTACAATCATTTAAGCCACGAGCACGGCGTCGAAGAATTGGGGCCAAATAATCCAAATAAAAATAACAGATCCTATTTGGACAACTGGGTTTTGCTATTTGAGACCTAAATTTAATCCTCTTGCTTTGAGAACTCTGTAGAGACAGGCGTAGATGATCAAGTTTGCTTGGGTTTGTGTTGTTATTCATACCTACCTAGTTCCTAAATCAATTAACGAACTTTGCTTCTTTTTTTTTCTTTTTTTTTTTTTAAATTATGCTCGTGTAAGATCGAGTGTTTCTCCCATTTGCTAATGGTTTTGCATTAATTAATGCGTGTTTTGTGTGAAATGCAGTGATGTCTCAAAATTTTGCAGACGCTTCTTTTATCAGTTAATTTATCAAGTTTATGTTGCGCTCCTTCACTTTCTTTTGCTTGCCTCTGAGAAATTTGGTATCTATTGAAGCAGAATGGGATTGATTGGGGAAAGCTAAAATCCTCTAGTCATCACTTTGTCATGTGAATATACTTTAATTCATTAACAAATTGGAAGGCTAATTTGTGAGTCTTTTACCATTAGATATCTCTCTCAAAAATTCAACCCTAATTTTTAGTTTTATCTTTCTATTTGATTGGAAATTTGGAATCCATCATAATGTGATGAGTTCTGTCATTAGGACTAAAATGGTGACAACTAGATAAAAAAGAAGGGAGGTTCAAGCAAGGAGATGTACACATGTGTACATGATGCAACACATTTTAGAGTTGCAACATAGATATGAAAAAGAAAAACCAAAGGATACATTACCAGAAAGAGGTTACACCTTTGGAAGTATGAGAAATGCTCAATTCCCTTTCAGGTAATAGAGCATGATGAGCATCATTTAGAGGAAATTTTAGAATATTTGAGATTTGTCATAGATTTGGAGACTTGATCTTTATCTCTGTCTTTTGAATTCTCTAATAACCATGCATTTGGTATCAACTAAGATGCTGAGCATCAAAAACAACGATCGAATTGACATTGTGAAAAATTTGATATCAATCTAGTTAAACAGCTTGGGTATCTTGATTAATCTACACCCCAGAGTGATCAATCTACCTAATCACAATTCAATTGGTTGGTGATCCTCCTCGATCATAAAATTGACTATCTATCGGCATCTTCACCTCAAGAAACCAGATTCGTGGTAAAACCATTTCTAGATCGTTATCTGTGAGATTGATCCTTCGGATAATATGGTAGGTTTCAAGAGGGAGTGTGTTCGAATCGAAGACTCCAAAACCCTTTCGAAGTGAAAATAATCCGAGAAGGAAGAAATAGATCGAGCACCAACAAATGCGATCAAAACCTTGCTTGCATCACTTTGATTCAAAGTGATTTACACCCGAGATTGTGTAGCTGAATCGGAAAGGCCACAAAATATCTATGGATTAATCTACACCCTGAGGCTTGATCAACTAACTTATTCACAACTGAATTGGTTGGTGATCCTCTTAGATCATGACATCGCCAATTTCTAAAATCGTCCTAAATTTATAACTATTTTGCGCCATTTCCGATCAGATCAATATTTTTTGGCTCCTCGTCAACGGGACCGAACGCTCAGAAACAAACCAAACAGAAAACAGGCAAAGCAGTGAAGCGAATTTGATCTAACAGCAATTTAAGAGCTATACAAACATAATTATAAAATAAAAAAAATCAGAATCGAGTAGATCCATCGTAATCAATGCTAAGAAAACGATAAGATCATGATCCTTACGCACCTTGATGCGGAATAATCCATTGAAGAAGAAGAAGAAGAAGAAGAGCTCCATCGTTCTCGTACGCGTCTCCTTCTCTCGCCTCGATCGGAATATTTGATCGCCTGAATGAAGAATAAAAACCCTAGACTAGAATATATGAAAGCGATGTGATCGATCGAAGAGCGATCGAAGAGATATTTATATTGAGGTTGATGAGCGGGAATGAGCACTACCTCGAATTCGAAGGACGACTCTGGAGCCCGTTAGAAGCTGAGATTTGAACGCTGGATCGCTTCGAAATATTAATTAGGCGAATTCCCGCCACTGGGCCTTGCAGTTCCCGCGTAAACCTTAATAAGATTCGGATTGGGCTGAAAATTCGGCCCGGAAAGAGCGGACTCGGCCTACTGTCATCAGCTCGGATCAACTACTAAAATAGGGGCCGACCCGGGCCAACAGAGGTTGTTTGGTTCCTCAAAAAAAAAAAATGAAAAAGTTTTCATGTAAAACTCTATTTTTTTTTTTAGTTTTTCCCTCATCTGGTCACAAAAAAAAAAACTTGCTTTTTTTAAAAAATTTATTTATAGAGAGCGAGTGTTTTCATTTTTCAGATTTTTTTTTAGAAAAACAAAACACTAATTTTCTATAAAATCATAAAAAAAAAAAAAAAAGCTTTCTAAAAAAATTAGTTTAAGATGAAAAAAAATCAAGAGTTTTTTGAGAAACCAACAGCCCCTAAAATATAATGTGTGATGACTCTCTTATTTATTTATTTATTTGTTTGTTTGTTTATTTATAAGCTAGCCTTATTAATAATTCTATATCACCATAACATCTTTGGCTAGTTACTGTGGCATCACAGTACATTTTTAGTTCGAAAAAGTAGATCCCAAGTAAATTGACGAGTTAACTTAGGTTAATGCAACTCCATCCGGGTGGGTTTATCTGACCAGTTTCCAGAAAAGGAAAACAAACAATTGCATCTCTCCTGTAAAATTAATGTTTACCTGACTTCTACAGCCAACGACAAGACCAGATCAGAGTCAATTTTACAAACAAAATTGCACAGGATGTAATTATTGGTATATTGAATAGCAGAATATTGTATATACAGCTCCATCAGGAATAGTGAAGGGATCTGTTTGTCTCGCTTGGTTTTTCATTTTGTCGATCGCACAAGTAATTACTAGACCCATGTACATCGCCAGTCGTGTCGTGTTCATGCTCGTCGTCTCCTCGATTATCTTCCTCATCATCATCTTCTTCATCGAGACGGCTCTCAACTCCACTATCTTCATCATCTTCATCAAGATAGTTCTCAACGCCGTTGGCCTCATCATGTTCGTCATAGTCATCATCTTCATCTTCGTCTTCATCAGGGTAGCTCCCAATGCCACCATCTTCGTCTCTATTAGTGTTAAGAACACTATCCAAAGTTTCGAGATAAGCATCATCATCCTCGTCCTGCAAGGCAACAACAAAAAACACGCGCACAACAGTTGATATCTTTGAATAACAATTACCTAACATCCAACAGAGAAAGCCAAATGCAGTGTGATATTAAAAATTTACATTGTGAGCCAATCAGTTGGCAAAAGAAATGATAGCTAAAAGGAGTTTGATATAACTGTAACATAAATATCAAATAACCTACAAAAAGCTCATCTGCATGCAAAAACTTATTATTCTCGCACGCGGGAGTTAACATCAAATAGCTCAATTATATCTACCTCTGTCTCTTCCTCTTCAGTGCAGTACGCAGTGTCCAGTCTATCATACAATTCATCATCTCCTTGTTCTCTCACGTCTTCCATTTGGACCTGAAATAAGTCGAGGTTTTCATTTTCGGGGTGTGCCAAAAAGTTATTGATCCTTTAATTAATAGGTCACATAAGTGAAGGATGATTAAGACAGAGATCGTACCAGCTCAGACTTCAACTGATCCACCCATTTGTTTAAGTTTTTGATGTGCTTGTTAAGAGCCTTTAATTCCAGCGGAAAAAAAAGAGAAGCATATAAGACTGCTGTTAGCATACAAATAAAGCAATTCTTGGGATGTTAACATAGTACGGAGGGTACAGGCTGATGCAGGAACATAAAAGTTAATGCCATCGGGAAGCTTCAACATCCGAGGCTGGAGCTTCTGCAAAGTATGCCTTAAGTAGTGCTGCCCGAAGAAACACTAATAATCTTTTCATTCAAATTACGAGTTTACGACAGAAGCTTCCTACCCCAGCAGAAGCAAAAGTTTCGTATTTGAGATTCTACTTCGAGCCTAGAAGCTCATTTTAGCCTCTCGCCACATTACAACCTTCAGACTTCTTGTTTGCCAGTCGCAAACAGTTGTTCTCAAAGTAGAAGGTATTCCAAAACCTGGCCCTCCAAAGAGGTTTTTTCCCCCCCTCTTTTTACTATTTGTCGGAATACACTCTTTTCTTGCATTGCTTTACCCATAATTTATTTATTTATTTATTTATTAAACATTAATTACCTCACGCCTCTGAAGCTCGATAGACCGTGCTAAAGCCTTCCTCTTAGTCAATAAATTCTTAGGTCTCAAACTAGGAGGTCTTTGATATTCTTTTCCGCGATACACTATAATAGCAAAGCCCTTGGATATCTTGTCCACAGAGACCAAGATACCCCCACTCTCTGCTTCCAGTGACAGCGCAATGTTCTTAACAAGTGCAAAAGTCTTTGCTTTCACAATGACCTTAACCAATTCCCTATACTTCCAATGCAAGTGCATATTTTCAACTGTGCCATCAAAAACTCCTCTTCTGCCTGTAAATATGAAGTTAGGACTTGGGATAACTTTATCATACAAAAAAAATTAAGATTAGTGGAACACAAATGCAAAATTTTTTGCCGACTGTAGTTTGAAAAAAAAAAAAAATCTTTATGAAATTAAAGCATGTCAAATTAGTGCATGAGAGAAAGAATGATAGTACCAGACATGGCCTGAGTACTCTATATTTTTACTTTTTTCTTTTCTTTTTCTGTTTTGTTCGATGAGGTATGGTGTTGGGGGATGGGGAACAAAAAAAAAAGTTACCAAGAAGCAAAAAGGCCTTCATCCTTAATCCAAGCTTGCGAAACATGAACCTCTCTTCATCAGTTATTGTTTCAGGATCGTCGGTAGGTCCTACAGGCTTCAAGGATTCCTCCACTTTGGCTAATGCTTTTTCAGCTTTCATTATCTTCCGTTGAGCCTACATGTGATAGAAATTATCGGTACATACATGAGAAGATGCAGTGGCAATTTCAAAGCTAGTGTATAGAAAATATCGTGAATCACCGAAATGCATGTAGGTAATACTCAAACATGTTTTTGCAGATAAAGCCCGCCCAGGTACTCGTATTCAAAAAGAAAAAAATGCGAAGGACCAAGCATTTTCTGTGTTCGGTTATGGGAACATCAATAAGAGTTCAAATATTAAAATGGCCCCCACAACGCTTTTTTTAAGAGTATTACGTAACACTCGTCCATGGGTTTAAGTGAAAAGAGAAAAGGAAGTTTTTCTGAAACAAATTAACAAGTGACCAATCTTATAGAGCCCGCACGACACTTATGGCATTTCTCTATCACTTACCTGCATACTTGCTTCAATATTATTATCTTAAGATAGAAGATCAGGAAGCAAAACTTACTATGGAAAGGAGTAACAAGCCATTAATTGCTATGCTGCTTGCACAAAGTGGTCAGATTTAAGATACTTACAAGAGAAAGCTTCCTCTCTAGCTTCCTCACGAGCTCAGCATGCCTTGCCATTTCAGCAGCTCTCGTCATCTTATTCACGTGATCATCATCAAGTTTACTTCCATATTTGGCATCAGCTTCTAGAGTTTCTTTCAGAGTACCAGCTGCTCCAGGCACTCCAACCGTCTCAATATCTGAACAAACTGAAGAGGCGGCTCGCAAACGTGCTTGTTCTTCTTCATCTTGCAATGCCTTTGCCAATCTTTCCCTTTCAAGCAATGCCTCTGCTAATTCCCGGGACAAGAAATCCTTCCCTCTGTAAAAGACAATGAAATCCTTGTTCCTTGAAAGAATTGTGCCTCCTGTTAGTTTCTGAAGTTGCAAGAGAAGTTAGTTTCAGAATCCTTTCGATAGTTAAAGAGGAATAGAGAATTTAAAAATGAATAAAGAAAAAGATAATTAATTTTAAGATGCACAGGAGCTTGAGTGCTGATAGCGATTGCAAATTGGTGAGTATGGTAGCAGCAGACAAAGATGTGAAGTACAAGTATTTTCCAGCTTTCGAAGAAACGACATAGAAATGATAATCTAGTATATTATCTACTAAGAAAAGCTTTCGGAATTACCTTGATATCCGCAGCCATTCTTTCACTACTAGTAAGCTGCACCCCCCGCTTGAGAGCAATTTTTGCTATGGAACTTTTCTCCCACAGCTTCACCATAGCAGTGGCTAATCCTTCATGCTGCCTATTTCTTCCTATAGATGTTCATCTAAGCAAAAATTCACAAATGGAACAGGAAAAGAGAGAGAGAGAAAAAAAAAAAGGAAAGAAATAAAGATTATACTTACCGAGAGCAAAATGAGGCGGCAAAGTCCTTGCAAGTCTACGTAGTGCAGTACCATCCTTTTGTCCAATAGAAGGCTTCACCCCATATGGGAGAATCCTAAAAGGGGGTTTATAACCTGGAACTATGCCTGGAAGCAAATCAGCATCGACAGGCAATGGATCACCACCAGGCCAATCAGTATATCTTGGACCGAGCTCATCTAACAGCTTGTCAATCTCACTTTCGTAATTGATTTCAGGGGGTGATTGTTTTTCCCTCTCTTTCTGAAGTGAAGTTGAGAGATGTCTATGAGAATCTCGTGTGCTTGGCCTATCGAGCTCGGCGGGAACTAAAGATGGCTTATAAGATGTTCTGTTTAAGTTTGAGCCAGTTCCTTGCGCATTGTGGTACGGTATTTTAGCGGGCTGAGGAACCTCATAAGCTACACCTCTATATAAAGAGATAGAAGTTCCTGATCTCCATATCACCAATCCTCCTGTTTTTCTCTAATTATCATTAGTAATGAAATATCAGCATGTTTGTAAAATCAGCCAAAAAAAAGGGAGGCTAAAATAGTGAAATTTAGAATGAAACTAAAAGCCAATGAGTCAGGGCTCTGAAGAAGTAAATAAAGAGCACGCATTATCTTATTCAGATAAGTGTTTATCCTAAAAGGACTAAGATTTGGTAGTGCAAATTCACTATTCATTACTCATAGACTCATAATCCATAGAAATGAAAGTTGAGCTGGAATATAGAAGAAAATTGTGGATGGAGAAACAATGAACCTCTAGTATCTCGTGCATCCGCTTCATGTTAAGCGCCGGAGGGCCCTCACACTTGAGCCTCACCACGTCGCTTGTGTTCCACTTCTCATGGATCAAATCCACGATCTCCTGCGTCACACCAGCGCCTCCGATCTTCGTCTTCGACTTCATTCTGATCGCTAGATGCCTCAGCCTCCTCAATTCTCCCTCCGGAAGCGTGAGCTCCGCCATCGAGGTCTTGCTTCTCTTCGTCCTCGCCGAGCCTTCCTTTGCCTCCAATGGCTTCTCCCACGGAAACCGCGCCTCCTCGTCCACATCCAGCGACAACCCCCCTCTTGCATTGGGCAAAACCCCGTCCTCGGCGTAGAATATGTCCTCCACGGACCCCTTTTCGGGTAAAGGTCGCTCCTTTATCTCGCGAGAGTCGTCGATGTACCCGAACTTCCTCAGCTTCTCCACGATCTTCTCCATGGTGCTGCTCCGGGTGCTTCGGCTGGTGCCCACGTCGTCCTCGTCGCTGGATAGCCCCTCGCGGTAGTCCAACACCGCGCGCGGGCGCTTCGGGAGCGGCGGCGAGGAGCGGGCGCCGCGTTCCCAGCTGCGGATCCACGAGAGCGCCGAGGAGAGGTCGTCGGAGGTTGGTTTCGGGAGAAGAGGTGGGGTTTTGCGATGTAGGCATCGTTTGTGGGCGCAAAAAGCGGAGAAGCCGAGGCTTTGGTAGGAGGGGCGGCAGAGTACGTGGAGGCGGCGGGAGAAGGAGGAGTGGAGGGAGTCGAAGAAGGTGGAGGGGTGGAGCTGGATCGCGGGGGAGAACGCCATTAATGGAGACGTTGTAGTTGAGTTGGAGAATGGTGATTTGAAGAGGGAGACGAGAGGGGGAGAGGATGGGCTTGGGGAAAAAGATGATGGGAGGGAGAGAGCTCGGAGGGGTTTGGGATTTTTTTTGGGGGTAAACTTCAAATATTATCCCTATAATTTCACATTATTTTACTCTAGTACTTTATAATTTAAAGTGTATTAATTTAATATATGTGATTTTATTTTTTTTCTTTACTTAAGCTCCTCCATTAATATTTTTTTAAAATTATATACGAAAATATTTTAGATACTCTACATTGCTTTATCGAATATTTCTTTTAGTATCATTTAGTTTTAACTTTGTCACTAATTTAACTAAAAAAAATTAGTATAATTGATGATAAAAAAAGATAAAAGTAAAACTATAGAATACCATATTGATACATTTTAAACTACAGAGTACTAAAGTAAGAAAGTATAAAATCACAAGAGTGGTATTTAAAGTTTTTTCTTTTTTCGCCATACAGGTGGAGTTTTTCTTTACAAATTCGATTGTCGAATGTTCGCTAAATAGTTGAATCAATTGTATAACTAGTTACAATACTATTTAGTTGAGTTCACTATAGTAGTCGAGTTATCACAACTATTTAGTTGAGTTCACTATAGTAGTTGAGTTATCGCAACTATTTAGAACAGTTAGTTCATATCTTGGTTTTTGATGATAAAACAAAGTTTAAAGCTCATCTTACGCATAAATCATTTGAAATCATTAAAAAAAAATAGTACTCACACTTTTTAACTTGATATTTAATTGTCAAATCTTTTAAAATTGTATAATTTTCGTTCGTAAGAAAATCAAAAAGTTCTCCGTCCAGTTTATATAAAATTTGCTGGATTGTGCGAAAGTAAGATTAAGTTTCTAAATTTTATTTTTTTCAACTTCATTCAGTATCAGTGTAAGCATGAACTTGATTTGCGAAGCAACACCTTAGCTCTCATCTTAAAAAAAATATTATTACTAGCATGATTTCATATTCCATCTTTACTGTACTCATTATAATCCATTTCTCATTTATTCCATCTCATTTTTTTTACACTTTATCGGTCATTCATTCATCTTATACTCTTAATATATTAAATTAATTTGTAGATAAATTAAAAATTATAAAGTAATGGAAGGTAGATATATTGAAATTGAAATAAAACCTGAAACCAGCGATGAACAAATACACGACAAAAGAATGGTATATCATGAACCAGTGCAACAGGTGTAAGCAATACTTCTTTAATTTTCCAATATTAAATAAAGAATAAAATCTAAAGAAAAATTCCCTTAAAAAAAGTTAGAAATGTCAAATGCATTTGAGGGTGGAAATGAAACGTCGTAAAAGTCGGGGGCAAGCGGTGCAATTTGCCCAACATGTTTTATCATTTAATCCAAACCGCGCCTCTTCTCCCAAAACCCCGATCATAATAACACAACCATGCCCTAGCTTCCTACTTTTGGGTATTTTCCTTCTCCTCCTCGCCCAAATCCTTTCCCCCTCTCCATCTCCGCCGCCGTCCCGCCGCCGCCGCCGCCGCCGCATCCGCCATTGTCGACATCAGGTAACACCTTCGTTTACAGCTTCGCTGTATAGTTACGCGTTGCTCGGTTAAAGGGGGTATGTAGCTTGGCTTCCTCTCTTCCAGGGCATAATATAGCTCAAGAGCCATGCAAAAGATAACCTTTCGAGATTCCCGAATCAGCTCCATAGATTTCATAAATCTGAGTAAAACCCTAGAAATAGGCCGTGTGCAACTTCTCAAAGGTCCGATTTGTGTTGTTCTCTGATGATGTTATGAGCTATTTCTTTTTGTATGGTTTAGGTTGTATTTGAGAGGTTTAGCAAGCTCTATTCAAATGCGTAAACATGTAGATGCTGCAACGTAAGAGTGTGCGAAATCATGTCCTTTCTCAGGGGTAAATAGCAAAACTAGGCTGCAAACTTCTAGCCAAGTTTCACTTCGGTCCTCGAGATTTCAAGTTGGAAACATGACACCCCTAACATTTCAAAGTGCTTCGCTTTAGTCCTCTTAGTGGAAATATTATCATGCCATTTGTATCCGTGGGCCGTCCGTCCGTCTTATTCTTCCATGCCAACTCTCCGGTTTTTAACTCGAGGAAAGGCTGCAACTCTTGATATGCTTATGATATTACGAATCTAATATATCGCATTCTCCTAAATTGTTCAATGCCACATGTGCAAATATGTTATTGCTCTAAATTGTTCTGAGCTTGGTTTAGTCTTCTTCATGAACTTATTTAATACTGAAATACATTCCTGTAATTTCAAGATGTCTATATGCGAAACATTGATGTTAGATTGCATTATGTCTGAACTATACGAGCTACTGTATCTAAAACATCTTATAAATATGGGCAGCGTATGGAGGAGAGTAATTTGCTCTGTGTCTTATATTTACTTGCTTTTATCTTTATGGTTTGTTGGGACTAGGTATCCGTAAAAAATGAAAAGAGTTGCTAGATAGAGGAGAACAGAGTAGATTTAATATTTTGGGATTTACTATCGTCCAGCGAAGACAGTGGAAATGGTCCCAGGGGTGATCGCTAGGCAAAGTTTTGTCATATTTAGTATGCAAAATGCATGTTCTTCCTGGACAAACGGGAACTAGTTGTTAAACAATCACCTCCTAGGCATTCTCTCATTATGATTTTTTCTCCCCAGAAAATCATCTCTCGAGGAAATTTTATGGGGCTGAAAGCTGATACCTTCTTCTGTTTGGATTATTAGCAGAATATAAAAATGGTGTTCCTTGAGGTGGAAATGCCGTGGAACGTGTTGATCTCACCGGACCAACTCAGTCCAAAGGGCCTCTTGCTTCAGAAATCTATAATAGTGCGGCTGCTAGAGGACATAGCAAACAGAAAAGCATCCAAGGAGCACGGTTACTACATTGCAGTAACTGCCCTCAACTCCATAGATGAAGGAAAAGTCAGAGAACTCACTGGAGATGTTCTTTTCCCCGTCATATTCAGTTGTCTTACGCAGAAACCTACTAAGGGCGAGATCTTAGTCGGCTCAGTCGACAGGATCCTTAAGCATGGGATATTTCTGAAATCTGGACCAATAGATAGTATATTTCTATCGGAGAAGATGATGAGAGATTACAAATATGTTGCTGGAGAAAATCCGATGTTTCTAAGTGAGAAGCACTCGAAGCTGGAAAAGGACACAGTGGTGCGCTTCAAGGTTCTAGGTTTGAAGTGGTTGGAAGCAGATAGGCAGTTTCAGTTGCTCGCCACTTTGGCAGGCGATTTTCTCGGGCCTATATGAATTTAAAGAATGATCGGAAAGACTAATGGCTTAAAAAGTTTGGTAATTGGTCAATCTTAACTTGATTTCGACTGTTCTAACTGCTGGAAATCGAACTTTGTTGTAAATTTTTGTTTTGGATATCAATTACCTGTGGTGAACAATTTTGATGATTAGATGCTAAAAGTCTTATGCAATGTGACTTGTAAGTTATTACGAGTTATTACATTATATTGTCTTTGATTGCTTTCCTCGTCCAATTATTATTGCCCCTCAACGGGGTCATTGTGTATTTTCTGATATGTGGTTCTCTTATTAGGTTGATTCTAGTTTTGTACATGATGTTTGGCAATGATAGTTACTACACAGTGATATTCACGGGGTGTGATAGTTACACACAGTGATGTTTTTACTCTTTTCGAAAAGAAAAAAGAGAAAAAAAACGTTCTTGGTCTTATAATTTGTGGATTTGGGAATTTTGACTCCCTTTAGGGGTTGCTTGGTTCCACCTAAAATTGTGGAAAAAAAAATTTGATAAAAAAAAAATTACGAAAGAAAATAAATTTCACGCTCTTTAGTATTTAATTTGTAGGAAATTTTTTTTTTCTATGACTGTTATTTAGTTGTAAGAAAAAAATAAAAAAAAACTATTTAATATTTTTTTATTATATATATTATTTGGATAGCATCACTAGAATATAGTTATTGGGTGGTTAAAACATTTCATCTTTAAGAGAGATTTAAACTTGTGTATGTCTAAACTTGGTAAAAAAATTGCAGAAATATATAAAAGATGTGCATTTAGAAAATTGAACTCTTCTTCATGTCTTGATTGATGGAAGCATAATGGATTATTATTAACTAACAACAATTAACAAGTCAACAGTAGGCACCTTCGATGGCAAGCAAACAGGAAAAGATGCCGTCGTGTGTTCTTCCCTTTTCTTTTTTTTTTTAATGCCCCCACTTGTAATTCTATCTGCCAACAAAGCTCATCATCATCATCATACAGTAATCGCTGATTAATTGGAGCAATAGTGATTAGCACTGCCATAGAGGAGAGGATGCAACGTTGGTCTATTTCTCGGAACGCGCATTGGTAGGTGCCTATAAATTTATATAGAATTTTCGAACCTTTCTTTCCGTCCAGTGCTTCTTCTCCTTCTCGTACCTTCCCTTCCCAACGAAGTAATAAGTTGTTGACCCCTCCCCCCCCACCCTTCTCCTCTCCCGAAACTCGTCTCGTCGCCTCCCTCCGATTCCTAGGGCTAGGGTTTCGAGATGCGCACCCCCAACCCCTCCTCGTCCTCGAGCGGCTACGGCTCCGTCCCCGCCGCCTCACCACCTCCTCCTCCTCCAACGGCGGCGGCCTCCCCACCTCCGGCGACCTCCGCCTCCGCCGGCGATCTCGTCTCCGGCTTCAAATCGCAGGGCCAAGCCCTCATCTCCGCGCAGCGCCCATGGACGGAGCTCTTCAGCGCCCCCGCCGCGTTCTCCCCACCCAAATCCGCCGCCGAGGTCGCCCGCCGCCTCCGCCGCAACCTCGTCTACTTCCGCGGCAACTACGCCATCGCCTTCCTCCTCGTCCTCTTCGTCTCCTTCCTCTCCCACCCCACCGCCGTGATCGGCTTCGTCGGCCTCTGCGCCGCGTGGTTCTTCCTCTACTTCTCCCGCGACGGGCCCCTCGTCCTCTTCGGCCGAACCCTAGACGATAGCGTCGTCTTCGGCGCCCTCTTCGCCGCCACCGTCGTCGCCCTCCTCTTCACCGACGTCCTGTGGAGCGTCGTCGGATCCCTCCTCGTCGGAGCCGCCATTGTCGGGCTCCACGCGGCGCTGAGGAACACCGACGACCTCTTCATCGACGAGGACGAGGTCGCCCGAGGTGGATTAATCTCCGCCGTTTGATGCGATCCAGCTCCGGATTAGGGTTAAGGTTACTGGTTTCTTCTTCATATTGTATAAGAAAAGATAATTTGGAATTTGGGGATGTTGATTCTTTTGTATCTCTATATTAATGGTTAATTTGGCTTGCTGTATTACTACTGCTATTTGTGAACTTGGATTCGGGGAATATTGTTTAACAGCTTTATCTGTCTATATATGTTGAAAAGCGTATTGTACTTGTGTTACGATGAGTTATGATGTTGAAATAGTTTTACTTTTCATGAATTTTACAAATTTTACTTTTGGTAGTTTGGTTTCACCTTGCATTTAAACCACATGTTAAGCAGCATTTCAGCAAATTAATACGCAACTCAAGAGCCCAAAACCTCATGCGAAACAAGATAATTTCACATGGTAAGGCCTTTCGTAAGAAAAGCAATTAGATAAAAACCTAAACTTCAACAGCAGATACAAGAGTCGTTTTCCAATAGATTTATTCATTCGTGTTGGCAAACACAAGTCCACACAAAAGGGCACAACAATACTACACTACACTAAACCACTCTGTAGTGACTGCAGGCTAGTAAAGTTTTCGGTCTGAACATTTTCAAAAGGAAATCTTAATACAGATGTTACAGAAGTTAGCATGAATCAACCAAAGAATACGAGTTGACCTGCCGACAAGTATCTTGAATATTAACTCTACCATTAACAACATTGACCATGTGCAAAGTTACATACAAACTGAGGCATATGTTCATAGATACGCATGCATCAAACTGAGCATAACTCGTAAGCATGCCAAATGTTCATAGAAAAACATGTATCCATGCTCTCATAAGCATATATATATATATATATATAGTATGTGATATACATGCCATATATAGTGTTGTACCGCTAGATAGGCACTAGTCTGAAACCAAATTAGCAGCAAAACACACGACATTCATGTGATGCACAATAGTAGTTCCTGACATACGCAACAGAATCATTAATCTCCCAATAATCCACCTCGGTCCATACATCTGATAAACTAAGGTACTAAAGAATTATAAACATAAGAAATCAGAAAGGCAACTGAATGGTGTTTGCGAACAACATTTCACTCCTAGTTAAATACTGCAGCTTTCCTTTCAACACATCCGTCAGCTTCTTCTGAGCATTTTGTTGTATATTGCGGCGAAGATCAGAAGAAATGAAATCGATAGCAGACGCAAGATGACATTGCACACAACACATCAGTCTTAGTTAAAATCCCGCAACCTTCTTTTTAACGTGTCCATAGACTTCTTCCGAGCATTTTGCTGTGTATTGCGGTTAGCGAGGCCCCCAAACAACCTATCTGGTGAATCCTTGAATTTGTCACATATAGCGGCCACCTTTTTATGGTCCAGCGCACCATAGTTTTCCTCCCTAATTACAGGATTCGCAAAGTTCTCAGGCTGATTACTGAGTAAAAGATTAACCAACTGCCTTGCTTCCACCAAACAATCTTTAAAACTGGTCTCTTTCCGCAACTCAGTCAGCCCTGCGCTATAAAACCTCTCATCCGCAAATGACTCCAGTACCTTGAGATCATTATCAATTCCTGTTACAGCATTAAGATTGAACCTTTTCAAATTCTCACTGAGAAAAGCTGTTACAATAGAGTCCGAAATATGACTTAAAGCACCAACTCCAACCTTATAAAGGGCCTCTAGAGGTAAAATTTGCTGAGCATTTGATACTAGCGCATCAAGGTAAATAAGGACCTCATTCATATAATCATTCGCATGTTCTGAGGCTTCATCAACCGTCCAATTAATATTATTCATGAGCACCATGTACTCATCCAATTTGGAATTCACTAAATTCGATAATTCATTATAGGCAGCATTTTGGGAGGCTTTCAAAACAGCTTTGGCGGCTAAGCCGGAATGAGGCCTGTCAACGAGCCGTCTAGGGATTCCGCAAAGTTGAGCAGCCAGAAATAGAAATCGATCACAAGCACGTTCTAGAACTGCTATGTTTGCCGTAATTTGCATTGCCTGCGGCACACTTAAGGAGCAACTATGGATCGTATTCAGTAAAGCATCATTTAACACTTCGATTAACAGCTTGTCTAGGAACTTCTTCACAACATCGTAGAAGTTCATGGTACCTCCGTAGGATAAGTAACTGACTGAGTCTCCAATGAAAGCTCGCACTATACGACAAACATCGGGAACAGAAGAAGAGAAGGGTGCTATATATGGGAAAGCCGGCATTATATCCAAAGGCTGAAGATGGAAAGCTAATACATTCATATTATACTCATACTCTTTCTTCAACACCATCTGTTCAAATGAGTCATTTGAAAGGGCATCAATTATCTGCTTCCTACACTCATTCAAAAGATGCTCATGATACTTATCCCTATTATTATCAAGAATTTCGAGAAGAGGTGTGATTCGATAGCCATAACGCTTTAGTGTCTCACTTAGAAGAGTAAGAAAGTGTTTAATAAGAATAAAATGGCTCGCAGTATCCATACGAGAGAACTGGTCCTCTAAGACAGAAGTCATCTTAGCAATTGCCGTTTCCCATAATGTCTCGAGTTGACTTCCTGACAACAAACCACTTGCGGTTCGAAGAACTCGGTCCTCAATGAGGAAAAAGCCAGCTACTTGTGCGAAAAATGGCTGATGGGATTCAAGAAAATTCTGTGCGGAAGAAATTTGTAAGTCCGAGTTCAGTTGCATAAGCCGATTCTTGTAGTAGTATTCGCAGAATTTTTCCCCAAAACCAAGGCAAGTATGGATATGGTGCGCACGGTAAACGGGTGAGAGATCGAATTCTAAAATCGAATCTTCCTCAATATGGTCGACATCCAATGTGTATATAAACTCACCAACCCCCGAACGATTTTGTTCTTCAGCCTCTCTCTGGCGGGCTCGCATTTGTTCATCTCTTTGTCGAGCTGAGGAGGCCTGCCCTATGGCCAACTGCCCAATCTCTTTTGCCGTGCTCCTTATGTGCACAAGCCAGTCGTTGAACTCACTACAAACTTTCTTCTCGATATGGAGCTTTATTATTGGTATCTGTTTCTCAATCATTCTCCTAAGGGCCTTCAAAGGAATTGAGTGTAGACATTCCTTTTCAATCAAGTCCAGAGTTTTCAACACAGGGTAAAACCGGCCCTCTGACATGTTTTGATTGCACATAATGCATAAATTGGATACCCACAGACAAGCCTTTAATGTCTTTATAGCCTCGCTTACATTCTTCTTGATCGAGTACAACTCAAGAAGTTCATCAAGCTTAAGAAGAAGGGAATTCGCCACCTCCTGCAACCGCAAGTTCTCGCTCGATAGCGTGGATTTGAGCTCATCGGCATCGACCAATACGCCACGTAGCTCATCAACAGCGAGGATGAATTCCTCATAGTGGAGTTTGCAGAGCTCCTCGACCTCGATTTCTTTCTTCTTAACGATGTTTTTGAGATTGTGCAAGAGAACCTCTGGCTTGCCATACTTGAATGCTTGCCGCACGATCGGTCCCAAATCCTCACTGTTGGCAATTGACGCGGCTAGCCCTGCATCAATCCCCCCATCGCCGTTTTCTAAGGTAGTCCTCTTCTTAGATTGGGCATGCATATTTCAACTGCAATAAGAAATATGTAAGAGATGTGCAAAAGGTACTACATAAAATCGAACAATTTACAAAGACGATGAAGCTCGAACTATTATTGAACAAAATACAATTCTGTAGAGACAAATAAATAAGAATTAGTGCCATGAAAATCTCAACTTTCCTACATACATCTCACAGTATTTATCAAAGTGATAGTTTATTAGGCCCAAAAATAAATATAAATTATTTTCTCAAGAAAGCACAGATATCAACAATCGATATTAAAGCTACAGTAAGAAATGAAGAGCCATGCAAAAAAAGGATCTTTACAGTAGAATGGGCCTTTTCTTCGGAAGTTTATGTTACTTCATAGACTACTTTTGTCATAAAAACCCTTATCTTCACAAGCAAAAAGAAGTTCCTCCGCAGAAAAGAAGTAAGAACTCAAATGGACATTTTGACATACACCCACCCTGCACATAATTACAGAGAGAAAAAAAAAACCCAATCAAATTACTTCCTAAATAAGAGTTAAGAGTAAAACTCCCTATTGATTCAAATGAAGAACAACCCGTAGGGTCAACTCGACAAACACATAAAAGGGAAGGGCTTACGAATCCAAACAAAAAATACATCAAAACAGAGCTCACTCGTAGCCCAACAAAATAAAAATAGTAAAATAAAACTTAAAACCATACAAAAATCATACTTTCGAACTCACAGATGATTGAAGAGAGCTCGGGACTTAGATGGGATTCGCTCCGCGTCTAATTAGGGTTGAAAAAGATGGGGAAGTCACGCGATCTTAGTTTCGAGCTCCTCTCTTCTCTCTTCTCTCCTCTCTCCTCTCTCCTCTCAGAGATTTCACGAGAAAGAAACGATTTTTACAGAGTAATAAAATTAATACTAGCTCTGTAGCTTCTTCGTTGTCGCGCGATTTTAGCGAGACCCACTGAGAGCTCCCTCTCCCTCGGACTGTTTCTTCGCTCGCTCTCGGAGATTTTCGATGGGTCACCAAATTTTGGACCCCGAGAGGGACACAAACGGATCGAGTTTTCTTTTCGGAGAGATCAACCCGACCCGTTTGGTCTTATTGGGTCGTTTGGGCCGGCCCATTTGGGCTGGGCTTGGTTGGGCCTGGGTCGTACTTGGGTTTTCTAAGACAATGGATTGTCCCAGTTGGTCTACTTGCTACATCGTCGCAGCAATCCACAAAAGGCTCGAGTTAGATGTGGTTGTGGGCCTCTCCACTCGTGGGTTTGCTACGGAACCTATATAAAATAATTAAGCTTCGAACTTTGAGACCTCGTTACCAATAAATAAATTCTTTACCACTTGCGTTAGGAACAGTTGGTAAAAAAATTTAAAAAGAAACGGTAGATTTCGATTATTTCGGAAGCGGAACCGAATAAGCTCGGAGGTAGATGCACTTGCAGAGCTGGGCCACCTGCAATTGCTCTGTCCAAAGAAGCAGAAAACGCTGCGGTGGAAGAGAAACTTTTGACTGCTCTTAAAATTTTAAAATAAAATTTAGTAAAACTATCTCTCCGGTTTAATCTTATAACCTAAACCTATCCTTTGTTGTTTTCTGTACCACTAGTTTAGATTTGTTTCCGTCGCCTAGCACGCCCGCCCCACACATCGTATCTTCATTGAATCCAACATTTTCATAGCTTGCGCAGAGGCTTATTTGTTTTATCCGTAGGCTCTGTTGCCCACAGTTAGATTCTATCAAACAAGACCAAAACTGCGACATAATCACACACCACAAACAAATGAATAATATAAACCCCAAAAGAGGGACTATATATATATATATATATATATATATATATATATATATATATATATATATATATATATATATATATATATATATATATCCGGAGAGAGTACGGATAGGATAGTATCAATAGAACCAGGATATTTGGTCTTTATCGAATTTTCTACCGTTAGATTTATATTTTTATTATTTCTAACCGTTAGATCATACTATTCAATTAATCACCTACTCAATCCTAGGAGACCACTATCAACCTAATCGAGAACAATTATCATCCTAACCATCCAAAGACTAAAATCCTAATAGCACCAATGACGTAGTGTTATTAATAGTATTCCACCCAAATTATATTTTTATATATATATATATATATATATATATATATATATATATATATAGAATTGAGCTAGAATACTTTTACAAGTATCACCCCTTAGTGCTATTAGATTTTTATCCCTTGGATCTTATCCTTAATTACTAATAGCCATTGGATCAAACACTATTCTATCTACCACCATCATCTCGACCTCATATCTTTCCATCCAATGGCTCAAAACTCAAAAGCACCACTTTCATGGTGCTTTTGAAAGTATTCTACTCTCTCTCTCTCTCTCTCTCTCTCTCTCTCTCTATATATATATATATATATATATATATATATATATATATATAGAGTAGAGCTAGAATACTTCCAAAAGTACAAATGGGTTGGTGCTTTTGGATTTTTAGCCTTTGGATGAATAGATGTAAGGTTGAGATGATTGTGATAGGTGATGGTAGGTGGAATAATGTTTGATCCAAAGACTATAAGAAATCAAGGAGTAAATCCAAGAGCTAGAAACTTAAAAGCACCAATTCATTGGTATTTTTGGAAGTATTCTAGCTCTACTCTGTAATGTCTGAGATTACAATAGTTTTATATGAGCTACTACGACCCTGTTCCCATTTTTATTACCATGAAAATAACCTTACAAATCGACCAATCATGAATGATCTGATACACCATTTTTCCCTCTTACTGCTCAACATCGACTTTCATACCAAATTGTCAGTACCGAATAGCTAATGAGAATGAGATGAATGCGCTGTCCCCAACTTGAATCTGTTAACTGGATGAAGCCGCCAACAACTTGTAGGAGACTACACAGGAAAAATGTACATCCGAATGATGATCAATGAAAACATAACCACAAGAAGAGCATGTTCTTTTGAAGCAGGTAGGAGGTGATTTAATCTTTTCAATAATAATATGAAACTGTTCTGCCGTAAAATTGTGTGTGGCTCTGCGGGCAATCAAGACCCGACGAGGCCTTTGTAGCGAGCATAGGCAATAATCAAGACAAAGAAAAGGGCGCAACCAAGTCCACCGACGATGACCACCTGTTAATCGATTAAAAAAGAATGAAAAAGTAAGCCCAAAAATGAACACAAAGTGCTGCTAAACATGCTCGTGTTGACTGATAAGTAAAGACCTACCCATTTGTAGACATATGCATGGTTTTGATTCCACGAGTAGGGTATATTCATCCCAAATATACCGGCAACCAATGAGTACAAAGAAAGGGTTACAGTTCCTGAACTTAAGAATAGCTCCAACTGCCATAACAAGAACAAAACAAAATTTAAGACCAAAAACCACTTTTCAACTAACATAAAAAACAAAAAAAAAACCCCACTCCTAAGAAAGTGATGGTATCAACTGCTGGGCTAAGTCCCAGTCGGTAGAGTAAACAATTTCTAAAACTGCTGATGGACAAAACCAACTGCAGATGGACTGTCACCTGAATCAATTGATTTCGATGGTTGTCGAGCTGCATAGGCAAATTATCAAGTTGGTTTAGTGTCAACATGTATTCTAGACAAGAACATCATATAAGAGCAAGATAGAGTGAGACCTGAATATTGATGTAGTCTTCTGTGTCATCAATATACTCACGCAGCTGGAAAGTGATTGAAGAAAAACTTATATGTAAGTTATCTAGGTTGAAGTTTTTGAATAAGAGACCTTAAAGACAACATGAAAAGCTCATAATGCAGAAAGATCGCGCTTCAATTAAGTGGATTGCATTTTTTCAATTTTGTTCATGTAGCAAATGCTCTGAGACCCATTTGTGGACAAATGCATTATGCATTATGAGCTATAACAAAATGAGATGATAAGCTCATTTTAGCCTTAATTTATCCAATCCATTGCTAGGTTAGATGATCCCATCTGATGCTTGATCCCGATTAACCATATTAATCAGCTCACTAGAACATGCAATGAAAGTAGTTAATAGCTCAAGGGATACTTAATTTGATATATTAGTTTCTGACTTACAGTAGTCAATTTGTTCAATGTTCCATCAATCTGCATGAAGTACGCCTGCAGAGATACGATGATATTTTTAGATTTACATATAAAAGAAAGAATGGTATTCTTCTGTATTCAATCTTTATTTTGACGTTGCACAAAGTAATGAACAAAGATGTGCTCTTTTGTAAACCTCAAGTATCATTTCCAACTCCTCGACATCATTCTCATTTCCATGTAATGTTGCTGCACTTGCTCTGCTTGCCCGAGTTATCTTTGAGGCTATTGTAGGTGAGGCAGGGTACCAATTGGACGCAGCAGAGCCGCTGACAGGAGAAGCAGCCCCAGCCATCTTTCTTGACAAGTAAAGATCTGCCATGTCGTCATCATCATCCAGTAATTGTTCAAGCTCATCTCTTACCTAGTGAGGATAGTATACTTGATGAGACAACAAAAGACAGAAACCAAGATTCAAACCAGACAGAGTATACCGTAAAATGAAATTTAGTGGTGTAGTTTTCATAGACAAATATTAGTACATCAGGTCGTGGGCATCAAGTTGCTTTCCTGCTGCATTAATTTAGCTCTGCTTATATGATAAAATTGCAAGGGGCAAAGAAAGTAATACAACCATCAAATTCTTCTTTGCATTAACCTGTAGAGCACACGACTCTAGACGACTTACTGGAAACACATAAAGATTTTTTTTTTTTTGGTCTATTTGCGGAGGAAATGTCTACATTAGTTTGACAAATAAAATCAAAAGTAGTCGGAAATTTAGTAGGGGAAAACACACCTTCTGGACCCGAGCAGTCAACCTTGTCATTGAACTCTTCAACTTTCTAACCCGATCCAAGTTACGGCTACTAATCTGCATTAACAATGCAATGGTGTAATAGGTAACAACTGCAGGAAATAATACCATATCCATTAATAATAGTAGGTAATATAAGATTAAGAATGAAAAACAAGAGCAAGAGAAAAGAACAAGAGCAAGAGAATATTTACTCACCTTGGAAGTTAGCTCATCCAATGCAGGGTAGGCAGCAGTCTCCAGCTCTGTGGTACGTGCATCAAGGAAGCTGCAGATTGCTTCTAAAGCAACCTCTAGAGCACGAAACTCGAATGGAGATTCTACATTGTATAAAATTAGAACCATAAGACAAAATGTAGAAGTCTTCCAAAGATATAAAAGTAAAGGCCAACCCAGATTAAGGCACCTAAGCAACTGAAGGATTTCACTCTCATTAGATGGGGAGAAAAAAAAAATGAAAAAGAAAGGAATGTGTCATCGGCAATGAAAGAGGAAGTTGAAAGTAAAAAAGCTCTTATTTAAAGCCAACATTTTTAGCTTACTACCTCATAACAGTAGTATCTTCTCCTAACTTAGGTTTTAGAAAGGCCTAATTACCACATTGAGTAAAACAAAGTGAAAGTATGGGCAAACCTACCATCCTCCTCAGCAGTTTCTACATCATGTTGCTCCTTCCCTCCACCTTGTGCTTGGTGAGCACCACTAGCAGGAGGTAAGCGCCTGCGAAGCTCCTCAACTATTGGGATCACATTATCATCTGTAGGATCCCTAAGCAACACCTAATCCAGGAAAAGCACTCAATCCGCGAACTCATCTTGCAACTCATTCGGAAAATCAAAGAAACTGTGAAGTGTTTCAATAACAAAAGCGTCCTCTCTTTGTTTCAGTTGTTGGATCGGTAGACGAGCCTGACTTTTCCAAATAAAAATTCCAAAGCTTTTGAAGTGCCTTGAGCACTGAAACGAGGTATAAGATCTAATTTGAAACTTCTATATCTCCAGCATAAACAGCTTTATAGAAAACTTTATCGACTAAAAAGCTAAGAATATTTCACCAAATCGAACAGTTCTACTCAAGCATCACTTGTGGGGATAGCTCCGGCCAAGCCAAAAAGGCTCCAAGCAGGACAACTAAGTTTCTGAGCACTAAATTTGAAGTTCAAATTCAAACTCGCAGAGCAATCAAATCGGCGTGAGTTCAATCGTACCTCATCAGCAGTGATGATCGCTTTAATATACTGCACCAGAAAACAGGGAAAAAAAAAAAAGGAGCAAACCAAAATTAGCAACAAATACTATCCCAAAAATAAGCACCATTAAACACAATCCAGTAAGAACACCAACTGATAACCGGGTTGAAGATCAGCAACACCTCGAGGTTGAGAACGATCGCCCTCTCCCGGCCTAAGATCGTGGAAGGGTACGACAACAGGGGATCCAAAATCCTCAGATCCCGCGCGTGGATCTCGACCCTGTGCATGATCGCGTACTTGTCCACGTCCATAATCGTCCCCTCCCCATTCGCATCCAACAGGATCCAGCTCCTCGCCGCCCCCGCCCCCGCCTTCTTCTTCACCGACCCCTGCGCCATCTCCACCGCCCCCACCGCCGCTTCCCGCGCCATCTCCCCCGCCGCCGCCGCCGCCGCCCCCCGGAGCTCACATCTCCCGATTCCCCTCCCCTCCGCCGGAGCCCCGAGCGCTCTTCTCCCCGGCGATCACATCTCCGGCGCCGAGGAAGAAGAAGAAGAAGCAGCAGCAGCAGCAGCAGAATCCTCGCCTCCGATCTCCTCTCCTCTTCGCTACAACCGGGTGGGTTCGGTTTCCTTCGAAGAATCTCGTTAATGGCGGGGGGAATCGAATTCGTTCTTTGGTCCGTCCCCTCCGTTTCCGTATTTATCGGGGTCGTGTTATTCGGGTACTTATTCCGGTTCGGTGGCGTGATTGCGACGGGAGTTTCTATTCCGGGTACTTATTCCGGTTCGGTGGCGCAACGCAGCAGCGCTGTTGCTGTTCTCTTTCTTTTTTCACGAGCTGCTGTTATTCGGTTCTTATCACGGGCAGGCGACATCTGCAGCTCGAACGCGCCGTGCCAGGATTCACAAGTTGTCCGAAAAATTGTTTTGTATTTATTTATTGGGAGCGGATATTCTCCGCAACTTCGCCATAATTGTTTTGTAACTTCTGTTCTGTTTTAGTTGATAAATAATCCAATTATTTTGCTATTTTATTTTTACAAAAATAGGCCTCATCTTCTTCTTCTTCTTCTTTCAAAATTAGTAAAATATTATTTTTTTAGAATAGGTAGCACGCTACCCGCTTCATTCATCGAAAATATGAACTAGACTACAAGAGTGAAAAGAACTGCGCTCGAAAATAATAATAATAATAATAATAATATTTTACTTATTAATAATTGATATTCGATATTCTAGATTTAAAATTTAATTATTTTACATTATTTTTAAAATATATTTTTTGCTCTTCTTTATATATATTATATTATTATTATTCTCCTACGTCACAATAATCTCCTCCATTCGCGGATAATGCGTATTTTGCTATGCAAATTGTTAGTTTTTTTTAACAATATTATCCATGAAAATTTAGTTCATCGTGTACTAGTTTTACATGCCCATCTTTTAGCAAACTTGAAACATGTTTCAATGAGCAATCGCAAAAGAATTACATAAGCTTTAAGGACCAATTAATCCACAGAAATAAATAAAAGGTACTAAATTTTAATTCTAGAAAAATTATAGTTGGATGCTTAGAAACTATTAGTACAATTTACACAGTTTTAGATGTCAGAGAAGAACATGCGATGATTGTGTAAAATAGGAGGCAAAATTATCCTAAAACTCAGTCAAAAGACTCCATGATGTACAAAAGAATTTAATAGTTAGATATCAGTGATTAATTACCTCGTTCAAAGAACCTGCGAAGCTTATGTAAGTGTGCATGCCTCCAAAAATAAATATATATATATTATTTATTCCGTAAATGTTTTCTTATAATTAATAAACTAATCATTTTATTTTATACATTTTAGTTGACCAAGGGGAATAGACACTGTACAATGAATTTGGTACGTGAGAACTTAACAAATGGGGCGAGCTGGGGAGGAGCTTTTCTAGTGACGAAGCACTGACATTCATAAAATAAAATTATTAATCCGTTAATAAAACTTATAATTATTGTTGATAATTAAGGACATGAGCCGTAACGATTTGGTACGGGTGTTGTTTTGGGTCGATTTCATGTGGAGCATCTTCTGTCATCTAGAAAATAACACTACATTTTTATATCTTTTTTATTTGGTACAGCTGTCGTTCTGGGTCGATTTCATGTGGGCCGAGTTTTGTACAGCTGGATGACGTCGGCATCTGTTACACCCTTTGTTCATGCGGTTTGTATTTGCTTATATTTTGATTTTTTTTTTCTTTTTAGCTTTCTTTTCTATTCTTTTCTTTTTGATTTTTTGATGGTTTTGAGGTCTTAGCTGTCGTATTCTATGCAGCTAAATTTATTTTTCTAATAAATGAAGTAGGTGGCGTGCTATTTTTCTCTCTCAAAAAAAAAAAAATATTTTGTGGATCAATTATTATCTAGCACTATAATACGAGAGTTGAAATAAATTATGCAAATAATTAATCAAAAGTTATGTACTCTGATTGCTTCTAGATAGTGAAATGGAAGTTTTAAACAACAAACGCAGGCTTTAATTTTAAAAAAACACATTAGAAGAAAAGGCCCAGCCCAAATACCAATCAGTAAAGCCCGAATTGTAGTGGGCCATATGGGCCGGTTTCCTCCTAAGGCCTCAATCAGATGACATGGACCAGACCCGGTTCACCACGTCACCTGTGAAACGTTCATGCTACGGACTTTATTAATTCATTCACATAAGAAAAATTTTGGTACGCCGTTCATAATCAAATTCAGTCCATAAATAATGGCCGAAAACAATAATTTTTTTTTTTTTTTTTTGTTGACAATATCAATTAATCAACTTAATTTATTGCGCATAGAAAATAAGCTTTTATTGCATTTATTCTAGATCACACCTTATTCATCGTAGTATCCTGTTATTACATGGCGTTAATAATATTATAGGGTAATAATAATAATGGATAATAAAAAGTCAACATTTCTCAGTCGCCGCAGTTGACAAACTGATAGTTGACGATGAGATGGCCCCTGGCAACGCCTTCTCCATTAGTGTCTAGCTGGTCGAAAACACCCTGATCTAAATCCAGCCCTCCGTTCGAGCACTGATCGACGATCCTGACCGTTGCTTGTGATCCTGTTGCTGTGTTTGTCACCTGTATTTATATATGGTATAGTGTAATTGAGATTGCATGCATCAGGTTCATTTGATGTGTACGTACGAATCAGAATGATGCAAACAAATGTTTGATTAAATATCATATTATAAAGTTAGAATTACATAATTTAACAATAATGGCCATATATAGTTGTACCCATCAATTCTCCTACCGAGAATTAGGTAAAATAAATGAAAAAATTTATTATTTTCGTCACACATTTATACATTTTTAATATTATATTATTCATTTTATCAATCAAATTACTGTAATAGCCCGTCGATTATTCCTTTTTGACCAAATCAAAACTATGGCGCATTATCATTTCCTGTTTTTATTTTTTATTTTTTATTTTTATTTTTATGTACACATAATATTTAAGTAAACTCGGCCGAGATAATACCCTTCTAAAGGGAAGCATCAGGAGGGCTCGAATTTCCGATCTAATCTACAATTTTGCTTTAATCAATCGGGCTATATATATATATATATATATATATCCGTGGTTGACACAACACAGTAATTCTTACTTTCAACGGTAAAAAATAGTGTGTCCAAAAAAAAAAAAATTCTTTTATGAAGTACTTCTTACCCGAAGGCATCGGCCACAGGAGGCTTTGCCGGTTGGCCCGACCGGCCCACAGAAGGCGGTCCAGCCATACTTCTTCCTCCACGCGAGCGGCTTGTTGGCGTCCCACGTCGCACAGTAGACGCCGGTGGCGATCAAGTCCCAGTTGTGGGCCGCCGGATTGTAGATGTTGTACGTCGCCCGCACATTAGAAGCACTTTGCGCGGTCACCGCCGCTGCGGCCGCGCAAAGCAGGAGCACCGCGAGGAGACTCTCTCTTCCAATTACAATATTCATCATCGCTGTGGATGTTGGATCTGATTGTGAGAAGAGAAAGAGAGATGCGCTTAACTATTTATACATGCATTTGATCAATTGTCCCACGTAATAGTATTCTAGCTTGTAGCCTTTGTTGACTTTGATTAATTAGTACTAATCCAAGTTTGAAAGTTTAAAGTTGATTAAATAATAATTAGCTAAAAATATAAAACAATTAGATTCGGATAAGTATCATTATTTTTATTATTATTATTATCCTTATCAAAGTTAATTAAGTAATCTATTAGATGATGTGGGTGGATTAATTTAATTCCTAGTGATAGTCTAAGTGGTGCGTAGAAGTCTATGAATGCACACTATACAACAAGGTTTTGCCACGATTGTCCACGGAGAATTTTCGTTTTCTTATAGTGAAGTTTTATTTTTCTTATTCTACAAGAATGTTCCAAAAAATATATACATATCATTATCTATCATTATCTATAATATTAAAGTACTATATGTCAATTTTTATACATTATAAGTGTCTATAACGTGATACATAATTTGTTGAAAATTCGACATATATTAATTATTACAAGCAGTGGATTTTCTCATCGGCAACCAATTAAAATAGATTTTGAGCTCAGACTAAGAAGAAAATGGACACAAACGAATTAATATTCCAGAGAAACCGGGAGAGTCGTATGTATTACGCTGTTGTGTTTCTACATGCACGAGTTTAATGGTACATTAGCAATCACCATCAATTAATCCTGTCACTCACAGCGCGATTATAGTTGGTGTAAAATTTTTCGCGCACAGAGTCTTATTTAATATGATCTTACTCATTAATTCACCTTCTTTTTAGTGTAAATCATACGTCTATATATAGACTCTTTGTGACCCTTATTTTTTTCTATTTCTCTTTTACTTTTTTGTTTTAATTAAGACTTAAATCTAAAAAGAAATGTCTCAACTTGGAACACAAAGTGTAAGATATGCATCTCTTATCAGAAATGTACCACTAACATTTTTCATATATCTTGTGGGGGAGCTTATAATCTATAGATAAATCTTGTGCACTCATAGGATCAAACACCTAATGACTCAGTGGGAAAGCTTATAATATATAGATAGATCTTGTGCACTGTTTAGCGGTTTTAATATTATCTTGTAATCAACATCTGAATATTTTTTCTTTTTTTTGCTTTCTTTCTTTTCTTTGTTTTCGCCACCTTTGAGGCCCCGATGCCTTACCCATATAGTTTAATTCATGTTCTGAATGCATGAAGCTGATAGCATGCTATTTTTATTCTAAAAAAAAAAATATTTTTCATATATGAGAGTATGGGACCAAAAGCAATTTCTCTGCAACTTGGACTGGTGTGCAAATGAATCAAGTCAAATCAGGTTGGCTTGACCTAAACTATCACCATGCATGGTATACATGGTCCATCTAGGACCCACGATGGTTACGTATATATATTGGGCACAAGTAGCTAGCTAGTGTTTTTATTTTCCAAACTTTTCACACAAAAAATAAAAATTAATGAAAAAAGAATATTTTTTATAGAAATTTTTTTCTATAAAAATATTTGTTATGTCTTTTCGAGAAAACAAACGTACACATGTAAAGTACTTGAAAGAGGTTTAGAATGACAGTTGTCGAACTTAAAGGTTTGAGGATAATGATAAAAGAATGGGCTGAATTTTGCAGTTCTAAATAACATATTTTTTTACGCCCCGGAATGTAACCTCTTTATTTATTTTTTCATTTTTGCTTTAGTTCTTTCTTTATTTTCTGTAGCTGTTTGACTCACTCTAGGCGAGCTCATTGCCTCAACATCTGTAATAAAATTTATCTTCCGAATCTCAAAAGAAGAGGTTTTAAGATAAAATCAAAACCTGGTAATGCAATTTACCCTTGCTTCTACATCAGTGTTTGCCTTCATGAAGAGTGACATTAATTGCTACAAAGCCCTACAATATTGTCGGTAAGGCACACGTGCGAGGTCCCTGTGCACACACATCAATTTTAAAGGACATATATACATGCATGTCAAGCACGTACACATGATGATGTACACTGATGGTGAACTAATTAATGGCTATCTCTAATAGGAGAGGGAAGGGAACATATATCCTACTAGAAGTTTAAAATAGTGCTTAATTTCGTCCTCTACCTGGCATAGAAAAAGATGGATAAATTCAATAGATTGATGGGAGCCTTACTTAACTTATATATACTTGCCTAACATTTTAATTTGTCCAATATATATATATATATATCTGCGTCTCTTCAAATGATCGAGCTGGAGCAAAACTTCGATCGATTGAGTTGGATTGAGTTGGGTTGTCGTGTACTTGTGTTTATAATTCAAAAAAAGGTTGTCACCTTTGTTCGATTGTTCCTGATCACTCACTAACAAGTAATTAATAACTCAACATTGTCTGTCAATGAATAGTATTATAGTATATGCTCACTTTTGTATATATATGATTATTTATTTGTAATGCCAAATCAAACAGCAAAGAATGTGAAGTTTTCTTTCCAGTTTTTTCTCAACTTTTTTGAATAGTTTAATGTGGAACAAACAAGTACTAAACCTTAGCTATTACGACTAAGTAAATTAAGAAGTGATGTATCATGCATGCATGGAGGGAGAAAGGGTCCACTTTTGTCTCCTGACCCTACTTCAATTATGCGACTCATGGTTATTGCGTGACATTTCTTACAGGTCTTAATAATTGGAGGCATCCATCCATACCTTGCATCAATCAATATTCTACCTATTCTTTGTTGAATGGGCTGTACAAAGCACCAAAATTATGTAATTGTGTAGTATCTATGGATGGAAAAACAAAAAAAAATTTCTGCTGTGTCTGAGTAACACCAATATGTTGTTTCAACTGCAAGATAGTATTCAACTCGAATCTAAAGGCACCGTTGAAATTATCTAATCTAAGAACGAGGTGCCAGCGCATTGCGCATCCTCTCTCTCTCTCTCTCTCTCTCTCTCTCTCTCTCTCTCTCTCTCTCTCTCTCTATATATATATATATATAGGCTGGGTATTATCGATAGCACAAAGAATTTGGTGCTATCGAGTTTTTCACCGTTAGATTTAACTCTTTGATTATTTTTATCCGTTAGATTATACTATTCAATCAACCATTTACTCAATCCTACTGGACCCACATCATCCTAACCAATCATTTCTCAATTCAATGGCTAAAAAATCAATAGCACTAAGTTATTGATGCTATTAATCGTATTCCAGCCTAGTTCTATATATATATATATATATAATTGAGCTAGAATACTTTTAGAAGTACCAACCCCTCTGTGCTTCTAAGTTTTTAACCCTTAATTTGATCCACTCCTTGATTACTAATAGCCTTTAGATCAAATACTATTTCATCTATCACCATCTATTATCATTATCTCAACCCTACATCTCTTCATCCAAAAGCTAATTAAAAACTCTAAAGCCCCATTCCCTTAAGTTTTTAAAAGTATTCTAACTCAACTCTCTCTCTCTCTCTCTCATTATATATATATATATATATATATATATATATATATATATATATATATTGGGATTCTTTCCAACTCATCTATGGTTGGGGAGTAGGACCTAAGTCCAGTGTATAGTTGGAGTATCATTATCCCCCGTCACAATAGTTGTACACGTGAGTATAGCTGCGCGGACAATAACTATGTTGCTTATTTAACATACATATAGATATATTGTCTTTCGAATTCAAAGTTGATTAGCATTTTCCACGTTACGTACAGGAGATCATACAATCAGTTTATAAATTGTTTTCTAAAGTAAGATTAGATTAGTAACCAAAACAAAACAAAATTATCCTATCTAAAATAACCATATATATATATATTTATATATCATTTCCTAGTGGGGCTTATATATCATTTCCTAGTGGGGCTAAAATATATACAACTTGGTGATGGTAGTATTATGGATCCAAAAAGTAAAAAGATAATAACATGCATTATTAATGTGCTTTCAGATGTACCCTAGATCGATGGACTCTATTAATTCTTTCCAATTTTTTGTATAACCTTTAATTAATCAACTTATACCAATGTGGAATGTGTTTTTTATTTTTCCTTTTTCTTTTTCCTTTTTTTTTTAGAGCAAGATTGTATGTTACCCGCTTCATTCATATAGAAAATGAATTAAGCTACAGAAGTTTAGACAACTTGCTCTCGAATAAAATACAGGCCACTATATCAAAAAATAAAAATAAAAATAATTGGTAAGAAAGAAAACTTGGAAAAATAAAATAAAATAAAGAAAATTAAATTAAAAAAAAGTAAACTAAAAAGGGTTCACTTAGAGTTGCAAAACACAGTCCACTCCCTTTTCCAAGTCCCAAGCTCGTCTATCCATGATTAGGGGATCTGTAGATTGATTTCTAAAAATCACGTTATTTTTATCCCGCCAGATCATCCACCAACAGATCGTGACCTTAGTTAGACCTTTCGCTGATATCCTTTGTGAGCGGCTCTCAGAAATTTTTAGACACCGCTGACTTCTACCATAAATCTCGGGATATGTCTACCGTTAAGTGAATTGAACATCAAAAATTTGTTGAATATACATCCTACAAGTAAATGATCCACAGTCTTAGCTTCACTCCCATACAAAACACACTATAGATTTAGTCCTTTTTAAGTAGATTATCAATGAAACATATAAAAGTTGGTTCAACATATCACATGCTCCCTTATACATAGGCCTGGCAATCTCGACCCATACCCGCGGGTGCCCGCGGGTTATTCGTAAATTTGCGGGTATGGGTACTAACTTTTCGAACTCAAAAAATTACGGGTAAAACGGGCGGGTACCCATTAAGATGTGGGTATTTTGGGTAACCCGTGGGTACCCACGGGTACCCGCACATATATTTTTTATTTAAAATACATATATTTTTATTTATTCATTTTAAAAATTCTAACCCTAATTTTCTTAAATAATGAGTTATGTTATATTTTTTAAACTTATATATATATATATATATATATATAGAACTAGGCTACTATGCTTATTAATAGCACCAAGTCATTGGTGCTACCAAGTTTTTAGCCATTGGATTGAGAGATGTGTGGTTAGGATGATGTGGGCCCGTAGGGTTAAGTGGATGGTTGGTTGAATAGTATGATCTAATGGGTGAAAATCATCAAAGGGGTGGATCTAACGGCGGAAAACTTGATAGCACCAAATGCATGGTGCTATCGATAGTATCTCAGCCGTATATGTATTTGCATTTAAAAAATATATGAGACAAAAAGAAAAAAAAATTATGGGTAACCCGCATACCCACCCGCCCACCCACGGGCGGGTTTAGGTAAAGATATTGGCTACCCAAAAATTTGCGGATAAATTTTATCCATGTCCAAGTAATCCGTGGGTACAATGACCCGCATGCGGGTTACCCAACCCGCCCGTTTGCCAGGTTAGTTATACACCACCACTAATTAAATCATCAACCTAATTAATAGAGGATCTTAGCTCTCCAGCCCAATTTAGAAGGCCCGATGGGCCGAGGGCCCACCCACATGCAATGTTTCTCCCACTCCTACGATCCAATGGCCGAAAACCTTGTCGGACCATTTGGCATCGAATCTATCCGTCCAAATCGAACGTGTAGTATCTCCATTCAACCAAACATTAGGCCGGGCCTGTTATGCTGTAGACCAGCAGTGTATTCAATTATGCCCCCTAACTCCCCTTCTGTCCAACCTGTCAATGCCTACCCAATAATAATCCCCATTTATTATTATTATTATTTTTTAAAATGACATAAAAAGAATTTTAAAAAGGTGCCCTTAAGAAACTTCCTTTATTTCCTTCACCCCCTCACCTTCTTTATAAGACCATATATGAAGCATATTGAACAGCTCACATCAACTTCCTAGCTAGGGTACTCATGCAGTTGTGCACATCTAGCTAGCCCTCTCTAGCCTAACAAATTTCTTCAACCCTGATGTCCAAGAACATGGAAAAGGAAGCAGCTCTGCGGTTCGGCGATGGCGAGAACTTTGCGGCGACGGAGCTCAGGTTAGGGTTGCCGGGAACCCGAGAGAGGGAGACGGCGACTAAAGTGCTTCCTACGAGTAGCAAGGAGGGCGGAACGAAGAGGACTGCGACCGAGATTGAATCGAACGACTTTGTTCGCGAAGCAAAGTGAGTTTCTTTAACCAACAACTTGATCATACATGAAGTTGTAGGAAAAGTTTTAATTTGGAGTGCTAAACATGTTAGCTTTCGAATGCATGACCGCATATGTTATAGGACTCAAGTAGTTGGATGGCCGCCGATCCGATCGTATAGGAGGAATACGTTCCGATCGATGATGCGCGACGAAGAGAAGGCGGGAACTTACGTAAAAGTGAGCATGGATGGGGCTCCTATTCTGAGGAAGATTCATCTCGAGGCCTACAAAGGGTACAAGGAGCTCAGAGAGGCCTTAGAGGACATGTTCAAATGTTTCCCTTCAGGTAGGAGTAGTGACACATGCATTTTGAAATATAGAACATGATATGCATATATATACGGGTATATTGTACTCTTCTTGATATATATTCTTCTTTGTATATCTTAATCTTTACATATGCAGGTGAGAGTGTAAGGGTGGATGCTTGTGAATATGCTGTCACATATGAAGATAAAGATGGGGACTTGATGTTGGTTGGAGATGTTCCATGGGAGTAAGTATGCTTGTATTCCTTTGGTGTGTTTGTGTATATATTGCTTTATATTAATGTTTTTGTTTTATATGGGTTAATATATCAATTTCTCACACATTTCTTCTTGTGTTTGTAGGATGTTTATCACCTCATGCAAAAGGCTAAGGATAATGAGAGGCTTGGCTCCAAGTACATGATAAAAAGGGTTTTGAAGTAAATTAACTTGATATCTTTTATTGGGTGCTCCAAGTTTATAGTTTGGTATTGGAAATGTGATCTGCCTCACTTTATTTACAAGGAAGAGAGAGAGAGAGAGAGAGAGAGAGAGAGAGAGAGAGAGAGAAACTACAAAGAGTTGTTGCCATATATAGTACATTATGATACTCTCTAACCATAGACAATTTGCTCATTTCTCAAGTGTATAAAGAAAATTCAAAAGCAAAATGCTGTGAAGAGATCTACTTGTTTTTGGTGTAGAAATATCAGGTCTAGCACCGACGAGGACACCAAAGTTGGAAAAGAGAGAAGGAAAAAAAAAATAAAACAAAAAAGGGGAAAAAAAATGGGAGGAGAGAGAGACATTGGTTCTATTTCTTGTATTATTTCTTCCTGCAATATATATATTTATCCGGTTGATCATGGACTCATAACTAGCTTCTTACAGATTATAATCAGGATTATAATACAATTGATAGCAAATGTTGCTTCCTTCGAGAGATTATATATAAGCTAACAGCAAAGAAAATAAAGCTGCTAAAGATAAAGAAAAACAGAGTTGCAAAGTGCAGAGCTCGTCGCATTAATATTACACTTTTACACTTCAACATGGAAATGGCACGTGACAAGAGAATGCCGATATTTGATCTAGCATTGGTCATATCAGCAGAGTCATCAGAAATCCTAACACATTTTTGAGTTAATAATTGAATGTTCTCAATTATTGTTTACAGCCAAGAAATCTCATCTCGGACGTGGGAGAGCAAAATCAATTTGCTTGTGCACACCAAGGAATAACGAAAAATTGTTTCTAAACAGTTCTAGAATGATCAAACAATAGGGCATGTGAACCCAGTTATGAAGGCATCGCGGTAGATATCAGAATCAATTATTTTTGAAGAATTAACTTATTCTTCCAGTAACAATCTTCACGTGATTCTGCATTTCTTGTACCAAGAAGTATATCTTGCAAGCAAGTCTATATCCTTTTCTGCAGAAGAATATGCTTTGCTTCACAATTGGCTATTTACCATCAAATTCCGATATTACAATAAGCGAATCTGTCATTTCAAGAGATAGTGGTTCCGACTTGTTGCTAGGATTTATGACCTATCATAATAAAATAATAGGTAACGTAAATGTAAAATAAAATTCAAGGTGTTGTATAACTAATAGGACTCTAAATACTACGAGACAAAACATACCTGCTTGTTGCCTTTGACATAACCAATAGCTACTTCGCAACGCAAAACTGCCCTCTCCGAAAGCTCTGAAAATGAGGGATTCTCGCCCTTCTTCATGTAAAGGCATATTTCCTGCAATAAAGAACATGTGGATGTAGGACTTCAAAATTTCAATACTGACGCCAAACATTGATTATATAGAAAAGAGTACTTGATGCATGAATATATCCTTGTCAAATGAAAACAACGGCACCAATGAGGCTCTTGCGGTGGGTGTGTTGTATAGGTGGGTGCGTGAGCACGCATGAGAGAGAGAGAGAGAGAGAGAGATCAAAGAGATCCTAGAAAAATAAACGTAACAATGTAGCCAGGAAAAAAGGGAAAACCTTGCCTTCACATATATCTCGTCACCCTCTGCATTAAGAATGTCTTTCCACACCTGATTCAGCTCGCTGCTTTCAGCCACTACAATATGGTGGGGAGCTCATTCTAATAATAGTTCTTAGTATGAAATAACATGATATTTGAGAAATAATGAAGCATACTTAAGATGATCAACCTTGAGCTGTCACAAGGCTCATTACTTCCTCTGCTCCAATAAACAAAAGGGATGGCCTTGTTCTAGAAATCTGAAGTCCGAAGTAAACCAGTAAGTGTAATGTTTCCACAGTTTCAAATTTTGGCTAAGTAAAAGAAGGTAAATAGTAATTACTTGTTTCCCCAATCTTGTATCTACAATCTCAGCTACAAGGTTTTCAACCTGCACAGTGCATATGACCATTGAAGAATCAATGAGATGTAGTATTGGCATTCCTTTAATTAGCAGTGAAACTTTTATGTTTCTACTTCGCAAACTGACCTTTATATTGTGTTTTTTGCAAATAGTTTCAGCAAGAAGGAGGGAATAAGCTGAATGTTTATCAGCCTCGGAAGGATCTGCAGGACACATACATTAGTTGAATAACCTTTCACAATAAAAAATTTCTCATAACAACATTACCTCCAACCAGCCAATCTCCATCAGATATCACTACAATTGAAACGGGAATATGTTTTGCATCCTTGAAGGATTTCCTCATATTTAAGATTGCTTCCTTCAGTGTTTCAGAGTTCATAGGACTTCCAACCTGCATTAGGATGTTATTCTCAATCGAGACTCATAGAGAGAGAGAGAGAGAGAGAGAGAGAGAGAGAGAGAGAGAGACCCGATGTGAAACCCTGATATGTTTCAGTTGGTTTTGGACAACAGGGTTGACTATACTGTTTCTCTCTTCAACAGAAGCTTCTGATAAGATTTCCTGCAATTTGCTTTACATGTCAACCTATTACAGCATGATATTGATGATTTAAGCATGCTTAAAAGAATGAACATAAGGTTTATGTGAACAAACCATTGACCAATACTCTCTGTAATAGGAGGAAAACACTTCCTAGAAATCAATTGAGAAGTATAAAAGACCATGCAGCCGAATCCAATAGTTTTTTTTTTTTTGGTTTACAGTTTATGACTAAATATAACTACAAAATACAGTGCAAATGTGTCTATGGTTTTCAGCTTTAAGAAAAGCAAGCAGAAAATATCAAACTTTCACCAATAATTTAAAACGATTAAGCTAACGAGAAATAATAAATTTATCACGTATTTCAATTTTATAGTTCGTAGAAATTACATGCTTTTAAGGTGGATTAAATTTTCAGCTCAGAAACGTGAAACTTACCAGTATACTACCGGGTCCAAGGTAATTGTCGTATTCTCGAATCATGTCACCAACTTTTGGCCGCCATCCAAGCATAAGAATGTACTCTCTTGGTCCTAAATTCCATTCACTAGTCTGCGCAAAACTTCTTAGGTTATTAGAAGTATAATTCTGTGTAAAAGATTATTCTGTCGTAAAGCACGCCCCTCACTAAAAGTGTACCTTTGAGCTTGCTTTTGAAGGCCGCTTCACAATGCTCTCAAGTCGTGCTTTCTTCACTTCGAGGGCCATATCTTTTGATCCTTCACTTTCAATCACCTTCAGATCATGAGAAGTGTAACCTTGGTTTTCTTTTGATACATCTGGGAGCGACAGTTGCGGCTTTTTTCTCCCATAAACAGGAGCTATAAGAAGCAACTGTAACAGACAGAAAATTAGAAGACACAAAAGCATAGTAAATAAGAAACCAACTTTTTGGTGCATTATCATGTATTTACTCACAAAGTAATGATGACTGATTAAGCCTTAGATTGCGTAGGCAAGTTTCATGACCATATGTAAAGAGCCTGGTCTTGTTAAAGTTAGTTTTTAAGTCCAGAGCGGTTTTGAGGATTTGTTTGCCAATTCCGAGTGAATGAAGACAAAGACAAAGTTTAAGAATATAAAATCCATTAATCAGATCAAAATGAGGTAAAATTGAATCATCCATTATCTTACAGAGTGTTAGGTTTAATATTGCTTACGATTAAAAGCAAATTGTCATAAAATACTTAACATTTGAACTTAAGGCTTGTCTGAATCAGGTGAGGAACACTGAACCATTTTGAAATTCCATTTATATAAAACAGTATGCCATTTCTTGCTACATTTCTACTCAATCTTTCATTGTCAGAATACACATACATACCTTGTCTGTTTGTCTAATCTCTTCATCATCACTTGGGTGAAAATTTACTTTTCCATCTCTAAAGATTCCACATACAACTGCCTGGCCACAAGAAAAACATATGGCATCATAGAAGAATAATTTAGGAAAATACATATAAATAAATGCAGCATGCAGTTCTACCTCTTGGATTCCACGCCTTACGTGCGTGTACTTCAAGCCTACTAGATTTGGAGAGATACATAAATTGAACACATTTTCTGCAAGCAATAAGATAGTTATATTACAGAGCAAAGAGTGTTAACTAGTTTAAAATCACCTACAAAAATTAACAACACTTAAAATCTGCAAGTCAAATTGCAGAGTCTAAGATCGAGATCAATGTACTATTTTTATTCAGAAAATTATTTTTATTTTGAAAATAATATGCTTATACAAAAGAATACAGTTCCTACATTGTCTTACAAGTATAATTCAACTAATCTACCAAAGCAAAAGTGTCTACTTTCTAGTTTGTTCAATATAATGTTGCACTTTTGGTGGCTTGTGCAAACCTAAACTTCTCTTAAGTCCTTGTTTTCTGGGATTGCGGCAAAATAAAGTTGTCAGAAAGGTCAACACGGCACTTTCACTAGCAGTACATGATCATTGAGTAAATGCAGAAGCACAAGCTGTGGGCTCACTATTTTCACTTTTTGAACAAATGTTTACAGGAAATAGAATATTATTAGACAAACTTTACGAACCTTAAAAATCATATCTAATATAAAAGGTCTGTACCAGAAAAATTTGTCATGGTTGGACATCTCATGTATTCTCCATTTTACTAAATTAATCGAAACGAACTTTTCAAATAAATATAGATAAATATATTAGCGTCATGTTGCTTTTAGTAGGTTGAAAAAAAATACTTTGATAATTAAGCAAGTGCCTATAAATTTTGAGGAGGCCCTTCTGGCGAGAACATTGAACAAATAACTTAGAAGCGACCATCTCCACCGGCTGCACATTCAATCCTGTGATTGATTCCAGAAGTTCACAGGTGCTAGAGTTGGAAGCCTACATTATAAAAGGTGAAATAAGTGAAAAGCTGCACAAATTATTGTTTACATCACAATCATCAAATTGCACAGCCAAGCAGATGTCAGAAAAAATCTACACCTCATCTTCATTATTGTGACAAACACAGAAGAAAAGGGTCGGAAAAGCTGTTATGGTCTACAGGATATAATAGGATAACCTGGGACCAACTATTCCAACCAACTCTCCAATACTGCTATTCCACCCTTTATCCTCGGTCATCACTGTAATCATTGCAATTACCTATGTAATCAATTTGTTTGGGGGCACGGTTTACCCTTCAGTCAAAGCAATATCCAGCAATATCATTGTTAGATATCTCATGTAGATGACATAATGTTTATATACAACATACATATATTAATGTACATCTATTAAATAAGCTGGAAAATATATTAGGATTATGGAAATGACACATAAACTTGGGACCTGAAACAAGGAAAATTATAATGTCTTTTAGAAGGATAAAAGCTATAAAATTAGCCCATGGACAATGACCATTAGCAAGATTTAGAAAGAATTTCCACACTAGTAAATTGTGCTCTACAGAATGGATAGAAGTCAAAATCAAGAAATGTAGATTTCCAATCAAGTAATCATTTGCATGTACTATACCTCAACAACAGTTGGAACAGATGCCATTTTAGGAAGAGGTTGCAGAGCTAAAAGAGAAAGAAATGCATCCGTATCAACTTCATACCTGATTATGTTGATCAAAAAATATTTTAACAAATATTTCAAGTCAATAAGAAAGTTACCCATAAGAAATAAATGGATAATGAAATCCATACTGAAATAATGACAGTAGTGTATGCACATTATGTGGATGTTTCTAGGTGATTACATTTTCTCAAAAATGGATGTTTCTGAGCAATCATATTTTCCCAATAATGATTCATTTAAAATTGGGCATTTTTAAGTATCAAATAAAGAAAGGCTTTTTTGCATAACCAATATGTCAAGATACAGATATGAGACAAGAATCTTCAATAAATGCTTTCCTCCAGAAGTGATATCTTCTCGGTTATTATATTTCAAGTAGAGCAAACATTAAAAAAGTTATACTGACCGGTCATTCTTTGTTGGTAATATAATGACGGATCTTGCTGTATTGGCTGAAGCTCTCTCAAAGGATTTTGTCAAACTAAGGGTGCAACTGCCATTGTAAAATTAAATCTTGCATGTAAGACAGAGATGTTATTGTGCAATTCTGAGCACTGAGAACTGGTGAAGTATTTTGAGAAGCACTAGATGGGAAATTAAGAACAACTTACCTCTTGGTAAGGACATCTATATGATTTAAATCTTTGTTCATGCTATCTCCAAGCTTCTCCATTTGCTTTCTCGGAAGATCCGATAAAAGAAGAATTCTTTGCTTCCTTCATTTTGTTAATCAATAGACGATGCATAAGTGGTACAACATATGTTTTTTCAATTGCTGTTCATTTGTACAACAAGACGTTTGATCATTACAACTAAAGTAATGCATCAGGAGTTCAATCCAAAACATTACCTTGCTGTAGCAGTACCTAGGCGGATGGCTGACTCATGAAACTTATTTAGTTGTTTCAGTATGAACAACAGATGACTGTTGACACCGCAGATAATAATATGATCACTCTCCATAACTTGCAGTTGTGCTCCTTCTCTAATCCTCTGCATGTGGTTCTGCAAGCACGACACTCGCTTAGAAGCAGCATAAAAATTATAACCTTTAATCTCATAAAATGGGAAACAGAAGTACTTACTCTAAATTGTTCTGTCATTGTGCTCAACAAACGGGAATAGAATAATATACCCCAGATAGCAAGAACAAGACCAATTATACGTTCAATACGTGTTTTTTGCTGTTAAACAAAACAAATAAATTTTCATTCGAATCTGCTGAAAATCAAGTTGGAAATTTACATTTCTGGAATTCAAGAGAAAGAAACTTCTAATTCCATACAACTTGACTTACTCTTAAGTGAGTAGAAGATGAACAAAGACAAGCCCAAGCTTCCCAAAAGCAATCCTCAAGTGATTGTTGTTTATTCCTGAAAGGAATAAAAGGAATAACCAAAAGGAGTAATTCAAAGGGAGTAATTCAGGGACATGTTTTTAGTATTTGGTATGCCCGAGCAAATATGGCTCAGCCCAGCAAGACCAGGGGTAGTCTTCTTCCAGGTTGGATCAATGCCGAACCAACTCAATGGGCTGATCAGGGTGTCAAAAATAGAGGGCCAAGAAAATCTGGGCAACGCCCAGGTTGTATGTTTTTTATTTTCCTCTCTTTGTTTTTTACGGTTTTTAAGAAAGAGCATCTTTTGTTATGGCAATAGTAGAGAAAGACCTTTCAAAAACCAGAATGGTTGCAGTTAAAAATTAGAAAGATATACCTAATCCTGTAAAATAGGAAACCCCCAATTACGACAAACGAGAAGCATGCCACGAGTAAAGCTAAAAAAATCCTGCAAAAAGAAATGATGCAGTCAACAAACTTCAGCAAAGTTACAGTTAAACAAAGATTCTCCTTAAAAATATAGCTTTTCTTATAAAAAGAAAAGCGAAAATCAACCAAAGTCATCAAAAATTTAACCATGGGAGAAGATTCAAATAATAATCTATCAAAGTTGAAATAGGATTAGTTCAAAAAAAAAAAGGTTAATAGCCCAAATGATAATCCTAACAAATGAATGTATAAAGTTAACCAGTCATAGCTAAATCCAGTTGACTTACGTGCCAATATTACGTTCCAGCTGCATGTTAAATAGATAATACGCCCGAGAAATACTCAATTTGATATCTTGAAAAGAAGGGAAAGTCACATCTAGCTGGAGAGGTACAGGTTTATTGAGAGAGCTGGACACAGAAGCAAACGGCAAACTCGCGCTGACAAATGACGGCATTACAGACAATTTCACCATCATCAACATTATCCAATGCTTAGTTTTTATGGCCAATCTGAAGATGAAGTAGTATGCCAAGCATTGTAAAGTAGCATTTCCGTCAAACCCCTGCAATATTGTAACTTGAAATGTTAAGAGAAAAGGTTAACAATTGAAACGACAACAGCAGAAGCAGATAGAGACCATAATTTGTTCATCAGAAGTATAGTAGAGATTGAAAAATCAAGAGAAATCCAACTGTATTTACATTAGAATTGATAAGAAAAGGTGCATTAAGGAAATATTACATGTAGTAAGAGTCTCCTAATAGACGACCTTGTTAAGCATATATATTGAGTCCTTGACAGCAGATGCAATAGCCAAGAAATCAGAAACGGGACCAGGTATGTTAGCCGATCTCTTTACCGGGTTGCCCACTCTTCTTCCTGACAAAGGTAATGCCTTTCCATAAGAAATCATTAACAAAAAAATATATAGATTTAACCCCCCAAACCCCCCCAAAAAAAACCCTCATAACAAAATAATAGTTGATGTTGTTGTTGTTGGATTAATGAGGATTAAGCAGTCCAACAAATTAGTCTTAGGAAGTGTTGTGTACTGTTTGCATGTAAACATTTTGTGGATGATATAAGACAACAGTTTCTGATAGGAAATGATCTAGGAATAGCCCAAACAGCAAAAAAATCGCACCTTCTCCATTTTGCAAATAAGAATTTAGCACCAAGCGTCGTGTACACTGATTAAGAAACTGAGCAGAGTTCCTGAATCTGAAGAGATCAGCAGATATTATTACTAGCGAGGTTTGTTCCCATTGTTAGTATCGACCCAAACTCCAAAGCACAAGGAAAAAAAAAAATGCACAAGAAGTTTCTCGCTGCATCTTCATACAAGCTACGGAGATTCGAAATGAAAAAAGTCGACATCGAATCCGAGCTGAGTCGTGTTGTAGCATAAAAAACAGATCAAAAAACCAAAATAAAAAGGCGAAAAAAAAAAAAATCGTCGATGGATCATGTTTCGAAAGAGGAGGATACGAATTAAGGAATCGGAGAGAGGGAGGAGGGAAACCTGAGACAACAGGGGCGAAGAGGGATCTGCGTCGCGGGTATGAAGGGAAGATGAGGAGATCGCCATGAGAGGGCGGAGCACTTCACCTGAGACACCATCTTCGATCCCACTTTTACTCTATCCTTCCTACAAAACCCTCTCTCTCTCTCTCACTCTATCTCGTACTATACTTTTTTCTATATAAAATGAGTAATCCACTTTGCAGCTGAAGCTGCTTTCATAAACTATCTACACGAGGATCGATCTGATTAGTAAGTGGTGATTCAAAAAAAAAAAAAAAAAAAAACGCCCTTTTCTCGAATCTTTCGAAAATAAAGCTTTTAACTGTAGGCTGTAGCTCTCTTTTGCCTTTCTAAGATGTTCCTGGGCCACATGCATCCAGCTTACAACTGCAGTCGATTTTTCTCTTTTTTTTTCCAAGATATCTTTGGCCGCGTGTATGCGTTAATGTTTTAAAAATCCAGCTGCACCGGGCCAGTCGAACCTCTGTGCGTAACACAGTTAAAAATACACTTTATAATCATCTCTGATTAGAATAGTTAATTAAAATTTGTTGATAGGACTTTTACAGCTCCAGTTTAGATTCTGCTTTATGTGAAAATTGGGCAAGTGCGTTAGAGACCATTTGAGCCACGATCTTTCACCTCAGACCTTCTCTTCATTATCCTTTCCATGCAATTTAGTTGGCACAGCAAAAATGTTGGGAATGTTTAGCAATAAATGTATGATATTGTGTACTTATTATCGCCAAAGAGTGGGTCCATTTTCAAGCACACACGTAGAAACCATGCCCACTAAGATTGTCCTGTTATACTACCTCACAGAGAAGCTGATTTCAGAGACAGTAGTGAGATTTTTTTTGGCCATACGCCTGGTCCACTATGTCAGCCACCAGCATTACAAATTTTTGTTTGGTATGACAAGAGTATTGAAAGTTGAGAAGAAATGAAGGATAGATCGTTCAGCGGGAAACGTAAAATGGTGAAAAATAATTTCTCATGTTAGAATTCATATAGAGCAACTGCTGCTTTATACAACAAATCGTTGCGGCAAATATTGTCCGCTGTTACATAATGAGAAATAACACAAGAAATGGTGAAAAATCCATATAGTTACAAAGCTTATACTGTTCTTAAAAAAGCTAAATAGACGTGAAATAATAAATTATACACTAATTAAGCATCACAACAAGCTTCAGACTTGACAGTTTTACGAGTTCCGATGTTGAGTACTCACCACGCAGAGTTCCATCTGAAACTAGCGTGATTGCTTTGCGATCTCATATCCATTAATTTTTTGTCATCTATTTTCACAAGATTCTGAGATTTGATGTGCAGAGTGTTCCCATCTTGCTGACGAGTACTTATTATATCAGTCGTATGGCTCGTATTTAAGAGTGAGTAACTATGACTTAACTATATCATCCCTCTTCACAGTGAAGTCCCAAAGCTCACCATACTTCTCATTGAAATCCCAAATATCCATGGAGTTATAATCCGCGATCAACTTGTCCCGAGCTCCCCTCTCCATGTTGTAGATTTGTGGCTCGAAATTGTGGGGCTTGTCTGGCTTTCCCATCTCAATAGCACAGAATATTACGATAAAGACACCTGCTCCAATGTACAAGTACTCACCCTGCGGAATGGCATTTTAATCAAAATGCTCATAAAAATAGTTCTCCAGTGTCAAATCCCAACCACTCGGGAAAAAAAACAATGAGATCAGTAATCTTTAATTAACATTTGAAAATTTTAAGTTTTCACTGTTAATACGGGAATATTTTGTTAGCCTACAACACAAATTTAACTTGCAGGTGTTTCTGCTTTTCAGAATAGGTAAATAAATATGCCATTTTCTTGTGAATAGATGAATTTAAGAGAGCCGAAAGTGACTGGAGCAAAGAAACTGGAACTATTCCTTACACACATATGAATGCTACACATTTTGAAAAGTTCCTCTGTAAGCAAACTTAATTAAAAACAGGATGAGAAGTTCCATTTCTTGTCTTATTTATAGTTGCCATCCTCCCATTCTAAAATCCATGAGATTTTCACAGAAACAAACTAAAATTTGAAGTATAGCAGGAAATTTCATACCGGCACATTGTAAGCCAAACCAGCAACAATTGCAGGAAGAAACAACCAAGATATAAGCGCTGCAAATAAATTATCAAGACAAAAGCGACACGTAGTCATTAACTTAACGCACAAAGACATGCATAAGCCAATTGTAAACAAAGATGATTATTGATCTTCATCCTCATTTCGTACCTTGAAAACCTGTTGGAGGTTCTGCTGCTTGATACTCCTCCATGACAGATTCCCAAAAGCCCTTTTTACCTTTCAGTGAAGTACGAAATATTGACTCACTTGATCTATTGTGTAAAAGAGTTCTATGCATCCACAGTAAGTATGCGAAATCGACAATAAAGCCAAATCCTCAAAACATAAGTCCTTCTCAAATGTATATAAAAACATAGATGTGATCTTAACCAGAAACCATAAAAGATAAGACAGTGATCAATGTGCGAGGGGAATAGGAAGTAGAAGGAACTTGAAAAAGGAAAGATAAAAATGTAGGAACTATTTAACCGAATAGGTGCTTTGGCCACACTCATTAGCCTAAGGTGTGGGACCCTTGATTAAATGGTGCTTCATCTAAAGTTACTCAATATGCAAAGCTATATATAGAGAATGATCCACATATATATAGTCAAAATATTGACCCTTTTCTATTGTGAGAAGGTAATTAAACGACTAAACTTAGCTGTTTTTTACTAAACAAGTAAATATTCAGTTTCATCTCTGCCACTATTTCGAGAAATGCTATCCTTTTTTTTTTTTTCCTATTTTTAAACTGAATATAAATATAAACTGGCAATAATAATCCAAATAGAGTACCAAAATTTAGTGAAACATAGTAGGCTAATCTAGAAATAATATGAAAAGGAGGAATAATACCTTCATGGCCTTCATGATAAGTGTGGTGCCCATCATACTCCCCGTATATAAAATCCTCCTAAACTCATTCCACAAATCCACATTATTCACCACAAAAGTCGAATTTTTATCACAAATTAACACAATAAAGACAAAGATACGAGGATTCAGAAAACTAACGGGGCTAACGCCGTTCGTTCGCCAACGGTCGATGGGGTCTTCTTGTAGATCGGGCTCGATCTCCGTTAATCCGGCCCTTAGCCGTGTCGAGCTTCGCACGAGCCCCAACAGATTGAAACCTACGGTTACGGCGCGGGTTTCTCTCGCCGGAACCCTAACCCTAGCTTTCGCCCGCTTCTCCGCCACCACCGCCGCAGTCGCCGGAGGTAAGGAGGATGCAGCGGCGATGGCCGGAGAAGGAGAGGAGGTGAACCCCATTTCTTCTCGTTATCTACGGTTTAGCCGTTTAGGTCTCCGCGTTCCAGTTTGAGGTAGTTTTGGGTATGAGTCTTATACAATTGTGATGATCGTATATGGACGACCGGATCTATTTTGGCGAGTTGGATCTTAATCGAACGGTCGAAGCATGAGAGAAGTATTTAGATTTTGGGGAAAAAAAGGAAATAAATTTTGAATGGCGCGAGTGCAAGTTGGCCGTTACCTTATCCTCTCGGCCTTTGCAACGAGAGCACGTGAGAATCACGTGATCGTGATAGTAAGTAAGTAGTGTCTCGTCCATTCATAGTTTCTCTTCTTTGACCCAAAAAAACAAAGAAAAAAAGAAAAAAAAAAAGAGAAAGAAATCAATTCTAACCAATTGAAAGTTGCTAACTGATTGGAAATTCCGAAACAATATATTAAACAATCATTTTTGGAAAGCTCAAGTTTTAAAGAAATCAGTTGTTTTAGGTACTCCCAACGTGGAGATTACTGCAGCAGTTACAACGGCAGCAAGGTTTTTTAAAAAAAAATCACAAAAATTTGATATAAAATTAGGTGAGTGAGGTCTCAAAGATTCACTTTACAATGCATCATTCACACTTCCAGAGTTCAATTTTGTGCATCTGAGCTTCAATGTTACATAACAGAGCCAGAATCTCTGCATGTTGTGGGTGCAAACTCCCCGCCACGACAAATTCATGCACCTCACCATTCACCTCAATCAAACTGCACCCAGGAGTTTTGCTAGTCCCCACTCCTTTCATCTCCTTCCTTTGCCTCATCACTCCACTCCAATCGCGAGCTTCTGCGTACATATTAGACAACATAACTCGACCCCATGGATCATAGGGATCCAATTCGATCACTTTGGTGGCCGCAATCTCACCGAGCTCCACATTGTTATGAACCTTGCAAGCACCTAGCAATGTACCCCATATAACTTCATTGGGCTTTATAGGCATCCTCGATATGAGATCATATGCCTCCTTTAATCGACCGACACGACACAAAAGATCGACCACACAACCATAATGCTCGATTTTATGTGTGAGATTGTATGCTTCCTCCATTGAGTAGAAATAGCGCAAACCTTCATCTACCAAACCGCCATGTGCACAAGCATTTAGAACGCCAACTAATGTAACGTCGTCGGGACGAACACCAACTTGTTGCATAGAAGAGAATGTTTGAATAGCTTCGATGGCCCTCCCATGCATTGCGAACCCACAAATCAATGACGTCCATGAGTATAAATCTCGCCTTACGGGGATCTTTTTAAAGACTTGAACCGCCTTCTCGATGCTCCCGCACTTTGCATACATGTCGATTAAGCAATGGTCCAATGAGCAATCGGAGTTCAAACGGTTTCTCCCGATATATGCATGGGTCCACATCCCAGTCTCCAAAGCACCAATGCTAGCACAAGCCGACAGAGCAGTACACAAAGTTAGCACATTAGGCTTCAATTTAGATGATAACATCTCATAAAACAAACACAAGGCCTCTCGACACCTACCGACTTGACAATACCCAGATATCAATGTATTCCACGAAACGACATCTCTATTCGCAATTTCGACAAACAGCTCATGCGCAACTTCTATCTCACCGTTTCTAACATACTGATGTATAATTGCATTCCAAGCCACAGTAGTTCTCACCGGCATTGCATCAAAGGCTCGACGAGAGAGCACTACTTCATTGCACTCGCCATAAACTCTGATCAATTCAGTGCTAACGAAAGGATCGATTTTGATCCCACTAGTAACTATGAACCCATGAACCATTTTTGCTAAATTTAAGCTGCTGTGGCTGCCGAGGAGGCGGCACGCGGCGATGGCGGTGGCGAGAGCCACAGGGTCCAAGAAAAAACCGGACGACCTCGCGGACCGGAAGAGAAGCAAGGCGTCCAAGGGCCGATCCAAGGCGAGGTAGGCCCGGGCCATGGCGGTTCGGGCGACCAGGCCCGGTTCAGGAATTCCATCGAACACTTGGCGTGCGCTAGCAATGTGGCCCAACGAAGCGTAGAGGGAGGTGAGAGAGCTCGATACGTAGTCGTTGGAGACGAGGTGGCCGGATTTGGTGAGGAAGGAGTGGAGGGTTAGGGCTTGGAGGAGGGAGGAGGGGGAGGTGGGGGAGATGGATTTGATGAACCGGACCAGGGATCGAGCGACGGAGCGGAGCGGGGCGCCGATCATATGATGCGGCGTGGGAGCGAGGAGGGTTACAGGTTAGCAGAGATCGACCAGACCGTTAGATTACTGACAATTTATAAGTATAATAATGTTCTAAAAATTAAAAGCTATATTATCATTTTTTAGTTAAATTGTACCGATAGTTCTTAAATTACGATGCGAATGATATTTAAATTCTCAATTTTTTATTTTTCAAAATTTTTATTTAAATTTTATAAAATATTACAATAAGATTATATAATTTAATTAAATTTATTGAATGATAATTTATTGATGCTTATGTGGCGATGGCGTGGTGTTTTAATAGTTATAGTTTTATCCGTCACAGTTTTTGTAATATACAATAATAACTGGGAATTTTGTTTTGTAGTTTGAAAACTAAAATATTGCTTAGTTTGAGAATTATTAATGCAATTTAGGATTTTTTTTTTTTTTTTTGTGACTTTGTCCTCCCCCAAGCAAAAAGGAAAAATGCACAATATAGGTGAGCAATCTCCTCAAGTGTAGATTTTATTACGTCTTGTTCTAGAGTTTAATTTTTTTAAAAAAGAAATAAATTAATATTATAAAAAGCTGACAACACCCTAATTTCAAACATGTGATACATGCATGTAATTAACTATATATTGAACAACGTTTACCTCTCAAAAAAAAAAAAAAAAACTATTGAACGACGCGTTTTATTGGTTATATCAATCAATCACCGTAGCAACAATTAGCATTTTGACCAACTGTCTCTAGAGCAAGTGGCAAAGGACTTTATAGTTGGTACTCGTAACTTTAGTTTGAATCCCAGTTGATTCACACTTCTGGCTAAGTTTATTTCTAAATAAAATAAACGAAGCGGGTAGCGTGCTATCTATCTCTCAAAAAAAAAAAAAAAAACATTTTGCTAAATTCGAGTGACAGTCTACCTCAGTTAGTCGGTGGATCATTTGAACGGTTAGAATCGACTTGATTTTTAGAAATATCTAGTTAGACCCGGTGCAGGTTGTCCATAAGTTTAAACGTACAGTTGTTAAAATATTGAGAACGTACTCCTCATACCGTACTAGATTCAAGTAACGACTTTTTTTTTTTTTCTTTCAAGTTGACTGACGTGATTTTCTTGAGGCCCTGGGTGCCTCATCATCTCAGTAGTTTAATTTATCTTTTCAATAAATGAAATAGGTAACGTGCTAATTTTTTCTAAAAAAATAATTAGCATTTTGCTAAAATTTTTATTTGATGTATAGTACGTAAATATAGTTAATAAAGATGAGACTATGTACCTGAGACTAGTAAAGATGAGACTTACTTTCCTTTTAGGTTTAATATATTCAAAGCAATTTTTAATATTATCAGAACAGATATATTACAACTAACCATGATTTAAACCTCTTTACCCTGGCAATAGTAAAATTAATTAATTCTGAGCATTTCAAGTACTTCCTTCACTTCTAGACATTTTAATTAATTCACAACTAATACTCCGTGAATAGCTTAATTTCTATTGCCTTGAGTTAAGGAACTCACCCAATCGACTTTAATTTTATTGGTATGAAGCAGAAATATTTATATCCTGCATCCACAACTACGCGTACGTAATCTCTACGTACAATGTGAAACAAAATATTTGTTCAATAAATTAGAAATACACCGACCGTCCCTAGAGCAAGTGGCAAAGAGTTTGGTGGTTGGTATTCGTGACCCAAGTTCGAATCCTAGTTGATTCACATTTCTGACTAAATTTATTTCTAAAATGAAATAAACAAACCGGGTTGCGTGCTACCTATCTCTGAAAAAAAAAAAAAAAAAATTAGAAATACGCATACAAGTTAAATGATGAATCTTAAATTCGATCTGAACATGCGCGCACCATAGTTACATGCTTTCCCATGCTTATCCCAAAACATTTAGCTCGATCACAGAACAATAATTATCTCAGGGAACAACAAATAACATGCATAAAGCCTAATTCGCAATAAATTATCTGCTAAAATCGACTTTAATCAAACAAATCATGCCAAAATAATCGAAAAATAGGTGGTAATTTTTTATCGCCACTATATATATATAACCAAAAAGTGGCCAAAACATAGTTATTTAGTGATGAAAGCAGTATTGCATGTCACTTAAAGTTAATTAATCGATGGTAATTTTTTTTTATCGCCACTATAAGTAACCAAATAATAAGGATAAAATAGTTATTTAGTGACAAAAATAATATTGTGACTTTAAGTTAATTAATAATTAGTGAAAATAAAATAATTATTTAGTAACGAAACTAGTGTTGTTATTTTTAGTCAACTAATCGATGGCCACAAAATTTAACGCCACATTATTTTTACGGCTATTGCCAGTTGTCTTTTCATGTGGTGAGTGGCGACACCATCATTAGGTGCAAATCAGTAGGACCAGCTGATCAGGTTGATAACTCAGTCGCACTTACGCAACATGTTTATCATGCGCACGAGGTGTCCTCGCACTGCACGGGCATGTCACATGTGTCCTGCTCCTGTGTGACATCAATCCAATATATCTTTTATGCATGGCCTCTATAAATTGGCACGGGCTAAGAGGTGGGAGATGGAGCCTCGGTTTTAATTTCGGATTCGTACGTACGTAGAATTATTTTTACTAGATTATTATCCATGGCTTTAAGCTTCTTCTCCCTTTCCCATGCAAAATACTACACCAAATCTCTTTGTCACTCGACCTTAAAACCAACATCAGCTCGGATCACAGGTTTTGATCGAAAGTTTCAATCGCGGGGTATTTCGGAGACTTTCTCCGAGCTTAAAAAGCAAGGAAAAGTAAGCATGCATGCTTTGTCTCCCGGCCCACTTTAACTAAATATTCTTTTTTTCTGCATGTATAATAATCTAACTGAAGCTGAGTGCTTTCGAAAGTACAGAGGTCTTTATATTTTTGTTTTGTTTTGACGATGAAATATAAAATAAATTTATGATTGCTGCTATTAAACACAAATTAAATTATTTCGAGCGTCTAGGATCCAAATTTATAATCTTCTTAACATTATACTTCTTTGGCTGTTAATTTTAAAGCCCCGGGCCATAGATTTTTGCACCAAGTTATACACTGTTTTATTCATTTTGACATTATTATTGAGTAATAATTACTGCCAAATTTATAATTTTAGGCTGCTTTGATACCTTATGTAACTGCTGGAGATCCGGATTTGGCCACCACTTCAAAAATTTTGCAGCTTCTCGATCGCTGTGGCGCCGATGTGATTGAATTGGGTGTTCCCTTCTTTGATGCTCCATTAGATGGTCCTGTGATCAAGGTCTCTTTTTTTTTTTTATCTTTTATTTTTTAATTTCGTTCCCTTACGACAAATCTTTAATATCTTGCTTCAGTTTCAAAGAAAAGAAAAACAATTTTTAACCACTTATTTTGCAATCTATATCATACATGCACTAAAACATACATATATACTTTCAGAGAAATCACAGTAATTTTATAAAATGAGAGAAGAAATTTGTGTAACACTTATATTTTCTATTTGAGTGCACATAAATGCACCTATGTAGCAACGCCTGTATATCGTGGTCTGAGTGCGTATTGCTTTTGGTGTACGTTTCTGACTCTACATATTTTATTTTTGTTTTTTCAAATTTAATTTAGTCTTCACATAGACGAGCTCTTTCGAATGGAGTCACACTGGAGGCAATTCTTTCCATGCTAAAGGAGGTAAAGATTTGGAAAATAAAGTCGCGAAAAACAGTTTTACATAACTTGTATATATTTAATTCTCTTCAAAGTACGTATATGAAACTTCATTAATTTGATCTTCGTAATTGTCACACCATTGCAGGTGGTTCCTCATTTATCTTGTCCAATAGTGCTATTATCATATCATACTCCTGTATTCGAATATGGAATTGAAAGTTCTATTTCTGCCATAAAAGATGCTGGTGTACATGGTAATTTTCTTTTCCCTTAGCTTTGATTACACTCTTTTGCGTGTTTAGTTTAATAACAAACTCGATCTGCAAATAAGATGCATTTGTATATATATATTCACGTGGCCTAAGATCAGATTTTTTTTTTTTTTCTTCCACGAATTTTAAGTTATCAGAAGCATGTCTTATGGCTAAAACGTTTCCGGCTATTAAGAGTCAACAATCTCTAAATTATTATTTGCTGTTCTCCAAGTTTAATGCTCACAAATTCGGCAAATGAATAAGATGCAACTATTTGCAGGCCTTTTGGTCCCAGATCTTTCCTTTGATGAGAATGCAAGGTTGAAACAAGCTGCTGCAGAAAATGAACTCCAACTGGTATGCTTTAGATTAATATGTTTTCCTTTTCTGAACTGCAAGAATAAAATCAGAAACAATAAATTTAAGATAGTATTTACTGTGCTGAAACTGATGAGTAATTCCTTTTTCGCATTGTAGGTACTACTTACTACACCTGTCACTCCGAGACGTCAAATGGAAGCCATTGTTGATGCTTCCCAAGGTTTCGTGTATCTTGTAAGTTGTTTGATATATATAACTTTGTTCTCTTCAGAATTTGTTATAGTGTTACACTATGAAACTAATCTTGATCTGCTTAAAATAGGTGAGCTCTGTCGGAGTAACGGGTCCTCGCGCAACTGTAAATCCACAAGTAGAGCTTCTTCTAAAGGAAATAAAAGGGGTATGTATGTTTCCTCAATGGAAGAGTTGTGAAAGATTTGTTTGAAAAAAAACCACCAAAACAAGCGAGGAAAAAGATATCTGTATGACTGATGATTATGATGTATGTACTACTTATTTCCATTTCCGCAGATTACATCAAACCCCGTTGCGGTTGGCTTTGGCATATCCAATCCGGAGCATGTCAAAAAGGTTGGTCATTTAAATTCACAAAACGTATTAATCAGCTGTGCGTTAGAGTTTTTTTCACTCAATGTATAAAATAAGGTTATATTATTGAAGGTGGCAAGTTGGGGAGCTGACGGTGTAATCGTGGGCAGTGCCATCGTGCGCCTAATCAGTGAAGGCAAATCCTCTAATGAGATACTAAGGAATGTGGAGACCTTTGTAAGCTCCTTGAAGGCCGCATTACCTTAATTAATTAATTGTTAGTGAAAAATAATATATGTATACTATCTGCGGGGCTTGGCGTCAACTAGTTGTTCAGTTGTTATTATTGCACGATATAAATTATCTCATATGAAAAATGTAGCTATATATTGACTAAAGTTGTTCTCCATCATTTTTGGGGGCGAAAAAGGGTAGAATTCTTTGAAGAACATTTAAGAATATTCTTATAATTTATAAATGAACCAAAGAGGTCAACGTTTATTACAACTGAAGGCGCTTAGCACAGCTAATTGGCTAATCAAGTGTGAATAGAGCTAAGAAACAGTTGAATAACTCAGATTAATCTCGAATTGGACAAGATCCATTACCAAAGAACTTGTCTACGGGAGCTGTGCTTTAGTCAAAGATACACGTCAAAGATGGAATACCGCGGTACCGGGATCATGTTAAACCGGCGCTTTTAGTGTTTCGGTAACGACTTGAGTCGAATCCGCCGATTTGTGGTTCTACGTCGCCGACTTTAGCTTGCGAAGTGTTTCTATCATGTCCTTCCCCAGATCGGGGTATCGATTTCGAAGAGAAGCGAAACAGCTCTTCGCTCCGTTGAATGCTCTCCTCTCCCACGCTCTCCAAGCTCCTCCCATGGCTAACCCCCTCCTCTCTGAAGCAATCCACACAACTGCACGCGCTAATGGTGGTCTCGGGCTCTCTCCTCTCCCCTCCCGCAACAACCCATCTCTTCAAATCCATCGTCGACTCCCTACAACCACCCAATCTCTCCTACGCCCTACAATTATTCGCCCAAATCCCCTCCCCTTCCACCTTTCTATGGAACACCATCATTCGCGCGTGCTCTCGCAATGGCGCTCCCAGAGAATCCATTCGCTTATACGACCAAATGCATCGGAGAGGTATAGCACCTGATTCGTATACGTTTCAATTCTTATTCAAATCGTGCGGTGTCTCTTCGTCGGCTTTTGAAGGGCGTATGGTTCACGGCTTGTTCGTTAAGCTGTTTCCGGAGTCCGATGCTTATGCGGTGAGCTCTTTGATCCACATGTATATGGAATTGGGGCGGGTTGGTGATGCGAGAAGAGCTTTTGAGAGGATTAGTAGAAGAGATGTGGTCTCGTGGACGACGATGATCAGTGGAATGGCCAAATTGGGGTTTTTGAACGATGCCCGCAAGTTGTTCGATGAAACTCCAGTTAGAAATGTAGTTTCGTGGACCAGCTTGATTGCCGGCTATGCTCAGGCCGATAGGGCTGAAGAAGCTATTGAGCTTTTTACGAAGATGTTGTCTGATAATGTAAAAGCCGATACTGTTACAGTCGTGGTGGTGCTATCGGCGTGTGCTCAATTGAAGGATTTAGAATTAGGAAAATGGATCCACTCTTTTATGCAAAAGGAAGGTATTATTATCAATAACAATCTTGTAGTCGCTCTTATCGACATGTACTCAAAATGTGGGGATGTCAACTGTGCTCAAGAATGCTTTGATTCAATGGGCCGCAAGGTTCTTCAGGCTTGGAATGCCATGATTGATGGGTACTGCAAAATCGGTGACATAGATAGAGCTCGATCTCTCTTTGATCAAATGGGCGTTTGTGATGTCATCTCATTCAACTCGATGATCACCGGGTATATTCATAGAGGTAGGCTTAAGGATGCGCTGCTCTTGTTCTCTAAGCTGCGCGAATCTGGTCTACGGCCTGATAATTTCACGATAGTAGGCTTGCTCACCGCTTGTGCAAGCTTGGGTGCATTAGATCAAGGCAAGGCTTTACATGCTTGCATTGAGGAGAAGTTAGTGCAATGGGATGTTTATCTTGGCACCGCATTGATAGACATGTATATGAAGTGCGGGAACACAGAACAAGCAATGCTTGTTTTTCAAAGGATGGAGGAAAGGGATGTGCGAACTTGGGGTGCGACCATTGCAGGCCTCGCACTGAATGGAATGGGAAAACTTGCATTGGAGTATTTTGATTTGATGAAGACAGAGGGGATCAGACCCAATTCGGTTGCCTACCTTAGTGTTTTGACTGCGTGCAGCCATTCTGGCTTATTAAAGGAGGGTCGGTCGTATTTTGATGAGATGAGATCTTTGTATAAATTGGAGCCTGAGATCGAGCACTATGGGTGTATAATAGACTTACTCGGTCGCAGCGGGCATTTGAAAGAGGCAATTGGTCTAATAGAAACCATGCCGGTAGAACCTAATGCGGTAATATGGGCCTCCATGTTAAGTGCCTGTAGAGTGTACAAGGATATGGAACTAGCTGAGAAGGCTGCAGAAAACCTCCTTAAGCTGGAGCCTAATGAAGATGCGGTATATGTACAGTTGTATAATATATATGTAGATTCGAGAAGGTGGGCTGATGCTTCTAAGATACGGAAATTAATGGAAGAGAGAGGTGTGAGAAAAACTGCAGGTTATAGTTCCATTACAGTGGCAGGCCAAGTACATAAATTTGTTGCTGGCGATCAATCGCACCTACAAATTACCGAAGTTCAAAAGATGTTGAATGAGATTGCTAAGAGATTGAAGCTAGCGGGATACTTGCCGATAATTCAACAAATATCAGTGGATTTAGATGACGAGGAAAAGGAACAGGCATTGTTTGCTCACAGTGAGAAGATGGCTATTGCTTACGGGCTCATCAGCTTACCGCCTAATTTGCCTATTCATGTCATCAAGAACTTGAGGGTATGCGAAGATTGCCACTCCGCAATCAAGTTGATATCCAAAATTTGGAACCGGGAGATTGTGGTCAGAGATCGGAGTCGGTTCCACCATTTTCGAGACGGGCGCTGTTCTTGTAATGATTTTTGGTAGTTTAGACACGCAAAATGCTAATACTTGGATGTAAATTTTTTTCCCCTGTTGATCCATGTAACCCTATTGAGTTCATTTAGAAACTTCTATGTAATATTTGTTTCAGAATTAGATACGGAAGCTAATTTAAATTGCTTCTTTGTATTGATCTTGATAGCATTTGATATGGTGCAATAAACATCGCGTTCTATATAAACCTACAAAGTATTGTAAGTTATGTATCTACCCTTCAAATTCTGAAAGTTTAGAAATTTATCCTTCTCTGTCAATCGAGACTATCAAAATTGAATTTTTCGTTTTCAGTTTAAATTTGAAAATTTCTTTTTGAAAGCGATCGTTTCGTTTGCCATAGAAAACATGCTTTTAAAATATATGCAAATTCCCCTAATAGCAAATAGGGCCCGGCCTACTATTGAGATTAACTGGGCCGTAATTACGCCTTAGGCCTAGATGCGGCCCATTAGTAGCCCTATCTGCGTCTGTGGGAACGCACCAATTACTCAAGAGTGGAAGCAGAGCCATGGCTTATGCGACCGCTGCTTCGGTTTTGTGCGGCCTCCCTCTCCCCCACGCATTCCCTCGCCCCTCATTCTCAATCGCTTCGTCTCCTCCTCTCATTAGATTACTCCACTCACGCATGTAAGATGATCTCACTCTCCTTTCCCCTTCTCACCTTCTCAATCCATGTCGAATTAATTAGTTCCCTGGTATCGCTATTTGTTTTTGTATAAAAAATTTAGAGATTTGGAGTGTTTTTTTGTGTTTATTTTTTGTATTTTTTCGGTACATTTATCTATGTAGTAGTTGTAATTTTAGTAACTCTAGTTGTGTATTGTAGCTCCTTCCTCTTTCCTGTGGTTTTTTTAAACTTAATCAACTCTCTTTGGGTGTTATTGTTGTCAAAAAGTTAAGGTTCATGCAACCATTCAAAATATAGTCTTTAAGTGGACTAAAGAGGAAGATGACAACATAATTAGGAGTCCAACTTTGTCCCATATGAACAAAATAAGCAAAAGGAACAACTGATATTTGTAAAATAATAGCCCAAAAGGTTTCCTTTCTTCCTTAGTTAATGATTTGGATCTCCTTTTCGAGCTAAGCTTCTCCTTACACAGAGTTGTTTTTTCTCGTTCCTTAGCATTCGCCGGATATCATCCCTCTTAGCAGGTATGGAAGCCTCTGAATCTGTGTTAGAGAAAGAAAAGCCTGTTGCAATCGATGAAGCGACGTCTGAAGAGTACGCTTCTCAATCGGAATTGCTGCAAGAATTTACTAATATGCCCAGTATCGACAGGGCGTGGGTTTTTAAGTCTGACAAAGGTATCAAAATTTGACCTTGCTATTACTACTGTGTTATTGTTTCGAGATCTTATGATCCTTCATTCTTCTAGCTCATCCATGTCCTTGTACATCTAATTCAGCTATTTCACCCGTCCGAATCTTTGATTGCAGCAAATAATTCCAGGGCGATGTTTTCTATTAGCCAACCGAACCTCTTTGCTAATAAAAGGAAGAAGTTTGTTCTGTCTTCTCATATTTCGAAACCTAGTAAAGATTCTGTAGACTTCGAGTGGTCTCCCTTTCCTATTGAAATGACTGGAACATCTGCAGTAGTTCCGTCGCCGTCAGGCACAAAGCTTCTTGTTGTGCGGAATGCTGAGAACGATGCCCCTACCAAGCTTGAAATATGGGGGCCGTCTTACTTAGAGAGGGAAATACATATTCCACAATCTGTCCATGGGTCATTATATGTCGATGGATGGTAAATCCCTGTGCATAGATTTTAAGGGAATAATGAGCTTCATTGTTCTAGCTAGTTACTAGTTACCACATACTTTATTTGCCTAAGGCATTACATTGTGTATTCTACTCTTTTCTCTCTTTTCTATAGGTTTGAGGGAATTTCATGGAACCGTGACGAAACTCTAATAGCATATGTTGCTGAAGAGCCACCTCAACCAACGCCTGTTTTCGATAATGGAGGATACAAGAAGGAAGGTTCTTCTGAGAAGGACTGCGGTAGCTGGAAAGGTCGGGGGGATTGGGAAGAGGAATGGGGCGAAACCTACTCCAAAAAAAGGAAGCCTTCATTGTTTGTTGTCGATACTGTTAGGTCTGTCTTTGCCTTGTCCTCTGTTTATGTGTGAAAATTATTTAATAAGTCGTATGATGAGTGCTAAAACTGAAAGCTTTCACTCTTTCATGTGTCTACAGTGGGGAAGTACGAGTTGCTGAAGGCATTTCAAGATCGATAAGTGTTGGACAAGTCATTTGGGCTCCATCATCTTCAAATGGATGCCTTAATTACTTGGTTTTTGTTGGCTGGTCCTCCGAGAATGGTTTCCAAAATACGCCAAGAAAACTTGGAATTAAATATTGCTACAATAGGCCATGTTCCCTATTTGCAGTCTGCAACCCTTTTCAAAAATCAGATACTGATAAAGTATCATTAAGGTGAGTATAATGTTGGTCGTGAAAACTATTCTCATGATATCATTAGTAGTTGACAGCTTTATTGATCTGTTACTTATGATTTACTTTATCTATGTACAAATTTTGTTTAACCCCTTTTTGTTATCTTTTACTATTTTTATATCTTTGATTTCTTATAATGGTGCAGTGGTGATACAATAGATAACTCCGCAGCTGCAGTCAAGTTGACTCATGGCTTAAGTAGCGCTTTCTTTCCAGTATTTAGGTAATATATATTACTCCCCTTTTTTTAACTTCTTGCATTCATCTATAGTCTTAGTAGAAACTTCGTGGTGAGTTGTTGATGATTGAATGTTCTTGAGTTCATATCTCTAAGCCTTGAAATTTTGGTGGTCTTGTGGATTCCAGAGTTGAAAGAATTAGTGGACTAGGAAACTTAGTGTAACAAGATAACATTTTGACCTATATTATATACTTCACCTTTAACTAAATGATTTGATTGATCATCTGACAGTCCCGATGGAAAATATCTTGTATTCCTATCTGCCAAAAGTGCTGTGGATAGTGGGGCGCATTCAGCTACTAATTCGCTGCATAAGATCGATTGGCCTACTGATGGGAAGCTGCAGCAGAACATGAATATTACCGATGTGGTATGCTTATGGTTCCTTTTAAAAACTCAGTTACTGCCCCATATGATGTAGGACGTCTTTACAATTTTGGTTTCGCCGGACAACTTAAAAACTAGAGATATTAACAAATCTACCCTAACAACATTATCTATGTACAAATATATTACTCTGCTGTAATACCTGAATCATTACATTGCATTGGAAAACTTAAAATATTTTCCCATATGATACATACCTTACGCTTGCAAAAATGCCCTCTTTAAAAACTTCCTTACAATTAGAAAATCAACTTGCCCACATAAATTTAATGACCCACCTACTAAAAATAGGGGTATATCTATAAGAAATTGCACTTTCAAGGAAAATATCTGAAATCTCTGATTTTACTGGGTAATATGTTCAAAGAGGTGTTTTAGAAATGACCATCATTATCATATCCTACATCTCGAGTTCTTAATTTTCTTGATAAATCCTGTGCAATAGTTGATAGTTGATGCCTAATGAATTCAGGTTCCGGTTGTGATGTCTCCCGAGATTGGTTGCTTTCCTGGACTTTACTGTTCAGGCTTCCTCTCTGATCCTTGGCTTTCTGACGGATGCACAATGGTTCTATCTTCTGCTTGGAGAAGTACCCAAGTAATACTATCTGTAAATGTTTCAAGGTAAACAACAGTTGCTCGTGCCTCTCTCAGTCAGGTGTTCAATAGTTCTATTTAAATTAGTAATATGTTATTTCTTCTACAGTTGCAAAGTTTCAAGAGTCAGTCCAGAGGACTCAAATTACTCATGGAATATTCTTGCACTTGATGGAGATAATATTCTTGCCGGTAATCCTGTTCCTCTAAAGCTGTCTAGTTAGCTTCGGTTTTATAAAATGAGACATTTACATATATAATTACATTTGGGGTGTGTCAGATTTATTGTATATAATTTTCCTGTAAATCTGAGTAATTTAACATATATTCCTGCAAAATCTGAACTTTGATGTACACCCTTCAATCACTTGTACATATGTAAATAAATGATTTTGCTGGGTATATTTGTGGAAGCTCCTAACAAATTCGAATTTTCTTTTATTTTTCAAGTGTCCAGCAGTCCCATTGATCCTCCTCTAATCAAGTATGGGTATCACTCGTCCCAAGCGGAGAAAAACACATGGAGTTGGATGGATGTTTCAAGTCCATTTTTTAAGTACTCTGAGAAGGTGCCTCAACATTCCCCCATATTATGTCTATTCAAGTTTTGTGCAGTTTTACTATATCACTGAAATTTTTCTATTGGACAGGTCCGATCTGTGCTGTCGGAGCGCAAATTTAGTATTCTGAAAATTCCAGTAAGAAATCCTTCGTCTGACCTTCCAAAAGGTAATATAAAAGAACAACTTAGTACATGCTTTATTGTTTTCCTTGGGGCATGAAGCTTTTGAAAGGTCATGTCTGTGTGTTTATGCTGTTATTTGTCTAACCGATGTATGTACGTTTGTGCATGACCCTTTGTCATAAGGGGACAAAATGAATCTCTCTCTCTCTCTCTCTCTCTCTCTCTCTCTCTCTCTCTCTCCCCACCGGATTGAATGAGTTACATTCTTAGGATCTTGCGTGTTAGATTCTCAAGTCATATCCAGCATTGTGATTTATGTTGCTCTATTAAAGAGGAAGATTTATGCTTTCATTTACATACAAACCTAGATTTTTTTTTTTTTAGGGGAATAGTAAACCAAATTATCATTTTACAAGTGCCTCATAAATATGGACCAAACATATGGTGCAGCATGCAACTTTGAAACTAATCCTAACAACTGTTTTTGTATCATGCAATTACACATTACAATGCCAATTGATTTTGATGATAAGTGCTTAATGTAGTCCTGTAATTTTTTCAGTTCTAATCAACCTTCTAGTAATATATTTCCATATTCACATCCACGCAGGTGCTAAGGCTCCAATTGAGGCTATTTTTGTATCATGCAAGGATAGTTCTAGTAGTCCAACAATTGTGATCCTTCACGGTGGCCCACATTCAGTTTTTGAAACAAGCTATTTAAAATCGTTGGCATTTCTCTCTTCAATTGGATACAACTTGCTTATTGTAAATTATAGGTAAGCTTCTACTTGTATGTATTTGTATTGATTTAGATAAGTTGCTCATGTATTATTGGTGGATACAGAATTCAATGTTTTGATCTGGAATGTCTTTTTCTATGGGAAAACTTAACTTCGAACCATTTCTATGCTGCTTGCTTGGCCACTTTTGCTGTGCATTTGGGTCATAAATGCTATGGCCCGTTACAGGCTTTCAGCATTAAATTACAAAGTTTGTTTCCTGATTGACGTTGAGTTGTGTGAATAACTTATCAAAGTTGAACACGTTATTAGTACTGGATTGTGGAAAAGTTGGTATATTGTGCAACAAGTTTGATTTCTTTGAAGCATAAAGAATAGTATGATTATAGTTGAAAAAGAAGCCTGAAGCTAGGAAAAGGTCTAAAAAGGTAGCCAAATTCTGCTCACTATAGTTTTGTTTAATGCATGGCTCCTTTAGAGGATCATTGGGTTTTGGAGAGGAAGCACTGCAGTCTCTTCCCGGAAAAATTGGATCTCAGGTTCTTACCTTTTCTTGCTTTTCGTGCTCTAAGGTAGTTATTAATATCTGCCTTTATTTTGTGCATCTATTGTCTTTTTCTTGTATACAGGATGTGCAGGATGTACTCACAGCTTTAGACTATGCTGTCGAGAAAGGACTCATTGATCCATCTAAAGTGGCTGTTCTTGGAGGTTCACATGGAGGTTTTTTGACCACTCATTTGGTTGGCCAGGTTTGGTTTGAAAGATACTCCATGTGCATGTTAAGCTTCACTGATTTTCCATGGACTTATTTTTCTTCTTTTGGTTTGTGAATCTATATTGCAGGCTCCAGATAAGTTTGTGGTCGCAGCTGCTCGAAATCCAGTTTGTAATCTATCGCTAATGGTTGGTACTACTGATATCCCTGATTGGTGTTATGTCGAGGCTTGTGGAAAAGAAGGAAAGAATTACTTCTCTGAGGCTCCTACAGCTGAACATCTTCGTCTTTTCTACGAGAAATCACCAGTTTCGCACATTTCAAAGGTATGGTTTTGTTTACCATCATGGCTATGAGAAATCGGAGAACAAACTGGGGTTATTTGGGTTGAAATCCGATTTGGAGCCATGTCTAAAGCTCTATGCGATCCATGTGATCATTGTTCCTTTTTGATAGAACTAGATATATCATTTAATCAAATGAGAAATAAAATTCCTGGACAATCTTTTACATGCTAATAATCTTTACTACGCGTGCAGGTTAAAGCACCTATCCTCTTCCTTCTGGGAGCACAGGATCTTCGGGTTCCTGTTTCTAATGGTCTGCAGGTACAGTATCAGGCAATAGCATATAATTTCTCCTTGGACGGATACAAATTTCAATTAATCGAATGAGCCCTTTGTGCGTAGTAGTCTTACAAAGAAACAAGATTAACTATTAAAACATAGATAAATCATTTCCAAGTTAAAAAGACAAGTTTGATCTACTGCTTATGATTTCATTAATCAAAGGTTATGTTTATCAACTTCTATTTTCTATGATTCAGTATGCGAGGGCTCTGAGGGAGAGGGGAGTTGAGGTCAAAGTGATCGTATTCCCAGAGGATGTCCACGGCATCGAAAGGTTAGCTGCTATTTGATGGTCAATATATGTGATCTTTTTGGTAATCATCGTTCACTAAGTTCTGCCGCTGTTCTTCTGCTGCTGCAGGCCGCAATCTGACTTCGAAAGCTTTCTTAACATTGGTGTTTGGTTCAACAAGTACTGTAAATAGAAGCCATTTTAATTGTATCGCGATTGTTAGCGATCATTCGCTTTATACTTTATTATCGAAACCAGTTTCATTGTTTGCTTGTAATAATTTGAGAGGTGTAAATTCCCTGGGAAGTTGAATAGGCTCAACAATGGCAATACTACAGTAAAATAAGTAGTCTCTATGCCATGGTAGCATGTTGCCAAAGTTCTCATGATCAATTTATAAAATATTTACCTTTTTATTTAATTATTTTTCAGTTGTTCACAATATTAGTATCTCCTGCGGTTGTATATTGTTGCAGTATAAATGAACTTGCAATCTTGAAACTGGTTAGACCGATTTGAATCGGCGGGTTGAACTAGAAATTAACCGAATTGAAAGCATTGCCGGTTCCAGTGTGGGTTTGTTTGAGCCGCGCGCACCTGCTGATCTGAATAAGCCCTGTGTGGACCTCTTTTTCGACAAGAATTTGTCTGGACCGTGTCTACCACGTCGTCCAGGAAGGCCGCATTTGGGTCCCGCGTGTAACGGGGTGGAAGTGGGCCGTGCCGGCCCGGCAGGGCCCACATTACCCGGGCCGAAACGGATGTAAATCCTCCGGGCCGTTCCGTGCCGGGCCGGATGCACCAACCCTCCGGCCCAGCATGGCCCCCAGGCCCGGAAAGTCCGGGCCGTGCCAGGCTTAGGGTCGGCCCTTCAAAATTTTTATTTTTTATTTTTTAAAAAAATATAAAATTTTAAATTATGATTAATTAAGTATTTCTATATAAATTTATATTGTGATTAAGGTCCGACGGACCAAAACTCCCGACGGACCAAAACCCCCTCCCAGTGCAGACCTTGGGAGGGGAGCTCCAGGGGAGAAGGGCCCCAGGAGCTTTGACCCCAGCCCAAGGCAATTTTTCCTTGGGCTTGGGGTCTGGGCCGTACTAGCCCGGTCGAAACGGCCTAAGTGGGCCGCCGGCTTATGCCCGGCCCGGCACGCCCAGGCCCGTAACGGGCCGGGACGTGCCAGGCCGTCGGGCTGAAAAGTCTTGGCCCAGCACGGCCTGAACTATCGAGCCAGGCCGGCCCGGCACGGTTTGGCCCGGCCTGAGACCTTGCCGGGCCGGGCCTGGCCCGTTTTACATCCCTACGCGTGTTGACAAATTTCGCTGTGCCAAGTGTATCCATACATTTTTATACACCGTACCTCACATCTTTGCGGTGCATGGGATGTACGGTGCACCGAGTGCACGAATACCTTTCATGCGGATAATGCCCGAGACACCACTGGAACAGGAGGGAAGGGTTTCCGGGAAGGGGCGGGAGGGGTTTAGATGGTGTTCTTCGACGACACAAAAATAGAAGCGGAGAAATCGTAAGTAGCCTCTCTTTCTCTCCATTATCAACTTGTTGATTTCTCGGTTCAAACTGAATCCAAATCCCTTATCTTAGTCAGGCAAAACCCTATCTTCTCGCCACACATTTTGCTTCGATTGAAGAAATTAATTCGCTCAGAATTTGATTCAGAACACTCATTTTTTTGATATGCTGAGCTCATCTGATTGCTTCCGAAGCCTAATTCCTCCAAAACCAACCGATTTCGGCGTTTCGGGGACCGCAAAATTTGCATTTCCAAAGCCCAGATGTTGTTTTAAAGCTCAAAATCGGATTTTTCTGCGAAATTTGATTCGAGCATCGGCCGAATCGAAGATTAGATGCACTGTCCCGGAGCGAGAGGTCGAAAATAAGCGTTTGAACAAGTGGGCTTCCTATGGTGGATGCATTCCTGCTATGCTGAGAGCATTGGAATCTGTTCGAGACCTCGACGAGGCCCTGAAGCCGTGGGAAGGTGGCCTCAGCAATAAGGAGAGGACCATAATCCTCAAGGAGCAGTCCGATTGGAGGAGGGCGATCGAGATTTTTGATTGGTTCAAGAGAAAGGGATGCTACGAAATCAATGTGATCCACTACAATGTGTTGCTCACCATCCTCGGAAGAGCTCAAAAGTGGGATCTTGTTTTCGACCTATGGAGTGAAATGCAATCAAACGGAATACTCCCGTCAAATGCCACGTACGGCACGTTGATCAACGCTTACTGCAAAGGGGGTCTGAATAATGAAACTCTAGTGTGGCTCGGTCATATGTATAAAAAAGGAGTAGAGCCTGATGAGGTGACGATGAGCGTTATTCTTCAAGCTTATAAGAAAGCTGGCGAGTTTAAAAAGGCGGAGCTTTTCTTCAAAAGGTGGTCTCTGGATACAGCTGATGGTCTTGAAAGGCAGAAAACTTATAGCTTATATACATATAATACTTTGATTGATACGTACGGAAAAGCAGGACAGCTCAAAAAGGCTTCCGAGAAATTTTCCCAGATGTTAAGAGAAGGGATTTTTCCAGACGTAGTGACATTCAACACGATGATTCACATATGTGGTAGCCATGGTCGGTTAGAAGAAGTTCATTCATTAATGATGATGATGGAGGAGCTTCGTTGCCTTCCTGATACAAGAACTTATAATATTCTCGTCTCGCTTTTCCTGAAAAATGATGACATCGACACAGCAGAAAGTTACTTTGTAAGGATGAAAGAAGATGGTCTTATACCTGATATTGTGAGCTACCGAACACTTTTATATGCTTATTCTATAAGGAAAATGGTTGGAAAAGTGGAAGCTCTTTTACAGGAGATGGAAAAGCACGGGCTTGTGATTGATGAGTACACACAATCGGCTTTAACTAGAATGTATATAAGTTCTGGGATGCTTGAACAGTCATGGTCCTGGTTTGAGAGGTTTTGCGATAACATGAGTTCGGAGTGCTTCTCGGCTAATATTGATGCTTTTGGAGAGAATGGGCACCTCTCTCTAGCAGAGAATGCTTTCTGTTGCTGCTTAGGGAGACAAAAGCTTAGTGTTCTTGTTTTCAATGTCATGATTAAAGCCTATGGAATCGGAAAGAAGTATGATGAGTCTTGTGAGCTTTTTGATAAAATGGAGAAATATGGTATTTTTCCAGATAGCTGCACTTATAATTCTCTCATACAGATTTTATCAGCTGCTGGGCTGCCTAAAAAAGCAGTTTCCTATGTCAGGAGGATGAAGGAGGCCGGCTTCGTAAGTGATTGTGTTCCATATTCTGTGGTGATGGACAGTTTTGCTAAGCTTGGCGAGCTTCAAATGGTGGAGGATTTATTTAAAGAAATGACCAGCTTTGGAATATCTGCTGATATTGTTGTTTATTCGATCATGATCGATGCATACGCCGAAGTTGGTGATGTCCAGCAAGCAGTCAAATATGTTGATTCATTGAAGAGAGCTGGTTTTGCTGTTAATTTGATCATACGCAACTCGCTTATCAAGCTCTATACGAAGGTAGGACTTCTGCGAGAAGCCCAAGAAACATACGAGCTAGTCAAATCATCGGATGATAGTCCAGATGTCTATTCGTCCAATTGCATGATCAATCTTTACAATGACTATGCTATGGTTAGAGAAGCAGAGGAAGTTTTCGAGAACTTGAGAAACAGAAAAAAGGCAAATGAATTTTCTTATGCAATGATGATGTGCCTGTACAAGAAGGTTGGGAGAGTTGATGATGCTTATCGGGTCTCTCAAGAGATGCAAGCTCTTGGGCTTTTAACTGATATATTAAGCTTCAACAGCATGCTCGGCTTATATGCGTCAGGTGGCAGAATGAAGGAAGCTGTAAAATGCTTTCAGCAGATGTTAGCTTCAGGTGTAAAACCAAATGATGCAACATTTAAGACACTAGGGCTCATCCTAATTAAGCGTGGAGCTCCAAGTAGTGCTATCGAGCATCTAGAGACGGTGAGAAGAAATGATGCTCAAGTTGGTTTGGAGGAATGGATCAAGGCGATACGTGCTCTAGTAAGGTTTGATGACTCTAACTTGACAATTGGCGGTATGTTGATGGGCCGCAATAGAGCAGACTCTTGTGTAATAGATACCTACACGAGCGAACTAGGATCCATTAAAGAATCAGTAACTCTTCGATAGTGATTGAAATCATGGAAAGATAACTACAATGTCTTCAAGAGCGCAAAGGTTTTTGTCTCGAAGAGCTGCAATGTCTTCAAGAGTGCCTGATGAGATCGGACAAGCTTTGCAGAAGCAATTCAGATTGAATTGAATTTCCAATGATATATGGACTGGTTCCAAGCAAGTCCTAATCATGCGTGCTAGATATTTTGGAAGGCACAAAAAGTTGTCAAAGGGTGAGACTTGCGCGTACATGACATGTTATACAAATCGCTCCAGTTATGTAGGCATCAAATGAAAAGGGAGTTTTCTTACAGATGCAACGCATGTTCTTGACTTCTGGCATTCTCGGCCGATGTGGATAACTCTTCATGCGCAGGCAAAGAAGCCAAGTAAGAACTGCTGTAGCCTATCCTTTTTTTCATGTATTTTGTCGTTCATATGTAGTCTTGCCATCATTAAATCTTTGATTTTGCCAGTATGTCAATTTTCCTTTTCCCCCCTACAGAATTTACTGAATTTGCTCAGAGTGAACATGTGTCAAAATCTTTATACTGGCTACAGCAGCAACTCTTTACCCAGTTGTTTTAAACATAATACTGAGTATAATGTTAGATAGTTCATTTAGACCTTTTGCTTACTCTGTTGCTAAAAGTTTAGGACGAAATTTTCAACTGGAAACAACTGAAGAAACTTCTCCTGAGTCCATGACTATCTAGCAATTTATATTTTACGAGTCCGGTTATGGAACTTTTAAAAATTTCAAACATTATAAACTGACTGACCGTCGTGGCAAAGCACTCGATGGTTTGATACCCGAGGTCCCAAGTTCAAATCCTAATTTGATTCACATTTCTAGATAAGTTTATTTTTAAATGATATAAACGAAACAGGTAGCGTGCTACCTATTCTAAAAAAAAAAAATATTCAAACATTATAAGTTTTTTGCCATTAGATTTATTTCTTTGATTATTTTTATCCGGTAGATCATATTATTCAAACAATTACCTACTCAACCCTAAAGGATTATTATTATTCTAACTGCACAACGCACATTTCTTAATGTAAGGACCGAAAATCTAATAGCACTAATGACTCGATATTTTTAAATACAGAGGAACTGAATTCTATATTTTACTTTCCAAACTAAAATTAATTCTATAAAACTCACTCTTTTAAAATTTAGGCCAAACGGCCCCTATATATCTTTTATTCATTAACCCAAAGGAGAAAAGGAATCAAAATAAACTATAAAAGGGGCCCCCTCTCTCCCTAATCTTTTCTCACCAAACTCGAACCAAATTATTATATCTACCGCTATAACCCGTAAACAAAATGATTTCATCAAAGCTGATCTTCTCCCTTTTGCTTGCTCTTCTACCTCTGCTTGCACCAATGGCTTCGGCTGGAAACTCCAACCTCTTCCGCGAGTACATCGGGGCGCAGTCCCGGGGCGTTAAGTTCTCCGATGTACCGATCAATCCGGACGTCGAATTCCACTTCCTCCTCGCCTTTGCCATCGACTACACGACCGGCTCGTCCCCCACTCCGACCAACGGCCAGTTCAACCCCTTCTGGGACACAACCAACCTCACCCCCTCCGCCGTCGCCGCCATCAAACAAAGCAATCCGAACGTGACGGTAGCAGTCAGCCTCGGCGGCGCCACCGTCAGCGGCCAGCCCGTGAACTTCAGCCCTACTTCAGTCGACTCCTGGGTCAGCAACGCCGTCTCGTCTCTGACGAGCATCATCCAGCAATACAACCTCGACGGCATCGACATCGACTACGAGAACTTCCAAGCCGATTCCGACACCTTCACGGAGTGCATCGGGCAACTGATCACGACCCTGAAGAACAACGGAGTGATCTCCTTCGCGTCTATCGCTCCATACGACGATCCCGACGTACAAAGCCATTACCAGGCTCTGTGGGCAAACTATTCCGGCGTCATAGACTACGTGAACTTCCAATTCTACGGGTACCCCTTGAGCACAACAGTTGATCAGTACGTGAGCTACTACGAAGCTCAGCAAGTGAATTACAACGGAGGGAGTATTTTGGCCAGTTTTGATACCGATAATAGTACCGATTACACATCAACGTACGTGTCAGTAGATACCGCTCTCAGTGCATGCCAATCTCTTCAGGCCGCGGGGAATCTTTTCGGGATCTTCGTATGGTCCGCAGACAACTCCCTTAGCGAAGGGTTTACGTACGAGAACCAAGCCGAGGCACTGCTTGCTAACGCTCAGTGAAATTAATTCCACAGGTTCTTCAGCATAAATCAGAATTGCGATTTCGTGTCGATGAATAAGCAGAATATGTATGTATGTTTGTACATCCAGTAGTTATAAAATAGCATGCGATTCTGTAAGCCTACTGTTACTGAATAAAAGTTTGCTTTTGAAGCCTAGCATATGATCTGCTTAATTATGATGTGATTCTGTTTTGCGCCGAGATTTCGGACTCGGACTTGAGGTGTTAAAACTAAGTTGATCAACTGCTGTATGCTTTTCTGGTGTCGATGTAAGTGAAAATCGCTGTCGATGTAAGTGAAAATCGCGTGGTGGTGAAATTCTGGGAATTGTTGCTACTTTTTGAGAATTTGTAATGTAATTTGCAGATCAAAGATAAATACTCTTTTACCGACTGTCCCTAGAGCAAGTGGCAAAGAATTTGGTGGTTAGTATCCGAAATCCAAGTTTGAATCCTAGTTGATTCATATTTCTAGCTAAGTTTATTTTTAAATAAAATAAACGGAGCGGGTAGCGCGCTACCTATCTCTCAAAAAAATAATAATAATAAATACTCTTTTCAAACGATAGAAAGAGACGCAACAATTAATAAATGAAAGAACCGCATATATACAAATCTTTTGATACCTATTCTAAGATAAACTTATTTATGAATGAACTTAATTATTTATCTACATCCGTCCTGTTTATGAATGATGTGTAATTTTATGATTGTCCTGTTTATGAATGATGTGTAATTTTATGATTGTTTATAGAAGCAAATCTTGGAATGTAATCTTTCTCTTGTTTTCATTAATTTATTAGTTAAAAAAAATAGAATAAGCCACAGTACGCTAATTTCGCCACGAAACAGATCAAGCTTACAAAACTTTGACATTGTCATAAAAATGAACTCACAAAACCATGGAATGTAACTTTGACCAAAGTGCAAATGATAATATAAATTAATATATATACAACTTAATTTCTTTGTCTGAGCAAAGTCATTTCTTTACCTTGCTTCTCATTCTCAATTACGTTGTCATAGATCTCTCAGATAGAAAATTATACCAAGCTGTTCAACTGTTGTGATTATCTTTTGATTTGCCGTGTTCGATGAGAGATTACCCCTTTAAAATATATAGCTTAGAAAACATTAAGCAATCGATTACTTAACATGTAATTCACCAATAAAACAGAAGAGCTTTTCCATTCCTAGCGTGCACATCTTTACATGAAAACTTGATTCAATGTTTCAATTCATGGAAAATTATGCTAAAATTTAATATTGAATATAAGATACAAAATTGGCTATTAATTTCTACGTGGTATGACCGACCGTCTCTAGCGCAAGCGGCAAAAAATTTGGTGGTTGGTGGCCGAGGTTCCAAGCTCGAATCCTAATTAATTTATATTTTCTGCTAAATTTATTTCTAAATGGAATAGTAGGTCGAAGAAAAAAAAGAAAACCCTTCTCTGTAAATGCCAATTGGATTAAGAATAACTAAAACCCAATAATGGATTTATGTAGTGAAGTTGGTTTGTGCACATTCCCCGCCGAAGTTCCGCAATTACATGTGTAGTGTTCTACACTAGATAGGTCATGTGCTCATTTAGACTTTTTCCTTTTTTTCTATGCTAAAAATTTACCTAATTTTCAATTGCACACAACTAAGAAAACTTTTTAAAGTCCATGACTTATACTTTTTCAAAGAGATATCACCTCGACTGATTCCAATACAATCATTCAATGCATCCAATTCCACCTTTTCTGATGAATTTTGTCTCCTATATCCACAATGGAAGTTCAACCGTTGACAAGTCTACGCCTTTAACTCAAAGGACAAAAAAAAAGAAAAAAAAAGTAAACTACAAACTACTTTGGATATATAATGTGAAATTTTTTTATTAAATATTATTACATATTTCTTTTTTTTTTAGAGGGAGAAAGAGAGATAGCCAATAGCACGCTATCGTTTCGTTATTTTATTTAAAAATAAATTTAAGTGAAAATATAAATCAATTAGGCTTAATTTAAACTTAGGTTTCGAATACCAACCATCAAATTCTTTATCACTTGCTCTAGGAACGGTCGCATAGGAATAAATATTATTATTTCATGCGTGAAATAAGTGTGATACAAAATATTTTCTCCATGTTTGGAAAAAAAACAAAAACCCAGCCTTTAATTTCTAGTAATTAACACCGCTTAATTATTATTATTTTTCAGCCGGCTTTTCAACTAAACCAACAAACTTACTTTTACTCAATAAGCCAACTAATGGAAGGTACAGATTCCACCATAATATATATCCAAGTACCCCTTTTTCTCTTGTAGTGCAACATTAATTAATTAAACCTCCTAAACATTTGCCATTATTCGTGATTTCACGTTCGTGATTATCGCATGGGCATAAATAACCTCCTCAATCTTCAACTCTATAAAAGTCAATTATATATGCTATCTTCTTCTGGAAGAAAAACGATTGAGACAAAAATTAATTTAAAAACTTCTGATTGAATTTGATCAGATTCGATAATTCTGTGTCTCTTTCTCGAAGATTAATAAATATTACAAGAAGCTGATTAATGCATGCATGAGAAAAAGTCCACTAGTATACGCGGCCATTTTATTAGAATTCCACGTATACCAACCATTCCGGCGCACAAAAGATAAATTGATCGATCAGAGAACATGCTATAAGTTTTTGGCATTTTGACCATCAATTTCTCTTCTAGACGCCCAACCATTCAATGCATTTTGGTCCACCACTTTTAATTTAGGGGCCACGAGCACCACAGGCCTATAAATTATATATCCACCCTCTCAGACCCATTCCCCAACCCAAGCATTTTGAACACATTCAAACTATACGTACTAATCAACAATGGGTTCCTCAAAAAACTTCTTCCACTCGTTCTCTATCTCGAAACTTATCCTCCTCCTTGCTCTCCTAACGCCAACCATCTCTGCCGCAAACTCGAATCACTTCGCAGAATACATCGGCGCCTTGTTCAATGGCGTCACGTTCACCGACGTGCCCATCAACCCGAACGTCGACTTCCACTTCATCCTCGCCTTCGCCATCGACTACACGGGCGGCTCGTCCCCCGCGCCCACCAACGGCCAGTTCAACATCTTCTGGGACTCCACCAACCTCTCCCCCTCCGCCGTCGCCGCCATCAAACAAAGCAATCCGAACGTGAAGGTAGCGGTCAGCCTCGGCGGCGCCACCGTCAGCGGCCAGCCCGTGAACTTCAGCCCTACCTCCGTCGACTCCTGGGTCAGCAATGCCGTCTCGTCTCTGACGAGCATCATCCAGCAATACAACCTGGACGGCATCGACATCGACTACGAGAACTTCCAATCCGACGACACCGACACCTTCACGCAGTGCATCGGGCAGCTTATAACGACGCTGAAGCAAAAAGGAGTGATCTCGTTCGCTTCGATCGCTCCCTTCGATAACTCCGACGTGCAAACCCACTACCAAGCGCTGTGGGCTAGCTACGGCAGCGTGATCGACTATGTGAACTTCCAATTCTACGCCTACGGCCCCAGCACGACGGTGGATCAATACGTGAGCCATTACAATGATCAAACTGCGAACTACAACGGGGGGACGATTCTCGCGAGCTTTACGACGGATAATAGCCCGAATTCGTTGTCGGCGGACACCGGGCTTAGCGCGTGTAAGAGTTTGCATGCTGCGGGGAGCCTTCCGGGAATATTCATATGGTCCGCGGATAACTCCCAAAGTGATGGGTTTACTTACGAAACACAAGCTCAGGCATTGTTGGTTAGTTAATCAACAAGTTCATTATTATATATACTTCACAATAACGCACGTAGAATTAATTGTGGTTTGTTGGAAAAGAATAAGTGCTATATTATGTATTCCATTGGCTCATGTGGCTTTCTTTTTTAATTCCTAAAAAAGGAAATGAGGCCACGTATACTTTTTAAACTGTTAAATAGTATATTTGTTATGGATGTTATGGATTATATATGAGCTAGTAGGAATGAAATAAGATGCAATTGATCTACAAGATTGTTATTATTATTATCACGGAATAAATTAAAGTTCAATATATTTCCCTTAACCCTTCGGATCTGTCGTACCCTCAATCATTTTAATTTGCTTTATCCAGGATGAAAAATGAGCAAGTAAACAGAAAGAAGAGTTAAAAGATCCAATTTACCTGGCAATCTTTTTCCGGCTGCTTAGAAATCACTTTATGTCTCAATATCAAACTAAAAAAAGTAATAAAAAAAAGAAAGAAACTCCTGTCATATTCGATTATGTAATATAAATCTCTCTTTTTTGTTGCAGGCCATGTATATATGCTTAGTCAACTTTGAATTAATGATTAAGATATATATGAGCATGTCGACTTTGAATCAATGATTAAGATAGGAGCACTTTCTATTTTAGTTATTCACATTCCATAATTAACAAGAATTATAACTCACTCTTCCTAGCGGAGGTAACAAAAGGTTTAACAGTTGATACCTTAGGTTTCAATTAAGTTTAAAACTTAATTACATGCACCACGTTTTTAGTTAATAAAAAAATGAACAAAATGAATAGTAGAATACTATTTTTCTCATTAAAAAAAAAAAAAGGAAGAAAGAATTTTAGAATATTAACACATGCATGAGAAAAAGATCCTTCATGGACACAACGATCGATTGACAAATATATAAATATATATATATATAATACCAACCGTTCAACACATATCGGAAATTAATATTTGATAGGACATAATAAATTAATAAATCTTGTTTGACCATGTTCACTTCGATCAGGACACTATTATTTCAAAGTCTCCTGATGTTAATCCACTGATCAATTTAGCCGCCATGCACAAAAATACAAAATATATATTGAACACCATCTCTAATTAGTACGTAATTGCATTAATGGTAAAACCTTTATAACCATATTCAGTGGGTTTCTCAAATTAAGCTCTTCCTCCCAACTTACGATCTTCTCCTCTACAATCACCACAAAAACTCAAAAACGATACATATATTTAGGTGCAAACGGAGTGAGCGAAGCAATTTACTTTTCCCTCCTATATATATACACGTACAAATTAACATATATAACGGAGACAACAGTGTTGCTTTAATTTTCAATTATAAGGATCTGCTAAACTATATTTTTACTTCAATTTTCAACAACTAATGCTTAATCCTAGGCTCTCAGCGCGGTAATGAGCAAAAGTGAAAATACAGGCTCGATCAAAAACATAAATTAATGTAGCACCTCCGCTGTGTTAATTCTACTATCATCAGAAGTTGTAAGATGCATCTTAATATATATCTTAATCGTAATATTTCTAACAATAATATTTAATTGATACTTCATCAAGTATCACTGCACTCTGTATCTCCAATGGCTCGGCGGCTAAACGAACATACATATGACCCAATAAAGGCAGTATTATTGGGCCGTTATCGGAGGCCCACAATATGAGAGAGTGAAATCAGGGCCCATAACCTTAAATTCTTCAACTGCATGCATTTCCATATATGCCACGTGCATCTCTATACAACATCCTAAATGGTTATTTATATTAATTACCATTAATTAACATGTATAATTAATTTCATCAAACAAACTACACTAAAAATTACTATCTTAATAAAACTATCCTTTCAGGATTAGATGTACTATTATTAAATATTAACGGATAATTTTATTATTTTTTATTACTATGTACCAACTGAATTTAATCGAATTTAATGGATGCGATAATTTACCCATATATATAAACGTTTTCCTCGCAAATCCTTGGTTACATATGGTTGTCTTATTGAAGCATGGACGTACAAGTGAGGTCCACCTGTACGTCCATCATGCAGAGTTTGTCCACAAATATTATCATTGGATCATTTTTATTTAATTGCATTGAAGCACTCCTGCAACCAAGGCTCCATTCGAGGTTACAGAAAAATTACATTATTTGCGATGAGGGTGTATGATAAAAAAAATATTATATTCATTTTAGTATATAATATCACATCTTGAAATATTGTAATAAATCGATTAATGATATATTTCTTTCAGTCCTTATTTCTTTCAGTCCTATAAACAAATATAGAAGTATATTTTTTATATTTTTGCTCCATATTTATTTTATTTATTATTATTATTATTAAACATGCAATTCTCGATACTAAACTGGTCCAAAATGTTGGGAACCGGATGGATCATCGTAAATGCGTTCTGCAAAGCAAAGATGCGAAAAATAGAGAAAACACCAAACGAGCGGTAAAAAGAAATAAATGCGAGAAAGAAGAGCAGAGATTTACGTGGTTCGGCAATTGCCTACGTCCACGGGGAGAGCGAGAGAGATGTATTCCACTATATGAAGAAAAAGTATAACAAGCTTACACCTTATGTCTTCTCCGGATAAAAAACCAAGAGCCTTATGGTGAACCCCACTCTTGTTCGAAAACTAGAAAATACGAAAAAGCTTTAGTAAAAGCGAGAAGACCAAATTAGAGAAGATAAACTCTAACCAAATTCCTTTATGTCGTTGCTTCAAGAACCCGAACCGCTCGTACAATTTGGTCGAGAACTGTCGCTCCGCCGCCGACTTCGATCCGACGTCGCATGCAAAGAACACGGCACTTCTTCTCCTCAAGCTATCGTACGAACGTACATGAAGAGAACCGGCCACCTTAATTAATTAGCTTCACTGCATGCTAATTAATTAAGCCTCATGCACCCCCAGAACCGTACGGCTCCTAAGCCGGAGTGCTAATTAATTTCGGCCGCTCCCAAGCCTCACCTTATTTCGTACATGCATATGCATGTATATATATAGAGAGGGATTTGGCTCAATCCTACTCTAATTCAATGTGATATAGAGTAAACCAATCCTAATCTACTTAGGATTCCAACTTAAATTAGGATCCATCAAATAATAAATCCTAATAAGATCCTGTCTATTATTTCATAGACCCGGTGCATGAACCAAACCAATAAAAAAGAAGGCATATCTTTAACATTCTCCACCTTGACTTCTTTTTTACTTCATTACTCTCTCTCATCTTATCGCCCCCTCTCCCTGAGGCATCTCAGACACTAACAGTCATGCAGGTTAGCGAAGTCTAGAGAATGCCTAGACTTCTCCACTGTTACCGGCTTACCGATCAACTTGTACAGATTCCCCTCCTTCTCTCCCTTCATGACTAGCATAGCACTCTTTTCCACCTTGATGACTCCACCTGAAATGCTAATAGAATAGCCAACAGAGTCAAGAGTACCAAGTGATATAAGATTCAACCTGAGATCCGAAATGTGTCTCACATCCGTTAACGTCATCACCACACCATCGAACATCTTTAATTTTACTGTTCCGATACCGATCATCTTACAGCTAGTGCGATTGCCCATCATAACACTACCGCTTTCACAAGATTTATAGGTATCAAATAAAGATCTGTCCGAAGTCATGTGACAAGAACAACCCGAATCCAATATCCAGTCATTGAGAGATTCTGAACCTGTAGAAACCGTCAAAACATCCTGACTAGTGTCGCTAGCTACGCTTGCCGTATCCGCAGAGGAATCTAGATTTCGACGGACCTTCCTCTTCTCGCAGCTTTCTTTTCACGTGACCCTCCTTCTGAAGTAACACTTAACCTTTTTCGATTTTGACTTAGAACGGGATCTTCCTTCACCTGCATCACGTTCGCTACATCGTCCCCTTTCTCCACCTGTATCATTTACGACCAAACCTGCACTGTTTTCTTCGGTACTTGCCTGCAACCTAATCTCTTCGGATAAAAGTATCGATGCAACATCTTCCATCTTCAGAGTTTGCTTCCCGTACAGTATGGTGGTCACCAAGTGATTGTAGGACGACGGAAGTGATGTAAGAAAAATCAACGCCTTATCGTCCTCGTCAACCTTGACATTAATGCTGAGCAAATCTGCAATAATTTTATTAAAGGTGTTCAAGTGTTCCGTTATTGCCGTACCTTCCTTCATGCGTAGCCCATATAATTTTTGCTTTAGGTACAGCACGTTCGAGAGGCTTTTTGTAATGTACAATTTCTCCAGCTTGTCCCACATACCGACTGTAATTTCTTCATCCATGACGTTATACATCACCTCATCTGCTAAACACAATATAATTGTATTCAATGCCCGCAGATCAATCTCCTCCCAATCTTCGTCGCTCATCGATGTCGGCTTTTTCGATTTTCCGAGCAACGCTTTATGAAGGCCCTGTTGAACCAGAAGGGCTTTCACTCTTCTCTGCCAAAGACCGAAGTTTCCTTTACCGTCAAATTTCTCCACCTCAAACTTAAAAGACGAGACTTTCGACATCTCTGATGTAGCGCGAACCTTAATCTCTGATACCACTTGTTGGGAACCGGATGGATCGTCCGTCATGCGTTACCAACAAAGATGCACGAAAAATAGAGAAAACACCAAACGAACGGTAAAAAGAAATAAATGCAGAAAGAAGAACCCAAGATTTACGTGGTTCGGCAATTGCCTACGTCCACGGGGAGAGCGAGAGAGATGTATTCCACTATATGAAGAAAAAGTATTACAAGCTTACACCTTATGTCTTCTCCGGATAAAAAACCAAGAGCCTTATGGTGAACCCCACCTTTCTCTTGTTCCAACGAAAACTCCAAGAAAATACCGAAAAAGCTTTCCGTAAAACCGAGAAGACCAAGTTAGAGAAGTATAGAAACTCTAACCAAATTCCTTTATGTCGTTGCTTCGAAGAACCCGAACCGCTCAGACAATTTGGTCGAGAACCGTCGCTCCGCCGCCGACTTCGATCCGACGTCGCATGCAAAGAACACGGCACTTCTTCTCCTCAAGCTATCGTACGAACGTACATGAAGAGAACCGGCCACCTTAATTAATTAGCTTCACTGCATGCTAATTAATTAAGCCTCATGCACCCCCAGAACCGTACGGCTCCTAAGCCGGAGTGCTAATTAATTTCGGCCGCTCCCAAGCCTCACCTTATTCCGTACATGCATATGCATGTATATATATAGAGAGGGATTTGGCTCAATCCTACTCTAATTCAATGTGATATAGAGTAAACCAATCCTAATCTACTTAGGATTCCAACTTAAATTAGGATCCATCAAATAATAAATCCTAATAAGATCCTGTCTATTATTTCATAGACCCGGTGCATGAACCAAACCAATAAAAAAGAAGGCATATCTTTAACACAAAACACATGCAATTAACGTGACTTTCCAGCCATTCACTGTGCAGCCCCCTGGTCCGTGCGTGGGCCACTTACTGGGCGTGAGCCACATGCTCACCGGTGGGTTAAAATCAGGTCCCATCTAAGTTGTCAGAGGTTTAAATGTCGATGTAACTATTTAATGTTTTTACCAACTGTCTTAGAGCAAGTGGCAAAGGATTAGTGGTTGGTACTCGAGACCTGAGTTCAAATTTTAGTTGATTCATATTTCTAGCTAAGTTTATTTCTTAACGAAATAAATGAAGCGGATAATGTGCTACTTATCTCACAAAAAAAACTATTTAATATTTTTAAATTATCCACATATTTTCACTATACATAATTAAGATTCATTGACAGGGTCCAATCTTTATTTTGTTAAATATATTTTTAGGCCGCGTGACAATATCGATGGGGCAAATGAATAAAGTTTAGAGTAATGCATCAATACACCATATAAATTTTGACAATTTATTTTTCTTAATAGATGGTTTAGATTTAATATGATTTTAAAGGTGATCTACTATTGAAGCATAGGTACCATTCAACAAGTACTTAATTAGTTAAAAGATATTTTGATCTTTGTAAAATATTTTGGTCTACAAAATTAGTTTTAATTATCCAACTAAAAATACTGTAACCTTTTCGCCTACAACAATAGTTGGATTTCAAATTACAACTAAATTATAAATTTAAATTCAAAACAATATTTAAAACCTAATTATAAATCAAATTCAATTTTTTAAATATAAAACACAAATTTAAAATAAAACTTTCAGTTCCAATTCAAAATTTCAACTTAAATCAAAAATTAAAATTTGGCTTTAAGATTAAAAGTTTAACTTAGATTCAAATTTAAAAGTTTAATATAAATTTCAAAATTAAAATTTTACATTACAATACCAACTTCAAAAATTAAATTTAATTTCAATAATTTTTTGAACTGGATACTTAACAAATTGAGGATTATCCAATTTGGTAAGTTACCAAAGTGAATCAGATATTTAATATTTATAACATGCTAACAAAATTGGTGTATATTACTATTTTTTTTCCAATATTGTCATATTGACTATTTAAATCATTACTTCATGTAAAATTCAATTATACCATTTACTAATTAAGAATTAAATTTTAATATTTATGGTGTATTGAAGAATTTTTTTTATAACTAATACTATCGGATTTTATAATTGTAAAAATAAATTTTTTAAAATAATAATTATAAAAATAGACCTTTAAATGCGGTGAATGATTCACCGCATTCATAACTTCTATTTAGGAGTAGAAAATGAATAAAAGCGATGAACCATTCACCGCATTTATCATCATAAAATTATAAAAAAAAATAAGAAAAAAAAAATGCAGTGAATGGTTTACCGCTTTTAAAAACGGTGAATCATTCATCGCTTTTATAGAACTATATTTACAAATAAAAATTTAACATGCTTGTTTTTAAAATAAAAGTTTAGGAGAAGACTATTGTACTAAAAATCCCTGTATTGAAGCATTCCTCTCAAGTTTAAAATGGTTCAATGTTGGGCCGTATCATGCCAAGCTTCAAAAAAGTTTTAGATTTTCGATAATTCTTTCAAATTCATGAATTTGAATGGGTGAATTATTTATTTATTTATTTATTTGAGAGATAGGTAACACGCTACTAATTTTGTTTATTTTATTTAGAAATAAACTTAGTTAAAAATATGAATCAATTAGGATTCGAACTTGAATTTCGGGTACCAACCATCAAACCATTTGTCACTTGCTCTATAAACGGTCAGTCATGATAGTAAATATTTTTTTTTGAGAAAAAGGTAGCTAGCTACCTGCTTCATTCATTAAGAGAAAGTGAACTAAGCTTACAGCTTGGAAGCAGCTTAGGCCTCCGGTAAAACGACATCGGAGCAGAAACTGAAAAAAAAGACCAAAGAAAAGGAAAAGAAAAGGAGGAAGAGAGGTCAGGGGAGAAGGGCAGGGAGGAGTTACTAAAGACCGTCAGGATAGACTGTTCCAACTGCCGACCAGTAGTTTTAGACGCTCAATAGACCCGGAGATATTGGGCAAATTTCCGTTGAAAACAGCGTTGTTTCTATCCGTCCAGATTACCCACCAAGTCGCCGCCAGGGTGGTAAGACGTTTCTTCCTCAGACTGAAAGCTTAATTGATAGAGACGACCAATTATTTTTCTGCTCCCTGGGCCGGGATCAATTATTTACTTGTTCAATTTTTATTTAACTAAATAGTGTTTTAACTCACCAACCATGTCTAAACTAGAGAATTAATTAAATATTTATGTTTGTTGAATACTTCAATACGATTAATAAGACACCGCAACTGGACGTTGAACTATCGTTTTTTTCCTATGATTTTGAAAACCATAAGTAGAGCACGTAACTTATATTTTTCATTTGATGTGATGACATACATGTATGCCACGAGTTATTGATTCAGATTTTTCAACTAACGCGCGTACTGCACAATCTATTAAATCGACATTAATTAATATCTTTTTTTGCACATAAGTTATATATGCCTAATTAAATTTTACACCACTGGTTTAAAGCTATAAATATGTATGGATTATAGTAATCCCTTAATTAGCAACATCAAATGGAATGGTGTGATATCTCTAGTAACTAACAAGAAAATTATACTCTAAACCTCTAACAGTTAATTCTTAGGAGAGGTTACTCATGATCTTTCTGAAATATATTCTATATCTCGAAAGTTAAACTTTACGTTAGTTCTTGTGCTTTGAGATAAAATATCAAAGTGTGACAAAGTTAGAGGCACGAATTTGCAATTTGCGGAGAATAACAATTGTAACTGTCGGATCGTTGACACTAACCATTAATTTCATGAGTGTGCACATGGAGGATTATATATTAAGATTGCCGTTGACTTCGACAAAAGCAAGATATACACTCTTCTCCCTCCTCCACTCGCTCCATCTCTTATACATTGATCGTTTTAAGTAAGATCGCCCCTTTCGGTCACGTAGTCACGCTTATGTAGATGACTTTCACTAATGACTATAACTACGGTACCTCGGTAATCTCATTTGTCAACTCGAATGTGTAAGCGCACATTGTCATATGCTTTCTTTAATTATAATTTTTTTTTTTTTTTGGTTACCAACTGTTTCTAAAGCAAGTGGCAAAAGATTTGATGGTTGGTACCCGAGACCCGAGTTCGAATCCTAATTGATTCACATTTCCAGCTAAGTTTATTTCTTAATAAAATATACGAAGCGGGTAGCGTGCTACTTATTTCTCAAAAAAAAAAAAAAAAATGTTAAAAGGCGCGCGCACTAATTTAAGTCGAGAGTTTCAACTCAATTGATAGAAGGAAAAAGTACGAAACAACTGAACAAGAGAGAAAAAAGAAGCTCACTCTAAGATGGACAAATTAATCTTAAACAAAACAATTGCCATCACTACATGCTAGCTATTAATTTTGGTAAATTGTACCGACCGTCCCTAGAGCAAGTGGCAAAGGATTTGATGGTTGGTATCCGAGATCCGAGTTTGAATCCTAGTTGATTCACATTAATAGCTAAGTTTATTTCTTAACGAAATGAGCGAAGCGGGTAGCGTCTTTATCTGTCTCAAAAAAAAAAAAAAAAAAAGTAAATTGTTACATCAGAAGCAAGCTAATTACCGGCGATAATTTAGGATATTTTTGTCGATTTAGCAAACCCGAATAAAATTGGATTCCTCGAAATTCTCTTCACGATTTTACATACGAGACCTGGACAGAGAATAGATACCATACAAATTGAACGGTCACAATCTCACTGTAACGCCTAATATTCGTGGAAATTGTAAAATCCATAGAATCCAAAGCTCGCGTGTACCTCTTCTATACGTGCGATATGATACATAACCCACACAATCTTTTTTTAAGTATCCTTCTAACCGTTGGATCTACCAACTCCCCATCACACACCGCGCATTTGCCTGGACCAGTGTACTTAGATATTTCAACGTTCAACACGAGAAAAGAACGTAAGTAAAAAAAAAAAAGAAAAAAGTACGTACTTGGACGAAAAGCTCACACGAAGATCCAAATTGAAATAGAGGCCCACCTGGAGAAGTGGGCCCACCGTGTGGGCCCATAGAGTTAGGCCCATGTTGGCAAGTGGGCGGCGAGATCTTGACCGTGGGATTTGGGCCCCACGACTTCTCCTCCGTCGATCGAAATCCCCCCTCACATAAAATAAAATAAATAAAGAGTGAAAAAAATAAAATAAAATTTTCTACCAGTTAGACCCGGTTTTGGATCCGGACTCCGGAGTCACTTCAACCGACGTGCGAACCACTATACTCTCACACAACCGGTGGGGCCCACCGAGTTAAATTCCGAGTCATCGTTAAAGGACGACAACTTAATAGTACGATTTAAATAAATAAATAAATAAATAAATTACATATACGGAATAGAATCAAATGTGTATGCATGTATATTCGAAGCTTTTTAATTCATTTTTAATCTCTATATAAAGGGGGAGACGAGGAGCTCCAAGGGCCATCGAGATCTCTCCGCGGGTGTTGCTTCGTTCACGTTTTTGGGTGATTTGCGTACTGTAATCTACTCTAGCAGGTAAAACTTGTAATTAGCTTGAAAAAGTTTGTTTTTTGACAGAATTCTTATACGCCTTTTTTTGGTTGGTAATTTTGTTTGTGTTGTTTAGTTTGTCGAAGTAAAAAGTAATGGATAGGGCATTTTCAAATTGTTTTTTGTGAGTTATTTTGAGGTATAGTGTGTATGGTTTTGGGATTTTGAGGAGGTGGTCAACATTTTGTAGATCGGTGGTGGTATGGTAGATTGGTAATATATGAAGATTTGATTTGGTCTTTGTTTTAAGTATTTTAATGTGCTTTTTATCTACCAAATTGGTTGAATCTGGTATTAATGGATATTGGTTCTCCGTTAGAGTAATTGGGGTTCTTTTTATTTTTGGCTCTAGGATTAGTTCTTTTGCTAATAAGATAAAAGATAAGATTTAGTACCACAAAGGTGAGAAATTTTAGTTCTTTGTTTTTCCGAATGTTCTTACACATCGAGTTGCATCCCTTGGTTTCTTTTTACCTTCCCATTTTATGTGATTATTTCATGAAAATTTTCTATTTTTCGTATAATTCCCACTTTTTTATGCATTTTTACATTGATCTGCAAGCTCTGTTAAGAATAGTTTTGCATGTTATAAATGTGCCTTTTCTTGTGGCAGTTGCTCTTTCTCATAACTCTCTTTTTTTTTTTTTTTTTTTTCTTTTTTGTGTGTGTTTGTTGTTCTCTGCTGCCTAGTTAACTACCAAATAGAGCATTAATTTGTATTTTGAGACATCAATGGATCTACTCTAAACAGTAGATCTAATGATTGAGTTGTTGACTCCTTTCAAAAGCTTCTCTTTTATGTGTTTGGGTGAATACAAAATTTACCGAGAAATGGTGATTTGATCATGGTGCCTCTTGTCGGAGATGAAGGATTCAGGAAGCCAATTCTAAGTAGATAGATATAAAATCGTCAAATTGGCTTAGGATTTTTTATTCATTTTTGTTTTATCCCCCTGTCTCTCTTTGGACTCGTAAATTTAAGTAGCTGAGATCTACTTGATCATGTTTAGGGTGGATATGGTTTAGTTTACTTTTAATCTATAGTTTGTCCATGGCACGTGGACCACGGAATCCTGATCTATAATTCTGTTCAATTGCTCTTATTCTTGATTCAAAACTTGGAGCATGGAAACTGGTGTATTTTGATATAGATCTAGTCCTTCGTTGTTTGCTGGATTAGTTTATCATGGTTCATATACTTTGTTAGTTCCATATTTTTGCTGGATTAGTTTATCATTGTTCATATACTTTGTTAGTTCCATATTTTTAACTAGGCTCCTATCTGGAATCATGTTCATGTGTTGAAGTTCAATAAACTCGTGAAACTTACAGAATGGGAAGCACTGGAAACGAAGGAACGATCTATGGCGAGTACACTTATGCGGAGTTGGAGAGGGAGCCTTACTGGCCCACTGAGAAGTTGCGGATCTCTGTGACGGGAGCCGGAGGCTTTATTGGGTCTCACATTGCGAGGCGGTTGAAGAGTGAGGGGCATTACATCATTGCCTCGGACTGGAAGAAGAACGAACACATGACCGAGGATATGTTCTGCCACGAGTTCCACCTTGCCGATCTCAGGGTGATGGACAACTGCTTGAAGGTGACCACAGGAGTAGACCATGTTTTCAATCTTGCGGCCGATATGGGTGGGATGGGATTTATTCAGTCCAATCACTCTGTGATCATGTACAACAATACTATGATTAGTTTCAACATGCTCGAAGCGGCAAGGATTAATGGCGTGAAAAGGTGTGTTCTTTCTCCAACTTCTTTCTATTGGCTAAGTATGTGAATTTAGTTAATTTTGTTCCTAGACTCCCTACTGTGTAATTTTAGCAAGTATAGTTTTGTTTACGGCATGTAAATGGTAGTTAACATTAAAGATCTTAGTTATGGTACTACACTTGTGAAGTTAAAACTGAGAAAAATAGGACACAAGTTTCCATCTTAATAAACTTGCTATAATGATTTAATGGGTAAAATTCGATCACAGAGAGAAACTCGGTACACAAGAATATTATATCCAATCATATGTGAAAAGCTTTGAAGGAATACATGACTTACATGCCAAATCATCAAAACTTCAGAAATGCACATGGTTTCTGTGGTTTGCAGCGCACACAAATAGTATATTATAAAGCCCACAATTGAAAGTGTATAAACTGAATGGATTGTAATAAGCTTCATGGAATCACACCTGCAGGTTCTTCTATGCATCGAGTGCCTGTATCTACCCTGAATTCAAGCAATTGGACACTAATGTGAGCTTGAAGGAATCCGATGCTTGGCCTGCGGAGGTTTGCTGCTATTGGGATACCAATTTTATTGCTTATTTCTAATTGGAAATAATGATTAAACATGACATATCAATATTTACTGTATTTTACGACTAATGAAGCCCCAAGATGCGTATGGCTTGGAGAAGCTCGCGACGGAGGAATTGTGCAAGCACTACACCAAGGACTTTGGGATTGAATGTCGGATTGGGCGCTTCCATAACATTTATGGCCCTTTTGGAACATGGAAAGGTAATCTTATGATTAATTGCTTTATAGTTTTGACTACATTTCCTTTTTATTGTCTGATAAACCCTAGAGATTCTTCTCATCTTTGTGCTGTAGGTGGTAGGGAGAAGGCGCCTGCCGCCTTCTGTAGAAAGACTCTCACTTCCACTGATAGGTTTGAAATGTGGGGAGATGGGCTGCAGACTCGATCCTTTACTTTCATTGATGAGTGCGTTGAAGGTGTCCTGAGGTAAATTGCTGTTGTAATATGTACACACACACACACACACACACACACACATTGATCACATCTTTTCACATGAACTTGATGAAGTTGAATGGTAATTGAGTCCAGAAAATGGCAGTTTACTCCAGCTTAGGTTTTGCCTGATAGAGTAATAGGCAACCTGTTGTAGGGCAAGTAAAGTTTTATTTTTTTAAGACTTTTGCAGCTATTTGGCTTCGCAGAAACATTGTTTGATTGAAAACAGTTATGTTTCTGGTCTAAAGAAAATTAGTTGTTTTTTCATGAAATAAAAAATCTACAAGGTAAAATGCTCAGATTGCCCTTAAAAATATTAAGAAATTTGAAGATCATTTTTATATGTGGTCTTCTGTAGTATAAATGTTTCACTTGAAAGTGTTACATATAATCAGCCTTAAATGCATCAAGTTCATATAGTTCCTTTGTGGGTAGTGAGTACTGAATTTCTGAAATCATTATGATGTTCCAATTCTTCTTTCCGTAAATTGGACTAAACCTGCTACCTGTCGTGTCATGTGCTGACCAAACTATAATCTGCAGTTAATTCAGATATATATACAATCATATTCTAAAAGCAGCATTTCTTCTCATAATTCTTTTACTCATGAATGTTCTTTTAGATTGACGAAGTCGGATTTCCAAGAGCCAGTAAACATTGGAAGTGATGAAATGGTCAGCATGAATGAGATGGCTGAAATCGTTCTCAGCTTTGAGGACAAGAAGCTGCCCATCCATCACATTCCTGGTCCAGAGGGTGTTCGTGGCCGCAACTCTGACAACACCCTTATTAAAGAGAAACTCGGGTGGGCCCCATCAATGAGACTCAGGGTAATTGCAGAATCCTCTTTTAATTTTTTGATGCTTTTTAATTCTTTGGTCTTCAATTTATTTTTTAAAAAAATCATATAATAACACTCACATATATATCACTGCAAAATAATCTGTTTAGACACATACCTCCCTAAACTCTGAATTTTCGCATATGCTCCTCACAAGTATTGTCCTACAAACGTTCCAACATTGTAAGTCGGGGTTGTCTAATCTGTGGGGAAAGTTGCTTATATATCATGAAAGGGTTTTCGAAGAGGAGCACTTTGGTAAGCACAAGGGTATTTATGTGAGAATAAAGTTTTGAAGGTCATATATGAAAATTTAGATCTTGCCAGGACATAATTTAGATAACATCCTTAGTAATCATGCGAGTCAACTTCTGATTATAGGATGGCCTGAGGTTCACATACTTCTGGATCAAGGAACAACTTGAGAAGGAGAAAGGCGCGGGAGTTGATCTGTCCATTTATGGCTCGTCCAAGGTGGTGCAGACACAAGCACCGGTTCAGTTGGGCTCACTCCGTGCGGCAGATGGAAACGAATGAAGCTGAGATCGCCTCTTAAGTCACTTCTGGAGGCTTTGCATCGCTGATTGTCATACTATTTTTTTAGAAGGCAGGAAGAGTCCTCTGGTATTTATTTTAGCATCCTTTGTTACTACGGTGTATTAATGCATGCGCTTTTGACACCTTATGTGTCCACGCGCCCATCTTTGTTTCCTAAAACTATTATTAGCTACATATTTGAGTTGTTCAAGTAGTGTAAGCATCTGTTAGACTGTTACTACGAGATACGGAATAAAATTTCCCTGTCACTTTCGGAAATGAAATTGAAGTTTGGCGTATGATCTCATTGTTATTCTGTTCAATCTGAATGTTGTTCTCAGCATCAGTACATTTCTTCTCAGTGCTGTCGAAATAAAACGAAAGTTCATAGAGTATTATGCTGATGTGTTCTGTTGAATCTGAGATTATTCTCGTAATCAGTATGTTGTGAGATCATTTTTAGTCTAATTTTTTTGTCTTTAAGAGAGAGCTGATTGAGAAGCCAATTAAGATGGTCACTCCGCTTCTTATCTTTTAAAGAACATACATATTAATCATTCGTCTAGTTACTTTTATACTGAGGAGCACATGTTAAGTCATTATTGACATGAATTTTACCCAAGAATTTAAAAAGCAAAGTTTTGATCTTTCCCATTCTTCCTGCAGCTGCTGTATGAGTTTTCAGACCATATGTAATATCAACTACCACCTTTTTTTCCTAATTTTTTCCGTGTCTTTGACTTCTCTCTGTTTCAGTTGAATTGTGCAATTCAGAAGAGACCAATTGGCTTTAGGTCACAATATTATGTAATTTAATAACATCGATAATCTCGCAAGCTTGACAATCAAGGCGTGTAACATATAGCAATGGTAAGGAAATTATCCTAGTCTCTCCATCGATTCTTAATTTTACGGAATAAATGTTATGTAAATGTCAAAGGAAACGGGGCCAAAAATAAAATTAAACCTACAAGCCAATCACATATTCAATAAATTTTTTCACATCACCATAATAGTGTGATAATAGTTTAATATTTCCAATACATGCCTGTACACTGATGATGGTGATTTATGCGCAACTAAGAATAAAAAATAAAAAAAAATAAAAAAAATAAAAAACACGCTACCTACTCCCCCCTCCCCCCCGCGAAAAAAAGCGAGGAGCACTGGATTAGTTAAGGAAGTATATGTAAAATTAAAATCCAAAAAATTATGATTAAATTTGCTGGGATTTTTTTTTTTTGAGCGATAAATAGCACGCTACTCGTTTCGTTTATTTCATTTAGAAATAAACTTAGCTGAAAATGTAAATTAACTAGGATTCAAACTTGAATTTCGGATATCAATTACCAAACTCTTTGTCACTTGCTTTAAAAACGATCGGTAGTTAGTATATTTATTGAGGCGTGTATTGTACCTCCAACACGACTTCAATGATCACTAATCTCAACCCGATAACAATAATTTAGCTATCACATTGACATGTGACTCGAATTTCTCTATGGTTACTACACGGACATAAAATGATTAGAGGAATAAATTAATAAATTGATTAAAATTTGAGAGTAAGCCGCGTTGATGTGTTCATACATATAATCTTAACCAGTCAAATTAATGCGTCTCTTAATCAGTGGGAGACACTTGTCCCACCACGTATTGTATAATAATAAAGCTATTAATAATTAATTAATAAATAAACCATGGAACGTATCAAAGTATACGTGAAAATGCCCTCGAAATTTCCAAGAAATTTGTTAAACATGTTCGACTCATCATGCATGTATATATATATAAAATAAAAATAATAATAACAATTAATTCCTTGGCCTCCAAGTACAGTGTTCGCAAGCATGCACTTAACAACATATATATATATATATATATATATATATATATATATATATATATATATATATATATATATAACTCGATCGAAGCCCATTAATTCCATTTCGCCCACGATCTCAACCGCATGCACCACGTGGACTCCGTTCCGTTAAAAGCCGAAGAAATGGAGTCCTCCGTAAACAGAAGGTTCGTCGACGCGGCTTTCTCCGCCGCGGGCGCAGAAGCGCTTGGCTACACCCACGGCGACATGAAAGGGGTTATCCAGAAGCACTTCCTCTGTCTCCTCCGCGACTTCCCCTCCCTCTCCCCCTCCGTCGACCCCTTCACCCACCACCGCGATGGCACCACCGTGAATCTCCTCAACGCCCAGGGCTTTCTCCCCGCGTCGACGTCGGACTGCAGCAGCAGCAGCAGGCCCCTCCTCGTCACCCTGTGGGTCCCGCAAAACTACCCCTTCGCTCCCCCAACCGTCTACGTCTTCCCCGCCGCCCCCTCCGCCCGCCTCCTCCCCGACCACCCCTTCGTCGACCGGTCGACCGGGTTGACCACCGCCCCCTACGCCGACACGTGGCGGTACCCTCTCTCCGACCTCTCCGGCCTCGCGCGCGACCTCGCCGCGATTCTCACGCTGTTCCCTCCCTGCGGCGGCGCGAATATTATTGAGGCCGAGATCAGGGAGCGAGAGGAGGTGACGGAGCGCTTGGTGACGAGGCTATGCCGCGACGCAGCTGGGTTTCGCGCCAGAGCGGAGGAGGACATCGAACGGCTGTGGGTGGAGCAGGCCGTGCTGCGTGGCCGCGCGAGGGCCGTTGATGCGGGCATGGAGGAGCTCGAGGAGGAGAGGGAGGGGTTGGAGAGAGCTGTGGCGAGGAAGGTGAGAGATACCCGCGTGATATCCGAGTGGTTGGGCTCGGTTTGCGGTGGCGCCGACGAGTTAATTAGTGATGGTGAGGGGTACTTTGAGGAAGGGGACGAGACGTCGAGGAGGTTGGTCGCGAACGGGGCGGCGGAGCTCGCCATTGACGACGCGGTGGATGCTCTTGCCGTGGCGTTGGAGAAGGGTTTGGTCGGCGTTAAAGTGTACCTCAAGCAGGTGAGAGCTTTGGCTAGAGAACAGTTTTTTCACAGGAGATTAATGGTGATATAAAAATGGCGCATTTGAAAAGGGTGTCATATATAGCGGGACTCTTAATTGTGACGCACCAGCACCAGGGATGTAAATGTTTGCACTTTGGCTTTTGCTCATTGTTCTTTTGTTTTTTTTGTTTTTTTTTTTTTGTAAATTACGTAGATATGTATCGTTTATATGTAAATGCTTGCGCTTACGGATTAATAAGAAAAGTAGAACGCTTTGAGCCTATAGATTGATTTAGAAACCTATTACATAATACAAAAGTCTCTTTGGAGAATGAAAATAATAATAATTATATTCAAAAGTTTTTTTTTTTGTTTTTGTTTTGAGTAGCTTGTTATCCGTTTCGTTTATTTCATTTAAAAGTAAACTTAGCTGAAAATATAAATCAACTAGGATTCCAACATAAAACCTTAAGTACCAACCACCAAGTCCTTTATCATTTGCTTTAGAGACGGTCGGTAATTATATTGATAATTTATATTCAAAGGTTGAAACTAGTTTTCTATAGTGTTTTTTTTTTTTTTTTTTCTTTTTTTTTTAACTATCTATGGACTTATCTCTCATTTCTCAACTTAATGTAGAGAAAGTTCTATTCGGTAATTCAGTGCTAAGTAATGGGAAGTAGGTACGAGTCATTTTCCAATAATATTGTAGAAAACGGCCCATACGACCAAAAAAATAATCTTATAGAAAATAGTATGGAAATATATTTGAATGACTCCATTGATCTGATCACGACCTAACTTTTTTTTTTAGATCAAACACTTGATTATGATGGGCCAAATCCACAATAGCTTCGACAACTCTACTTATGGCCCACTCATTTCGCGCCCAAACTATTGGCCCAACCAAACCGATTCGGCCCAATAAGTTGATGCGAACCCTGCTTGGTTCTCTTTGTGACCCACTCAATTCACATAATTAATAAACACCTCTTATAAACACTACCACTTTCACATTGTTCATAATTAATTCTTATCCGAGTGACAATAACTGGGCTGATCCGTGACCGTTAAAACTTTTAACCGGACTCTTGAGTTAGGCCCAACGAGAGCCTTACCTGCGCAGAGTCCTTTTACATATACTCTCGCATACATTTTATGAGGTGCACATTTCATTCACACTATCGTGTAACGTAAGAGTCATTGCTATTTTTTCATTTTCCTTTTTAATTATATTAATTTTTTTCCTTTTTCTTTATTGATGTTATTGTTAGAGTTGGAATGGACCAGGTCAGGCTCGGGGCACGCTCCGGTGGTAGTTGCATGGTAAAATAACTTGACCTCGAGTCGACGGCCTTAGGGAGACTTGATAAGCCAGAGCATGCAGGAAGCGCGAGCCTCACTTGACTAGTTGGTTCCGTTCATCTCAGCTCGACTCAATAATCCGCTAGCAAATGAATAATGTGATCAGTTAGCTTGACCTGACTCAATCCCAACCTCTAAGCGTGCAAATCGGCCTCGATCCTACCTTTGTATGCTAGATCGATTGAAACGTTGTGGAGGATCAGAGACGAGGAAAAGCAGGAAGAAGAAAAAGAGACAATAGAGAGATACAGAGGAAGAGATATATAATTATATAATGCCTTTAAAAGAAATTTTAACCAAAATGTCCCCATCACTTGAACCTCATCTGAATACCCAAAATGTTGACTTGAATGAGTCAATTCGTTGCTTTAGATCAGTTCTGAGTTGAGGGATCTGAATACGCGACATCTCCTGTGCCTAAATATGATCAAATAGCCCCAAACGGGCATTCCACTTCACTTAGAAAATGATAGAGAACGTACGAGAGTCCCCACAAGACTAATAAAACTAAAAATATTCCAAATAATTATCATTCTCGAAGGTAATTATCTCTACCAATTATCTTAGCAGTCACAAATAAACTAGTCACGAGTTTCGCGATCTATCAAAATCTGATGCACCCAATCTTTCGGGTCCGCCCTGTTTTTTCTCCCTTAGCATCCAAAGACAATCGGAACCACGACGAAAAATCGTACATCACCACTGTTTCCAGGCCCCATCTTAAACTTGTCCACAGTCCACACGCAGCGTTTACTTTTCATTGCGTCTGATCACACACACACTGAGCAAGTTGCATTATTAATTTGTGCTCTATTTGATTACCATAATATTGGAGGAGCTAAATTAATCGAATATAATCATAGTTCATCGATCTTAATGCGTCTCAATCATGCAAGCATTTAACTAAGCTAAATCCCAATCCACCATCCTCTAAGTAAGTAATTAATTCCCCCCATCTTCCGGTGGGTTAATAGTTACTTTCAAGCTAAATAATCACACCTACGTAAACTCGTACGCCCTAAAATATCTATGATTAGCTATCACAAACTCCTCAAACTTAAGTAATTGTTGATTAATTGATTAATTATATAATAATGTGCTGAAATTAAGATAACAGATAGAAATTAATTAGAAGCAAGGGACATGGAACATGACTTTTCACGTACGGTGGGTCGACATGCACTGGACGGCGGACGCACGTGAGTCGACATGGCGTAACTCGAGAAGAGTGAACATTGTTTTTTCATTATAAAGATGAACTAAGCTGTATCAGTGAAGCATCATACGCCTCGAGAATGACGAACATGAAACGACAAAAAAAAAAAGAGAGAAGAAACACTAACGATTACAGTGATGCCTCTCTATTGAGAGAAGTTGCTCCCATGGATTGGGTCTGGCTAGGTCATTCTAAAAATCGTACCATTCCTGATCTCCCAAATGACTCACCAGCAGGCTATTAATCCAATTTGTCCGATACTCATAAAATACATTCCCTTCTAACCTATCCATCTATTCTAGATCAAATTCACAACATCATTCAAATCTCTTTACTAGACATTTTTCTAGATCATCACCATAAAAAGTCTAAAAAACACGCAATGAGAAGAGTGGACAATGTTGCTGGTTGCACACTGAGTTAAGCAACTCGCGCGTACATGCATGTTGTAAAGAATCAATGCATGTTATATGTACATTTTATAAAGAGTATGAATTTTATATTTCGTTTTCATCTAAAATTTTATATTACTTTCTTATCTTCTAATTTTTTAAATATTAAAAATTCTAAAGAGTTTATAAATTTTAACACAGGAGAAGTAAATAAGAAGTCCAAAATTGTTTGGGATTTACGACTAATATTTTTTTTTAATTAAATTGCCATGAAATGACCCAACCGGGCACGCGCCAGGTTGGACCTGCACGTGAGTTGGATCCATTTCGTTCGATTAACATGGCTTTTAGTAACACCCGATGTACAAGTTTTTATTATTAAAATTGACCTGGAGTAGAATCTAGAAGATGATTAATTAATTGGATAATGTATTATAATCAATCCAATCATATATATATATATATATATATATATATATATATATATATATATATATATATATATATATATATATATAAAGAGAGAGAGAGAGAGAGAGAGAGAGAGAGTGAGTGAGTCTAGCTACTATACTTTTATGTGTATAGCCTTCATTATACTTATAAGTTTTTAATCGATTTATTCCATTGATCACTTCTACCCGTCAAATCATACTATTTAACCAACTACCTACTCAATCCTAAAGGACCACTATCATTTTAAGTGGGGACCACCATCATCCTGATCGTACATTTCATCAATCAACGGTTAAAAATTTATGAGTACAAAGGCACCTATACTCATAAGAATATAATAGCCCCAGCCTTTTATATATATATATAGAGAGAGAGAGAGAGAATGAGTGGAGCTAGAATACTTTTGCTTGTAAATGTAGTAATGTATACGTATAGCGTTGCTTGATGTGAAGGGGAACTTACTCTAATAAGCTTCTTGGTCTCGTTAAACTCTACACATCTAATAATTGCTTTAAATGGGTAGATGTGGAACAAACTCTTGGAAAAAAAAAAAAAATTCCTGCGTCATCCTTTTGCTTCAGTAGGACACTTTTTGGGGGCCATCTAGATCTCGAGTCACCCTAACCTGAACCCAGATCAAGATCCACGAAATTAGGTCTTCAACTCAATTCGCGGTTCAAACCAAACCGAACCAATCTATATATGTTTAAGGTACCGTTTGGTTCGGGTATAAACAAGAACTAGCTATTACAGGGATAGGTACAAGTATGAGGATAGAAAAAATAATGTTTGGATGAAAATTAGGTTGTTTCCGGGAATAAAAAAAATGTTAGATAGTTTTATATAAAAAATAGAGATGTTGGTAGGGATAACCGAGAACTACTATTCTCGAATAAAAAATTAACGTTTGATATAAAAGAAGGGATAAGAGCCTATTCCTATTCCTATCCTTAAGTGATGCAGAGACCTTATAATAGGACGCATGAACAAACCATAGAGAGAGTGGTTTATATATAACGTGCTAAGTCACCGGGAATGGAGCTGCGTACACCCACTATTCTAAGTTTCCAACCCACAATACCCCCAGAATTGGATAGGGCTTTTTTGTCTCCTCTTTGTTCGCTTTATAACAGAGAGAGTGGTCCACCAAACCCTTAACTACACATCCCACATTTCTCTGAGCTCGGATCATGAGTAGTTGGTCTAACTCACCACCACCTCGTTTAGTATTTGTGGTCCATGCCCCGGTCGAGACCCAGATCACGTAACCTATATGACACGACTCTACAGGAACCAATCAATTAAACAAGAATAATTAATATAAACTTACCATGTAAATTCGTATGGACTAGCCCCACAAACTCTACTTTCTTTTTTTTTTTTTTCCTTTCTCTCTCTTTTTTTTTTTTTTTATTTTCAGTGGGGAATCCCTTTCGTACCTTTCAATCAAACGAAGTCAAGTGGTTCACACCAAATCAATTAAAAATCTTAGTAAAATTAATAATGAATTTGTTGAATTTAATAATTTTACTATTATTTAATATAACCAGTAGAAATATTAAAATGTTAATGCTAACTCGAGATAACTAATTACTATGTTTATTAATTTTGGACAATTTTTAATTCAAACCACTGAAACAACTCTTTTGAGGGCCAATGCTAGAATGACTTATAATGAAGGATCCTCCGAACCAAATATTGCCAAAAAATATATTTAACAACTGCTATTATTAATTGCTAACTTAATTAATAATATTAATAGCGTGACAGGTTCGAGATTCCTTGCTTACCCATATAGTAAGGATTGTCTCTATATTATTATATATTATTTTGATGGCGATTTTTGGAGGATTAAATTAAGTATGTGCTGTTCCTTTTCTTTCGCAGTACGCATAGCAGCGAATCATGGACCGACAACTTCGATACACCGGCCGATACTGGGCAGAAAATCCGACGTGGCATTATCTGATTTGCTCACTAGTTTTTCCCTTTTTTTAAAATTCTAAAGTGATTTTATTAGTTTAGTTTTGGTATCTATATTCGGTTGGGATGGGTTGCTCCGCATTCAAGGTTCCCGGTTATGATGAATTTGGATTCAAAATGATGAAGGTATTTATCAGCTAGACCATGCATGGTCCACAATGGACCTTTTTCTCTAGACCATGCAATGGTAAGTTGTAGAGTAATTATGTATTTTCAGATATCATCTACGACAAATAAAATATTTATGCAATAAAAACTATAATTTTAAATATTCTTTTTATGTAAAGAACAATAAATACTCTAAAATCCATTTGCTTTTCATATATTATTTTTAAAATTTATATATCCAAAAGTTGCATGAAATTTTAAAATATAGAGAGAATCTAACTCTAAAAATTTTATGAATTTATAGTAAAAAGTCTACATTTTCACTAAAATCTTGTAATCGCACTTCATATATATACGTGACAGTTTATTAAACTTGCACGTACTATCTTTCGAACAGCACTTAAGCAATTTGTTAAACTATAATAATTTTTTATGTATGTCATTTAGATGTTATATTATATATCATAATTAAGTTATTAGTTACTTAGCATTCAATTTTAAATAAATGTATAATAATAATATTTCAAAAGTTGTAGCCTGTTCTTGTTGTCCGGCTTTTCTTACAGACAGTTCTTGACTAGGCTGTGCTCCCCCCTCCTTATTTTTTTTTTATTTTTTATTTTTTTTTTTAAGGGGCCTCATTTCACTTCAGAAATTTCAATTTACTTTTTCGATGAATGAAGCGGGTAGCGTCTTCACCTTTCTCTCAAAAAAAAAAAAAGTTGTAGCCTGTGCTTGCAGGCCAACCCAAGTGAACCCGGTCGAGAGAAGAAATTGATTAAGGTGAAAAGGAAAAGGAAAAGGAGGTTGGGGGGAATAACAGGAGGCAGGAGAGAAAGAAGGGGGGCAGTTGGGAGTTGGTGGGGAGTAGCTTTCGAGAAAGTAAATATGGTTTAATAATTAATACAATAAAGAAACATAATTACGCTGCGATCAGTTATACTAGCTACCTATTATTATATTTAGCTGCCTATAATTATTAAATTATTCTCATTATAAAACTATTGTATTATTACACTGTAGCATTATTCTGATATCGCGTCTGACGCTTAATAATGGCAAAAAGGAGGACACGCTAGAGTACCATTTAAAAAAGCAATGCTAATAATTAATAAATAATATATATAGAGAGAGCCGAGTTACACTCTGATATTTTTAAATTTACGAGTGCTTTAATTTGTAAGTTGTATATTAAGCTATTAGAACTATTTATAAATTAATATATATAATTTTTTAATTTTATTTGACTAGTGAATAAATAATTTTAAAATGAACGACTAAAAAAAATATCATAAAAAATAAAAATAAAAAATTTAAATTTAAATTTTATGTAATTTGAATTGTTTTATATCATTGAATTTAAAAACTTGCCACATCGAGTATTAAAATAATTATTTTTGAGATATTTTGATCACTTAGTAAATGATGTGAAAAAATTATAAAATTTAGTTTCCAAGCAATTGTAATAGTATACATTATATCTAACGAAATCGATCGTTGAATCAGATATTTTATTATTCAAAATAACTTACAAGTATACATGCCTCCGTATTTTCCAAAGTAAAAACTATATATATATATATATATATATATATATATATATATATACATATATATATATATATATATATAGAGTCCTATAGGAGCTCAATTCTATTGAGTCCCATTATAGTCTTTGTAAAAGCGTCAAGACTTAGTCTTGTGAATTTTTTACCGTTAGATCAACGACTTTGATCATTTTCATCAGTTAGATTATACTATTCAACCAACCACCCACTTAGCCCAAGGGGGCCCACATCATTCTAACAGCATATCTATTAATCCAAGGGCTAAAAACTTACAAATACCAATGACTTTCTTTTAAAAGTATAGGAGCTCAATTATATATATATATATATATATATATATATATATATATATATATATATATATATATATATATATATATATATATATATGCTAGAATACTCCTAAAAGCACCATAAGAGTGGTGTTTTTAAGTTTTTACCTTTTGGATGAACAGAGTAGAGTTGGGATGATGGTGGTAGATGGTGATAGTTGGAATAATGTTTGATTCAAGGACTATGAGTAATCAAGAAGTAAATTCAAGAGCTAAAAACTTAAAAGCATCTAGAGATTGGTACTTTTAAAAGTATTCTGCTTACCGACCGTCCCTAAAACAAGTGACAAAGGGCTTGGTGGTTAGTACCCGAGACCCAAGTTCGAATCCTAATTGATTCATATTTCTAGCTAAACTTATTTTTAAATAAAATAAACGAAGCGGGTAGCGTCTTATCTCTCTCTCTCTCTAAAAAAAAAAAAAAACATTTTATCTCAACTATATATGTATATACATAGTTGGTAGAATACACTCAAAAGCACCCGGAGGGTGGTACTTTTAAAATTATTCTAGCTCACTTCCATATAATATGAGAATGTTATAATTTTTTTTTGTTAATTTTATTATTAATTTTTTGATATAAAAAATCAGTTTTAAAAAATATTTTTTATATAGAGATGGGTGCAAAATTAAAAAGTGGAAAATAAAGAGTCCCCACTAGCGGGGACATATCTTTTAAAAAAGAAAAGGATATATATATATATATATATATATATATATATATATATATATATATATATATATATATATTAGAAGGGGAAAAAGAGAGTAATGATTGTGGGAGTGGGGTGGTCGCAATCACGGAGATAAGACGGGGAAAAGGATGTAGGGACAAGTGCTATTATGTTGTTGCTTTTGCCACACCACAATCCCCTGTGCAGTAGCGTCGTGTTATGGCCCGTGTGGTGTACCGTGTACGTTATAGATGGGACGCTGAGATTGTAGTAAAGTTATGGATTATTATCGTTTTATTATTTTCTCATTATTTATTATTTATTATTATTATTTGTTATTTTTTATTTACTATTTATTATTAGCAGCAGCAGAAGTGGTGGTAGTACTAGACTACTAGTACGTTCCTGTGGTGTAACGGTTGCATGTCACGGTGGTGGGCCCCAGTGCTCAGAAGAATATCTCGGGGCGGCGCATTTTAGTCGGGTGGGCGGAGAAGCGCTAACATGCACGGAAGGAGGCAGCGCGGAGAACAACGCGATGAGGACGGCGCACGGTATAGTCCGTACGGAGACTGCCCTGCTAACTTACGCCGCTGAGGTGAGGAAGCGATTGCGATTTTGGGGCAGGGCCGTGGTAGTATAGTTTGTTTTACTTCAAAATTATTTCCAAAAAAAAAAATTTAATTTGTTATTGATTTATTCAAACTTAATATTTGATCAATAATTTATTATTGTGAATTTGTAATACATGGAAATTGTGAGTGACCGCTATAAAAAAAATAAAAATAATTTTAATAAAGATCTCTCTTCTAAGAGCATCTCACCATATATTACTTTCCCCTCCGTTGAAAAATTATTAATTCTTTTTATGTGGTGAGACGGAGTTGGATGCTCATAACCACTAACGCTTGTGGACCGTGTTGATATATATATATAAGACGATTTTGTTAAAAAAAAAAAGAAAAAGAAAAAAGAAGAAGAGGGAAAGTAAAAAGAAAAAGTTGGGAGAGAAAATAATCACGCGATTTCTATGGATTCGTTTACACGGCCAGAACACCGCCTGTTATCCATCCACTTTAATTATTTTATCTCTAATTAATTAAAAGCAGCGCCCTCTTCGAAATAAACATAGAATAGATTAAGAATAGGAATAAAATAGTATCGTCCAATGACGTAATTCCTTTAGCTATTAATCATAATTTATGTGGCTGCTTCGGAATTTGTTAAAATGTGTTCAAAGTGAATACATAGTTTATTGCAGGTAAAAAGATAGTTTCTCTTTTCTGGGATCCAGTTTTGATTAGTAATCCATCATCATAAAATTAAATCCAGCCCACAGCTTTCTCCACCCCAGAAGAGTCTACTGCAAGCCAGAATAAGTAAAAGATAACCCACCATGGACGGCCAAAAGATCGCTACCAAGTTTAAGACGAGTCATGACTCATGAGTCGTGAGCTCGAGGAAATAAGTTGGAAACGGAATTAAGCGAACCCAAAATGAAGCAAGTAGAGAATGTGTTACGGATTAAGAAGTATGATGACGGAAATAAACTATTTAATTTGGCTCCTGTTACTAGGACCAAAAGTGGATGATGAAATAAATGGTTTATTATAATGGTAGAGAGAGAGAGAGAGAGAGAGAGAGAGAGAGGCCTTTTATTATTATTGAAGAGTCCTAGAGGGACTGTTTCCCTTCAAGGAACCGCCACTGGGGTAGGCATGAGAGCACGAGCGCATTAAACAACATTGCCCCGAGATTACTAACCATCATCTTCATCTATCCACTTGAAAAGAAAAATAATAATAATAATAATAATAAGTGTAATAATAACGAAAAAATGAAACCATGGATGAGTACCCGTCGCTAGACAGATTATTATTATTATTATTACAAAAAAAGAAAAAAAAAGGGGAGGAAAAAAAAAAGAGAGGCAGAACTATTTGTTAGTGTGATTTTATTAGATCTTGTTGCTGCTATTTCCAAGCTCTATCGGACTATAGGACTATTATCAAGTCTCTCCTTCTAAGAAAGCCCCAAAACAAAAAGGGTAAAAGTATAAACCAAAAAGAAAAGTAGTAAAATTTTTTCTCTTTTCGCATATCGCAAATTTCCTCTTAAAAACGGAAAGGAAAAAAAAAGAAAAAAAAGAAAAAAAGAAAACTCGAAAATAGAAAAATAAAGCTATTAGTATTAAATATAAGTATATAAAAAAAAAAAAGAAATCAAAAATCCGGAGTGATCAGGGGGGTGTCCCGAAGCACGGAGGCCAATCCGGTGACGACCTTCGCCCCGCGCCGCGGCGCCGCCTCTTCCTTCGGCTTCACCTCCGGCGGCTCCCACGGCGCCGTCGCGTGCTCCTCCTCCTCCTTGTCGTCATCCTCCTCCTCAGCCTCGATGATCAAGGGTGGTTGTGGTTGTGGTTGCGGCTGTTGCTCTGGAGGTGGAGGTGGAGGTGGAGGGGAGGTGGTGTAGGTGCGGTCGAAGGGGGAGAGCCATTTGGAGCGCATGTACTCGGGCTTGCGCCAGGGGGGGAAGTGGAGGCCCTTCTTGCGGAGGCTCATCCGCGCAGCCTCGGAGGCGACGGCCACGATCTGCTGGAGCCGGTCGCCCTTCCCGACGAAGATGGACGGCAGGGATTGGAGCACCGCGCGGTAGCTCTTCGTCGACCGCGCGATCTCGAACTCCGACCTGAAGTCCACGTCCACGATCAGCCGCTCCTCCCCCGCCACGACGTCCACGTACTCGTACTCCCCTGTTTGAGTTCCAAGCGCAAAAAAAGACCGACGTTCTACTAATTAGAAAAGAACAAATTAACAACCATTGCGTGCGTTTTGGGATGCAGCGCGGGGTCCGACCCGCGAAAAGAAAAGAAGAGGAGCTAGAGGAGGGACCAAAAATAGAAAAGAAAAGAAAAGAAGGTAGGTAGGTTTAGGTAGAGGTAGGTTACCGGCGGGGAAGGAGGGGGTTTTGTCCCAGCGGGAGAGGCAGACGGCGGCGTCGTAGCCCGCGGAGCGGAGGCCGTCGGTGACGAGGCGACGGAGCTCGTCCTTTCGCCCGCAGCTCTTGTGCTTCTCCGCGATGCTCGAAACGTCGGCTAGGAGGTTCCTCTCCGCCACGCTCGTGCACACCGCCAATCCCTGGGTTTTGATTGATTCCGATGAAATTTATTCAAGGGGGGTCTTAATTGGATGCGCTGATAAATTGAGCTCAGGGGTGGTGGGTTGTTTCATTGTTTGTTTGTTTGTTTGTTTGTTACCTTGATGACCTCGGCGGCGGCGGCGGCGGCGGCGGGGGACGGAGAATCGGCGGCGGCGAGGTCGAGGTCGTCGTCGGAGCTGTCGTCGCAGGTGCCGTGGAAGCAGTTGCAGCGGCTGCGGCCGCACCGCGAGGGCTTCTCGGTGTCCTCCATGAAGCTCCGCACCATCTTGTCGAGGCACACGGAGCTCGGCTCGTGATCGAACCCGTCCCGATCCCTCTCCCTCCCGTCTCCGGCGCCGGGGAGCCTCTCCGCGGAGGAGTTCCGGAGCACGCCGGGGAACTGCCGCTCGAAGAGGCGCTTCAGCCGCGATTTCGGGGCGGGCTTCGCGTGATCGGCGGCTCGGATCGCCCCGTTCGGATCGATCGGCTGGATCTTCATAGGAAACGGCATAATTCCTAATAACACTGAAAAACCCAAAAAAGGCTTCTTCTCTCTCTCTCTCTCTCTCTCTCTCTCTCTCTCTTCAGCTCAAAGAATAGAATGGGGAGACCGACCGCTACCACTGCCACTCCATTTCTAGCCCCAAGACCCTGAGAAACACGATCGGAGGGGATCGGGAAATCGAGGCAGAGATGGCGCAATCGGAGATCGAATGCGAGAGGATCGATCAGATCGCTAGCTAGATTATTCCCGAACGCCTATAAGTCCTACGAACCCTACTTCGATTACTACTATATCGGGCCGCGGAATTTAAAGCGACAGCTTTTTTAAAAAAAAAAAAAAAAAAAATTCAAAATGGGGACAAAGGAATCGATTGCGAAAAGAGGAAAGGCGAAGGCGATCGCGGCGGAAGAGAAATCATTACGCCATCAATACGCCATCCTCCTCCGCTGCGATCGCTTTCGTCGGAATCAGAAACCGACGATCCATGGAAGGGCTCCTCTCCTCCCAGCTACGCAGCGCCCGCGCGCGCGAGAGGGAGAGAGAGAGAGAGAGAGGAAGAGATGGGGAAAGGAATGGGAATCGCTTCCGGTCCTCGAAAAGCGAGTAGCTTTATCGTTGCAGCGGGGGAGGGGTTCCTCGCGGAAGTCGTGTTGTACAAGGAAAATTTAGATACTTTCGCTTCTCTTCGATTCGAGAGGAGAGGGGTGGGGATCCGATTGGGGTAGCGAGCTTCGGCGACGAGAGGGGATGGTATGGGACGATGGAGGGGCGAAATGGGAGGGGGGGTTTAAAGGAGGGGCAAAATAATGGGGGCATGCCGGGGGGGACGGGTGGGGGGTTGTGAGAGTGAAAATGCTGACTAGCTTCGGACCGTCGGACGTGGCAGTCCGACGTGGCGTGGATTATCCTTAAACCGTATTGTGGTATCAGTTGCTTGTGCTTACACTAGGCTCCGATCAAGACACGTGGCGTTAACGGACGTTCGGCCCGCAGGCTCACGGAGGGGATTACATATCCGCTTTTGCCCTCGGTTGGTTCCCCGGAATTACGCGCCATGACACCGAGAGCGGATTTACTACGTCGACGTGTCGCGGCATATGCGTAAATTAAGGCATATTCCGTGTCCAGAGCAGGGAGAGTGGGGAAAAAAAATAAATAAATAAAAAGGACGCGAGTAATTATTCGTTTTCAGTTCCTTTCCTCACTAACTTGTGATGACCGATTTTTTTGGCCGAGCCCAAAGGCATGGGTAGATGGATCGGGCCCCCATTAACGGCTCCGATCGCACCAAGTGTCTGGTGTCTCGGCGAATCTAATCGCTCCTTTCTACACCATACCAAAAGCTGAAAATTCTCAAATTTTGTTATAAATAAAATGCCACGAATTGGCATTGATTATTATTATTATTATATATATATATATAGACATAGACACTAAAATATGGGGTCTTATACTTCAAACCTGATGCAAAAATTTACATGCGAATCTGACCATAACCGTTAGCTTATTGAATGCAGTTTGCCTTCCACACGAGTCTTCTGAGCCGAATCCCACTTTCATTTAATCAGAAGTAGAATTCTTCTTTTTGATTTCTCGAATTAGGTGTTCTGAACTGCATAGTCAAGAGTTCTGATAATTAGTTCAACCAGATAAGACCCCAACGATATACTACATATAGAGCTGTCCCATGCAGTGTGCATTTATCTAACTCCTTAAAAATCCTACTTCTTCTAAAAAGTATTTCACTAAAAGCTATCTAAAGACCAAACTCCACCCGCGATTACGATACAAGAACAAGAATAATAATCAGGGCAGGGCGCCCTGATTTATACGCCAAAAGTGCTAAAGCAATTTAAAAATTAAATGTATTGAATTAACATCATAGTGAATCCAACCGGGTGAGTCACCGAATGCGAATGCCCAGTCTAATACGCAAGGGAGGATTGTTAAGTTAGCGCATGACATTCCAAATCTATACCCATTAGGCATGTCTGGAAGAATAGACAGGACCATGGCATATTTCGATTATTAATAGAGCGAAGGTAGCCCCACCCAATTAAATGACGAAAGCTTCTACTCAAGCATTGCGTGCCGCAGAATCAGGCTTATTAGTATCAGGGAGGAAGTTAACCAATTCCTCAAGGAAAATGTCTCCATCAAGTCATCTCCCTGCCCGTCCTTACTCCTTATCCTCCCTCACAATTATTATGTGCATAATTTAATGCAACAACGATTAGACTTGAGCTTTAAAACATAACATAAATAATAATAATGAAACGAATGTGGAGAGAGAGAGAGAGAGAGAGAGTTAATCATACATTTACATTGAGATCGTTAATAAAACCTCCTATAGATACCGGTAATCATCTTGAAAGAAACAAGACAGACGCACAGACGACACCCTGCTCGAATCCCAATGATTCACATTTTCAATTAAGTTTATTTCTAAACGAAATAAACGGTTTTAGCCGCGCTACCTATCTCTCAAAAAAAAAAAAAACCTCCTATAGATTTAATCCCCTTAAAAATATTAGTTAGCTAAAAACATTTTAGGAAGCATAAATTTGATTTCGTTAGGTCAAATTCTAGAGAAATCTAAGATACATAGACAAAATTCTGGTACAAACTCGGGTACTTGTAGCTAACTGTCGGGTGAAATGTTCAAGCTGAGCACAAAATTTTGCAAACCAACAAATAATTGTTGGAATTTTTAAAACGACAAGCCACACACTATCTGATTATGCCTCCCAATATGCCTAATAGGTAGCAAACTCAGAAAACCTATTCACCACAATTAAGAACAGATAATATACGAAAAATATTTTCAACAATGAATAGGCATAGAAAAAAAAGGATTAGAAAAGCACTTCCATTTTGCTTAACGAATGAAACAGGTAGCTTGCTACCTCTTTCTCAAAAAAAAAAAAAAAAAAAGCACTTCCATCATACTCGATACTAGTAATGGTAGAGGAAAGAACTATTCAAAGTGAAAGAGAACACCCCCAAGTTAATTGGAGGGCCCCAGTTTTTGAAATGATGCGCGGCTATTTAGAGGTACAGGTGGCTACCCTCACCATCTATATACATTTTTCGCTATATCAGCATTTAAGGTAAGCAGTTTAATGTTACACTCGCAATGATTCAAGTTGTCGAAACACATGTAACTTTCTAAAGGGCATCCAGACCCACAAAGAGAAAACAGAAAACGAAATGAAATCTCCCTCTTCTGTATTAGCTGCAACTTAAGTAGGGTAGATCAAGTCGACAGCTGTATCAAATCTCAAGCCCCACTATTTTCCATTTTGAAACATCAAAAGGATGATCCGGATTAAATATAAAAAAAAACAAAATAAATAAATAAATGAAAAAAAAGAGAAAAGCTTTATCAGGGCTAGTCGGTGTATTCATTTATGGCTAAGCAGCTTTGTAAAGAACTTAAGCACATCTTGGGACACTACTAAAGCAGAGGCAAGTCCTTTAATTAGGAAACCTTTTACGGTTGGGGCTGATAAAACGGCCATGATGGTGGGCCCCCATACTTAGGTGGTAAGTCCTACTCAACTGGGGCCCACTAGAGGCTTCTTCCCTTATTTCAAGCTCTGCTTTATATGCTTCCCTCATGCTTCCCAGTGGAAAGATGAAGTGCATTGCTCATGTTATCGACTGCAAGTAACTGCATGGGGGTATTGAGTGGTCATGGGAATCTCAAAGCAGGGAGGATGGTCCCAAAGGTTAGGTGGTAGAGTTCACGGGCTCACTACTTACTATTGCCATGGCCCATGAATAAGGACACCTGATAAAGGAGGTGGGGAGAAAAATAAATGGATCCGAGTACCATTCAAAGAGGAAAGCCAATGATTCTATCGGTATTATGGCTTTACTTCTCTTTATTAGGTTTTTGCCCCAGAAGAAAATTTCTTCAAAAAATAGAAAAACAAAAGAAGAGTAAAAAAATAATAATAATGATTATTGAAGTTTTTGATGGTCTTATTATCTAACAAGATAATTCTAAAGAGAGCAAAATATTGATAGTGACATGCGGCAACACATAATTTTCGCCGCTTGGAATTTAAAGAAATTATTCAGCCCATACTATTTTAAACAACGCTGAATAAACTAACTTATATTCATACTAAGGAAAATGAGATCGCAGGGCTAACAATCGAGCTAGAAATCAGATGAAATCGATCCTGACATATACAATAATATCATTTTACTTGGGACGCGACAGTTTAAGAGGGGTGAGTTTACTATTGACCTAAACAATATTTAAGCAATAAAATTCCAAATAAACAGAAATGAACAGTAGACCAAGAAAAATTATATTAACATATAAGCCCAGTCCGAAAGAACATATATATATATATATTGAAATACTATTAATAGCATTGGTGCGGTGCTATTGAGAAATGCGTAAAACTCCTGAAAGACTAAATCGATGTTATCGATAGTATTATAGCCGAACTATATATAAAACTTACAACCACCAATGATGCAGATTTTTAAAAGATAGAGCTCAATTAATTTTATATATATATATATATATATATATATAGGATGGAGCTACTATACTATTATGAGTATTGAGACCTACTACTCATAAGTTGTTTTCGATGATAGAGCTTCCGAATCGACGATCCACTCCGTTAAATATGATCTAGAGTATTTGAAACTTCTAGAAAATAAATTTCGTAAATTTTCGAAAACATAATAAAGTCCATCAAGCGGGCATAAAATGAACGGTCAAAATCGAACGACGTCCTAAAAAAGGATGATCAGATCCTTCAATTCAAGATCGGAGTTATTGATCTTTATCTATGTAGTGAATAGAATTTTCTATCAAAAATTCAACAAATTCCGATTCTTTTATACCGTTAAACTAGCAATAATCTCATAACGGCCGTTAAAAATTGTCAAATTTGTAACCTCTTGATCGTAATGTAGATGATGCGAAAAATTATAAAATTTTATTTCTAGAAGTTTTAAATGCTGTAAATAACGTTTAACGGTGTGGATCGTCGATTCGGTAACTCTATTATCGAAAACAACTTATGAGTACGAGAGCGATCGTACTCATAATAAGATAAGGACTCTATATATATATATATATATATATATATATATATATAAGAGAGAGAGAGAGAGAGAGAGAGAGTTGAGCTGGAATACTATCGGTAGCAACCGAACTCTGCTGCCACCCAATTTTTTAGATGATTGAGCTTCCAAATCAACAATCGATACCGTTGAATATAATCTATAGCACTTGAACTATCTAGAAACCAAATTTCAAATTTTTTCAGCATCATTAACCTAATGATCAATAATGTTGAATACTTGAATATGATTTATATCAATTGAAGCATTTAGAAACTAAATTTTATACTTTTTCGATACTATTCTCTTATTCATTAAGTAGACACAAAAATAAATTACTAAAAATAAATATCTTTTAAAAAATGATAATAAAAATCTTGTAATCAAGATCAAGAGTATAAATCTTATTTTAAGTAGTATAAAAAATTTTCTAACCAAAATTCAATTGATTTGGTTATCTTTACACTGTTAAATGAAAAAACGCCTTATATTAACCATTAAAATTATAACTTTTTAAATCCTTTGATCATTAGGTCAAATAATGTCGACAAGATTTGAAATTTAATTTCTAAATACTTTCAGAAGAATAAATTTTGTTCAACGGTGCCGATTATTGATTTGGAGGCTCCATCGAAAAACAAATCGATGGCAACGTAGCTAGTTTACTACTGATGGCATTTTAACTCAACTCTACATATATATATATATATAGAGAGAGAGAGAGAGAGAGAGAATCCGACTACTATGCTGTCAATAGCACCAAGTACCAAGTGCTTGGTGCTATCAAATTTTTCGCTATTAGATCTATTCCTTTGACTATTTTTCATCCGTTAGATCATACTATTCAACCAACCACCCACTCAACCACACATCCTTTCGTCCAAGGGCCGACAACCTAATAGCACCAATAACTTGGTGCTATTAATAATATAGTACCTAGTTCTATATTCTATATATATATAATAATTCATTAATTGTTGGCAAGAAAAAAAAGATGGTAAACAGATCATGCTAGAGAACAATCACAGCCAATAAAAAGACTGATACGACAAATCCATAGATGATATATTGATGTACATGGACCATGCGGGGAGTTAATAATAATTTCCATCAAGTAGCATATAATTAAGCAGGTAAAGAAAAATTCTACTTACTCTTTTAATAAAGAATACAGAGAGAAGTCACAAAATATGGAAAAAATAAAGTTTAAATTCCATAACTAATCGAGCAACTTCTCTATCCAACCTTTTTTTTTTTATTAGGTACTTCCCTACTGGAAAGCGAAAATAACGATTTTAAAACAAGTAAACAAATCTACCCGAAGTGGGAATATATTCAATTTAAAGGCCTACAGACTAGGGAGTGAACATGACGCTTGTTCATTCCCTGTCATGTAATACCCAACAAGAATTTCCAATCAATTTCATAACTCAAAATTTTGATCAAGGTGAAAGAAAGCTTCTTTATGCACCAAAGTGTAAGCTTCTTCATGCACCAGTATTTTTTAACCAACAAGCTACAATAGTTATGCCATGTTCTTACCATATACAGAGTCGAAGTTTTTACAAGTTGCTGTCGAACATGGGTAAAGGAAAAAGATACCCTAGATCTGGAAAATCATCAAGATAATCTGAAGCGGCAAATGGATTGAACTTACAAATGAAGCACCTTTATATCACAGCATTTATGTGAATTATTTCATAATATGTGTCTAGGATAGGCACTTGTACTACATAAATCAATAAGGTAGCATATGTTATAGTAGCATGCCCAACAGCATGCACTTACAGTATCGACGGATAAAATTTATAGGTTTCCTCAGGTAAAATAACCGAAGATCTCAACTTTGGTATTTAACAATCTGAGTATTAAGAACAAAAATGAAAAACAGCAAAATTGAAGTATTGTCCAACAATTTATCAAGCTTATCCACCTGAAGATGTTCATATGTCATAACTGCTAGGTTACCTAGGTCACATCAGTACAAATGATTCCAAATGCCACAATATGACAATAAGATTGCCTAGGACACCAGATCCCAATTCTCAACTGCAAACTTTAAAGCGCCCACTGGATTCAAATATGGTTATACCCTAGATGCGGAAGCACACTGTTTTGATAGATTGGTTACCAGCCAACTAGATATAATAACAGTTAGGTAAGATTTATTTCTCCAGTGGCAAGACACTTAAACTAATAAATCTGGAGACATAGGTTTAGAATATAATGCTTCGGTATTATCTATCATTGCTCTTTCAACAAGAAATTGTTCGTAGTCTTGCTGATAGGTCTGGAATGATTTAGAAGAAGGATTTTATCACAATATTTTGTATGGAGATTTTAACAAGCATAAACTAAAAATTTCTGTTTTGCAAGACTAGGTTCATTGTTGTTATAATTATCGGAAAAAATTGTCGTTATAATTATCAGAAAAACAATGGATCTTCTAGTTACATCATTACCTCACCGTTCTCAAGCAATAAATTCAGTAAAACAGGCATACAGAAACAGACCAGGCAGGAGAGAGAAAGAGAGAGTAAAATGTCACAAAAAATGTGAATCGCAACCATCTCTTCAGAATCCAAGAAAAAAAAAATCTATTAAACAATCACAAAAGGTAATCACAAAATAAAAGAAAAGAAAATCCATATAACAGGACAAGGATACCATGATTAAAGAAATAGAAGCATGGCTGCGAAGAGAAAATGTGCAAAAGTTTGGAACCACAAAAGAGCTCATCTAAGTGTATTTACAGGTACATTTGAGATGTTCATTAAAACGTACTTCAAAAAAGATAATCATTCAAAAAGCATTATAATGAATCGTTTCCTCCAGCCAAGGGTTTTTACACATTCATGGTTTATAATTTTATTGAGAAACTAATTGCAATAGACAGGTGACTAACATGGTGAGGGTAAATTTCTGCATATATATTATAATAAATCTGTCGCTATTCTCTGAACTACCGCAAAATTGCAATCAGGTTGCTAAACTCTTTCCTTAAATAGCTAAATCCTAATCGTAGCTTTTTTTCCAAATTTTCTAGATGCATTTACCATTCGAAATTCTTAAGATCTGTTAACAACCAGGAATTCTGGATTCTTCTCTCTAGCTTCCTTCGCATAGAGGACACGACCAGATAAAATGGATTTTGGACAGATTTCGAGCAATGGCACCACAAAACTTAAAAGAAATATTATGGATCAACCTGCTTAAATGAATAAAATAGGATGATAATTTGTCGAAGGTTTAGGAACAATGAGTACACTGAGCTCCATATAAGGGCATGAAAAGTATAAAAAAGAAGATCCTTCTGTATCTTGTACGGACAACAAGTTATCACTTATGTAAGTAACTCCACAAGAATCCATAATATCTATTAAAAAACAACTTCTGTTAATTATAAGATCATCGGAAATATCTATTCTCTGGCAGCTCTATCTAATTGATCTATTAAACCTTAAGTTTCCGTTAAGAATTTAATCTCTGAGAAATTAATCACTTTTCTACCATTGTTTATTGATACTAAATGGTGTCTACTTTCTTATTGGTGTATTACCAACCTATCTTATTGGGTAAAGAGTATGACAACACTACCCACCCACTTTTCTTTTTCTTTTCAGAAAGCAGCAAATGCTTTTCCCTTTTGTGAATCATTATATCTTTTGCTTTGAAGAAACAGGGGATTAACAGGTTCTTTTTATTGATTGATGGAGACATAAAGAAAAAGGATATTGAGTGATGCAATATGATTTGGTCCGAGCACTCTCCTAGGATTTGATTGACATTTTCACCCTTAACCTATGTTCCCTCAATTAAGATGGTTGGCGTTTCCAACTAGGTCATAACAGAATGGTGATACTGGGCCACCTTAGGTAGTGCATCTGGTTTATTCTTTCCTTGTTCTTGTCTTCAAGCACAGATTAATAGATTGAATGGGCCAACATATGGCAAACTGTTTACAATGTGTAAAACTAGGGGTTGTAATTGACAACAAAAGACGAAAACTAACTAGCAACTCTTATGGCTTCACTGTCTATTCTGCATCCTGGGTGCATCATAGGCTAACCAAAAATAGCAAGGATGGAGGAAAAGAGGTGGAAAAAAGACAGCAGTACTAACAAGGTCTAAGCGAATTAATTTCTGCGATCACTTAAGAATTGAGTACAAAAAAGAGGAGTGAAGGAAGCAATAAAACAAGGAGAATTTTAAGCTGGATAGATTACATAGGACAGAGAGTAGTAGTATAATTAGACTTCTGGGTTTCACACAGACATCCATGAGGTCAAGGATCAATTTCATGACTAGCTGTCAACCTGCTACCAAACCTTTAAAAATTAACCTCTAACTGCTAGTCAAGGAAACTATAGAAGAGGACTTGCCAATGAAATTACAAGATCATTTGACAGAGAGAGTTGTATACCTTGTGGTTGTTTAAGTGTGGAAAGACTGTAGAGCAATGCCCTAAAATTCTTTGAGCATGAAATATGCTAGATGGAAGGGGAATCAAACAGAAAGCTTTTGATTTAAAAGTTCCCATTATCTTATAGCCTCAATTGAGCCAAAATGTGTTTTTCTTTTTAGAGAGAGAATGGTAGCATGCTACCCGCTTTGTTTTTTTTTTTTTTTTAAGAAATGAACTTAGCTGGTAATATGAAGCAACTAGGCTTCAAACTTGGGACCTTGGGTACCAACCATCAAGCCCTTTGCCACTTGTGCTAGAAACAGCCGGCGAGCTAAGATGTTAATTAAACTCAAATCTATGGGTCAAGACTGTAGAAACAACAAAAAAAAAGATAAACTAGAATTATCTTAAATTGTTCGTTAAAAATAAGGCTTGAAACGATTAATAAAGAAAGGCCTCGACTTATTCGGGAGAGTGACATACTTGGAAGGATAAGGAAAGGTTTCACAGCAGAAGTAAACGAAGCAGTTTTTCATAGCAGACTAACAATAATCCCATATACTTAAATACAGACATCCCTATAGAAAGCATAATAGATAAAATTATGTATTGCCTCTCCAATAGAGAACTATTCATCTATTAATATGAATACGTATTAATCATCTTTTTTCCTTCTATTTCTGTTCAAAGAATAACTATCAGAAAAAAAAGGGGAAAAGGCAAGCTATGTTATAAGAAGAAAAGAAGAATATAATACCAATGAAAATAAAGTTGAATGAAATGAAGAATCCACTTTTCCCGTTTTGTTAATATTGTTTATACTTGTTCTTTTCCCTCCCTCTGGCTATTCTCAAGTGATGTTATCCATCTTTCAGTTCAATCCAACTTATCACCTTTTGTTTTTACTACTTGGAAGTGCCATTATGATTCAAAGCTAACAGGTCTAAATAAAATATATCAAACAGGGGAAGGCATACTACCAATTCCAGCCGAAGGTCTGAACCTCGTATGTCATCACAGCTAGGTTCAAATCAAACTTGGGCACCTTCACCTATCACAATATTCTAGTCTGGGCCGCTTCACAAAAGAAGGGCACGGGCGCTTCACTATTGCATAAAATGCGGGTTTTATGGCCTGCCAGTCTGACTTACATGAGGTTGACCAAGTAATTATTGATAGAATAACTCGGAATTAGCATTAGAAGTTGAGAAAAAAAAAAATACTTCCACATATTTCTTCCTTGAAGTTTGTTAAAAATCTTCAAATAGTTGCACAGAGTGAGATTCCATTAAACAGCTAAACTTATTGAAGTCAACAAAGTCGCAATGTTGTAGAATTGACATATTACGTCCTAGAGGTATCGCGACTTCAAAAGCATGGTTACTGTAAAACTTCTGAGTAAGATATAAAGAAACACTTGAGGAGATTAAGCCACTCGCCGTACATATGCTCAACCAAATGGCAATGTAGAATCTAAAACCTGAATAGATCGAGTAAACCATACATTAACAGCCGTAATCAACGAGTTAAATGGTGTATATATATGCCCCAATTAGTTATCCCCTACCACTCCAAACTCCAACCGAGAATGCATACACACTAAAATCATTTAGATGGTCAAAAACAGCAAATAATAATAATAAAACGAACTAAAATCTAGCCAAGTTCTTTTATCCGCTAAAACATATCCACATACTAAAAACATCGATACGAGATCGAGTTATCACATGCTCGAAACGGCACTGGATTAAAACGAGATTAAGCATACTTATCTGGGAAACTGAAGACGCTTTCGTAGGGATCGTGATCTACATTCTCTCCTTCCCCCAATATTTCCGCGGTTTCTCTAGAGCGGCACGAGAAAGCACGAAGACGATAGTAAATGCGAAAGGGAATCGAGAGACGAGAGGGATAGGCTTGGGTTCTAGGGTTTCTCACCAACAATTAGGTCTAGGGTTTTGGGAAGGGGAGAGGCGATGAGTGGGTCGCGACGGAGACGGAGATGGAGACGATCGGGAGAGAGGAACGCGGAATGCGCGGTTGCGTGAGCTACGAGCGGAAGCTCTTCAGTGTTAAGAGGCTGACCTGTGGGCCTTAAATACGGGTCCCAAAGAGAGGGACACGTGTCGGCCCATAAATCTCCCTTGGTTTAGAATACTAATGGGCCGGGTTGGATACACCCAATAGTCGACTATATGAGCCCAATAGACAATAGAAGACCATAAATAAGGGCAAGGCCATTATTGGGCCGCTTACCCAATGCAGTCCAATAACCCGCAGATCAAGCAATCACTCAAGTTCCCACTATACCCCTCCCATTTCCCATATATGATGGCTAAGCTGATAGCGAACATAGCAAACATTATGGTAAACTTTGGGGTTATATTTGGAAGAAGGCTCCTCTTGCGTCCTCAATATAAACACGCGGAATCCCCATCCCCAACCCCAAGCCCAAAGCGAAACCCCTTGTTGGATTCGAAGGAGCCAAAAAAAAAGAGGTACTCTTACCTCCCACCCCGCTTGTCCATTTCCGCTTCTCCTTTCGATTAGGGTTTCTTTTGCCTCTCGAATTCAGATTACTTCCCCAGTTTTCTGGGTATGGAGCCACAGTATAGGTTGATTTTACTTTGGTGATCGACGAGTTTGAGCAATCGATTTTTAGGGAAGCGGGAGATACTATGGCGGGGAAAGGAGGGAAAGGGCTTTTGGCGGGGAAGACGACGGCTGCGAACAAGGACAAGGAGAAGAAGAAGCCAGTTTCCAGATCCTCCCGAGCCGGTTTGCAGGTAATCCTGTTAATTTCTTCTTTCCAAGTAATCTGCAGGTGGGATGTTTCACAGATTGTATTTGCTTCTGCGTAATCGTCTTAAATCCTTTTTGAATTATAACATGAGCTCCTTAATAGTTTCGAATTTGTGTTATGGATAGATGGATTGTAATTTTGCATTGAAGAGGTAGTGGAAGAACAGATCTATTCAGTATTTCCGGGAAGGTAAATATAATCATAACCTGTTAGGCTCTGTTTATGCTCCTGCTTTCATTAGCAGTAGCCTCTAGCAGAGCGCTTAGCAAAGAGAGGGGGGAAAAAAAATCTAGAATTTCTGCTGGATTGTAAAGTCGTCGAAATGAGATTTTGAGCCCCAAATGTAGAAGCTCTTGTTTGGCGCTTTTGATTTTGGTCGTGAAAGAAGTTCTTTGAGCTAATTGATTGCAGTGCTTCTTTTAATAGAATTACTTGGACAATAATTCATCAAACAACACTATACTTATGCAGGGCACAGCAGGCCCAAACAGACCCTCACTCATAGTGACTATAAAGAGAGTCATAAAAAAAAAAAAAGAGAAAGAAGTTACTAGCTATGAGGATTGAGGAGTGATTTCATAGTTCATCTCTACACCAATTGTTCCTCAAATTTTGTTTTTTTGAATCCACTGCAATGTTATCTGGCTGTGTGCAAATTCTGTGAAGAAATGAGATTTTAATTACTCTGCTGAAACTACAACATATACTCTCTCTTTTTTTTTTCTCCCTGTTATTATTACCATGAGGTACCTATTTTCTAATTGTTTGATATGTTAGCTCTAAAATGGAATGTTATTGGTGACACTTGTGGAATGAGGTTTGAAGAAATTGCTGAAACATATTGCAATATTTGTGCTCTTGCATGTTGTTTCTGTGATTTTCTGTTCCTCGCCAGTTGAACATACAACAGAGTGAAGTTAAATAAGCAATTTATCTTCTTTTCTTTTCTTTTTTTCTTTTGAAGTTCCATAAGTCTAGTCCTCTATGGTGGATCCTCCAGCCAGTGAACTTGCAAATTGTTGCTTAATTGTCTACCAAAATTGATGAGCTTTGCATGCAAATACCAATATTTAGATGTATATGTTTTAAGTTTAGCTAAGTAATGCTTTTCGCTGTCGCTTAAGTAGCTGTGCATTCAACTTGGGACTTTTTTGCGTACTTCCATATAAATAGGTCACTCGAATTATGCCATGTTGATATGGTGTTTCTCATGCTGTTTGTAAACTAGGTTTAGATTTTATGGCAAAATTTTACTAAAATTTGGTTACTAGAGTTTTGATTGCATTACCATGTTTTCCTAGGAGGTTTACCATTAGAGAAAACTGAAAACGTTTTGCCACGTTTCAGTTAGTTTTTGTCATTCGTATTTAAGTGTCAATGCCAGAAATTTTTTGTATTTGCTTCTGAACTTCCCAATGCCTTTTTGACTTTTTTTCCCCCTCCAAACTATACAGTTCCCTGTCGGTCGGATCCATCGGCAGTTGAAAGCCAGGATATCAGCACATGGTCGTGTTGGGGCCACCGCAGCGGTTTACTCAGCGGCAATTCTAGAGTATTTGACAGCAGAGGTATTGGAACTGGCCGGAAATGCAAGCAAGGACCTTAAGGTGAAGCGAATTACTCCCCGCCACCTTCAGTTGGCTATCCGCGGGGACGAGGAGCTCGACACCCTCATCAAGGGCACCATCGCTGGGGGCGGTGTCATCCCCCACATCCACAAGTCCCTCATTAACAAGTCCACCAAGGAATGAAAGATGATGACCATTAAAAGGTGAAACTGCCTAAATTACAGGGATTGTTATATTATTTACTACTAGCTGTGATTCTGTTAATTCGTCGGCTGTTATTAACTAGAACAATAGTAGTAGTAGTCTGTTAGATTTAGAAGTAGGTGGGAGTAATTGAAAGTCCGTGTTGTTTGCAGAAAATATATCTCGCAATGCATTGCTATGTAATCTAATTCAAGCTCCTTGATGGAACAGTTTCTTCAGTTTGCGGTTGTATTCTTATTCTCTTTTCGGTATTGTATTCTGGTGGTTTACTGTTGCTGGATTTCTTCGACTGGTTCTGTACTGTTGTAATCTATCGGCAAAAATATCCTACTGATTCGGCCAAGTCTATTCGGCTCGCCAGGCTCAGGTATGCTGCGGTTGGCGAGCCCTGTAGAACGCTTTATCGAAAGCCCCCGAGCAGTAGAATGCCCCGAGTTGGATTGCAATATAACTTTATTGGGGATTGCAAGGAGGAAATTGTGTTATGATATATTAATAATGAATTAGTTATTATATTATTCCTTTGATTGGCCCTACGGGAAAAAAATGTATCTTTGTATTCTTTTTGCTCTCAATTCTATTTTAGTTACTAGTTTTTGATGGACCTCAATGTCAAACGGTGGGCTAGTTTAATTACGATTAAAGCCCATCTTTCTCCCTGCTATTTCCGCCAAATTGGAGGGTTGTTTTGGCACACGATCTGACTTCAAAAATCTCTCCACGCCTCCTCGGAAAGTAACCGCCATTATCCGTCCAACCGAATCCCAAACTTGTCCTTTAAAAGAAATTTCAAATCCGACCCCATTCTCTCCCGCCCTGCATACTCGGCGCTTCTCTTCCCCCATCCCTCCCAGATCCCCCAAGGTATCTTCTTCTTCTCTCTTGGATCTCTCTTCTTCTTCTCGCTCTCTATTAGGGTTTCTATGGACACGCCTTTCACATAGGTGTCTCCCTTTCGTCGTACTCGACTAACAAGGGTTTTCTCTCTCATTTTTTGTTCCTCCTCTGCTTAGGGTTCGAACTTTGAAGCTCGAGGTTGCGGAGAGATGGCGGGGAAAGGGGGAAAGGAGCTTTTGGCCCCAAAGACCACCGCGGCGAACAAGGACAAGGGGAAAAAGAAGACGGTGTCGCGCTCCTCGCATGCCGGTCTCCAGGTGAACGCTTCTTCCCCTAGCCCTTGCTTCTCGTTCCTATATTTACCTATCTTCTTTTGGTGCTTGTTGATGTCGCAGTATGATCAGGGGATGCAAACTGATCAAAGCTCTGGATTTTGGGGTTCCTAGCATATCCATCCTGTTATTAATCTGATAATCAATTAGGTTCCACCACCAATATCCGGATTTGACCACAATATCTGGATTTTGCGTTTCTATTTTTTGAATGCATGAATTTATATCCGATTCAAATTCGGATATGTTAAGAAATTGAAGCTGACTTTAGTAGCATGCTTGATACCGTCGCGTCTGATTTTTATAATGGTTGCTGGATTATCAAGCACATCTAGTCATATGTTACTGGTCTGCTATATAAATTGCGCCTTGACTCACCAAATTGAGTTTGCAAGTCGCTTTTTGCACTACTATTTTTTTTTCGGCGAGTATTATTAGTAAAGCATAATAGAGCAGCACCAGAAGAGAAAGGCAGCTAGCTACTAAATTGTTGCCCTAAAATATCTGTCTACATAACATTGCCTTAAAATTTTCTCGCAATTATGCCTGTCTACTAAATTGTTCTTGGAAATTTTGCCTGCCTTTTATGATTGGTATATTAATATAGCTTTTTTTATTTCCCTCTCTCCGACCCAAAATTTTGTGCAATGTTTTGCTCAACTTCTACAATTCCTGTATGGTGTTGCATCTATATATAGTTCCCGGATTGCCGGATTCACCGTCAGCTGAAATCAAGGATCTCAGCAAGCGGGCGTGTAGGAGCCACGGCAGTCGTGTACTCGGCAGCAATCTTAGAGTATCTAACAGCCAAAGTGTTGGAGCTGGCGGGGAATGCAAGCAAAGACCTTAAGGTGAAGCGCATCACACCCCGCCACCTTCAGTTGGCCATTCACGAGGATGAGGAGCTCGACGCTCTCATCAAGGTGACCATTGCCGGCGGCGGTGTTATCCCGCACATCCACAAGTCCCTCATTAACAAGTCCTCCAAGGAGTGAACGTTCTCTACTACTCACACGAAGCAATTATGTGTATCTATTTTCTCTATTTCGTCGTGAACGAGTAGGTTGTTTGTGGGACGAAATGGAATGTTATTATTAGGTGTAGTTACTTACATTAGGACTGAGATTTGTGCTCTTAGTAGGTGTAGTTACTTGTATTATGACACTGCAGGTTGTAATTGTTTATAATTGTGCTAAAATTATATGTAGATCAGCTCAGCTTGCTTGGAGTAAAGTGCTTGCAGTGATAAATTTATGGCACTGCAGGTTATGATACTGCAGTGATATTTCTGAAGTAAACATGAAGTTGACTGGTGAGTTGTTATGTGCACAAATGGGCTGGGTTCGTGGGGAAGTTCCGTGGATTCTTTTCAGGACGTACCCACAAATATGGGCTGAATCTTTTTCAGGGCGGGAATCTTTTTCAATTTTCACAGAGTTGATTTTGTTTTATTGAATTATTACAAATCAACATAGGATTTTCGTCGTATCTTAAACTCGGTCAGTTTTTAGGCAGCAATACCAATTCCCTGCCCTTTCCGGCCCTTTCTTGTTTTAATGTAGAGAATATTTTCTTTTCTTTTTTTTTTTTTCTATTTCAGTACTATCCGCAGACGCACTAACAATATTTTACTGGTCGATGCTATGAACAGTTGAAGAGTCTATGAACTACGATACAGCACAACGCAATACAAAACATATATTATGGATAAGTTACTAAGGTAGAGTTTTTTTGTGTTTTTTTTTTTTTTTTTTTGCGAAAACGATGATGATGCGTTCGGATTGTTTAACTGTCAGGGTTAATTAATACTACTTCGTCACCCCCGGCAGCAAGTCTGGTCACTGGTGGCGACTGGACCCTGCCATTACTCCGCGCACCAGAACTCGGAAGAAGCCGCTTTTGACTCACTTGACCGCCCCGTCGTGCTGACGTCACGCAGACCAATTATGAGCTACCTCGAATTTCGCGCCAAATTTTTTCTCCTTTTTCTCCGTGCGCCAAAATCTCTTCCTCCCCCCCCCCCCGCTCACGCCTCTCTCCGCCACAGCAGGGACGGCTGCTGTCACACGTGGCTGCCTCCGATTGGTGGGCCTCCGGAAGTGTCAGCGTCCGACACTAGTGGACAGTTTACAGTTGTCCTTCTCTCGTGAGGAGGAGATAATGATTCCAAAGTAATGCTCCACAACACACACATATAGGCATATAAATATAGCTGTATATATATATATATATATGCACCCATTCCGATAATACCATAATTGTCCTTTTGGGGGCCCAGCCCAATTAAATAGTGTCTCCTAGTAATATCACATTTTATATTATCGCAAGGAATCATGCATATATGGTGTGTTTATGAAAAAAAAATTTTTTTTTTTTTTTTTAGAAATTGTTTATGAAAAATATTAAAAAAAAATATTTATAGATGCTTCACTATCAATTCTCTTTTATCTATTAATGTTGAAAATTGATTGAGCTCTTATATTGCATACAATAAGCTAATTTTGTCACACCGCATGAATGAGAAAAGTATTTAATCGAGAGCAATAAGACATTTTCATAATAAAATTATGTCTAAAAAATTTTTCTACCATAGTTTTGAACATTGTGGAGGCATTTTATTGATTGTCGTTGTGCAATATAGAATAACTACGACGGAGAAGTTGTTCTCACTTTTAGAAGGGTACAAACGTATGACACTCACTGTGCTATTTGGGATGCTGATACAATTTGGTCCTCATACATTTGACTTAATAGTTTAGTTTTTAAAGTTTCATGATGAACATTATATGAATATTAAACATTGAAGTAGATTGAAAGCAAATGAAAAAAAAAAGGGTTACTTTTGGCTTAGCAGTGGTGTTATTAACGAAAAAAAGAATATTTTCATTTCAGGAATTAATTGTCACCAATCCTCAAACTTATACATCATATTTTACACTCGAAGTGTGAAAAAGGAAAATAAAAAACAATTGATCTTATGAGATAACAATCTATTTCTTTACATGTAAAATCATTCGTTTATTTTAGTTTACTTTTTCTGACTAGAAATGTTAGAACTTGCAATTCAATATAGAGAGAGAGAGAGAGAGTCTGACTACTATGCTATCAATAGTATGAAGCACTTTGTGCTACTAAGTTTTCTACCGTTAGATCTACCCCTTTAATCATTTTCATCCATTAGATTATACTATTCAACCAATCACTTACTCAATTCTAAAGGACCCACATGCATTATTCTAACCACACATCTTTTAATCCAATAACATTCATATATATATATATATATACAGGTCACAATACCAAGCGGGGCGAAAAAAAGAAAGAAAAAAACAAGTCACAATACCAAGCAGGGCGAAAAATTAAAAGAAAGAAGAAAAAACCCTGTGAACCAACATATCTGAAGAACATGGAGAACCAATTAACAATTGTGAATTTATATGTAGAGTAAGAGGGGACCAAAAGATATTACATGAATTTGACTTACAAGTAACTGACTAGAACCCCTCTGCTCCTGAGAACAAAAAATATTCACTAGATTTACATACGCAATGTATAAAAATGTATGTATGTACGAATATGATTTATCATTATGTTTGGCCTCCTATTCTAGAAAATCTTCTCTATTACGAGATATAGTAGATCTTTTCACGTAGTTAAATCACTCCTATCGGATAACCCTTTTTCTTTTTCTTTTTTTTTTTTGAGAGAGAGAGAGAGAGAGAGAGAGAGAGAGAGTATAACTTATTTATTAACATGAAGGTACCCCTTTGATAATTTAAATGTGAGCATAACTGTACACTACGTTAGGTAAGCTGACATCACCATGATAATTACCAACACATGATGCTGCGCAGATTAATAAAGATGTTGTTCATCAGACTCTATTATTCCCTTCCCTGACTGCCTCCCAATAGGAAGTTTGTTCTCTTCTTTTATAACTCTCTTATCCAAATCCATCTCAAATCCAAGAAAACCCCATGTGATGTGGGCACCCTTCTCATGGTATAATTCAAAGGCTTGACCCACCCCTTCCCCCTTTCTCTCTCTCTCTCTCTCTCTCTCTCTCTCTTTCTACACAATTGCCTGCAACTAGCGTGCTACGACAGTCGTGGACTGCACGGTCTGAGATCGTTCGTACGTGTAAGGATAGTTCTGCTCTAGCCCATGACTTTTCATAAGTCTAAAAGTGTTACTTATCTAATATGACACACTCAACCACAAAGTCACATTTGTAGTTTTATAGTTAATAACCCGTGTCACTTCTTCTGATTTTTATACCATACGAAATTATATTTGTATTTATATTTATGGTATATTAATTTCTATTTTGTAATCCGAAACAAACGTTTATGTTCGTTATTAATTGCCCTCACTCTTATTTTTATTTATTTTTTTTATCGGAATGTTGAATCTTATTTATTTAATTGAAGGTATGAACACCAAGTCCAAGCAATAGTTCTCTCTGTTCCAAATCTCCACATAATGCAAGGGATCTAACTAATGGGTCACTGTCACTGCATGGGATAGAGAAAGAAAGAGAGAGATCTAGAGAGAGAGAGAGAGAAAGAGGGGGGAGTACATGGCCTCAGCCATACTACTCCAATCAGGCGATCGGAGGCATGTGCCATTGCTTATGGCACTCAAAAAAAGATTCCCTCATATTAACTAACTTTGCTGTGCATCTTTTACACATATGGTCACATCTCACAAGGATTTCTCGAGAGATGAAATGATGGGCTCCTTTACCAGGGCCAGGGGTGCCAACATTGAATGGGACTCTCTTTCTGGGACCAAGCTACTCTGACCACATCATCTTTGAGCAGTACTTAATTAATGTACTATATATAACACTGCGCATTTTTACACTACATACTGTGAGCTGAAAATATGCTCTTGGATGTCAGGAACCATGGATTAAGTTTGATCATTCAGTATTTCCTTTCATGGTTACTTCCATTATATTTAATTTCAAATGTTGTATCAATTTTTGGCTAATTCAGAGCTTGATGCAAGTCCAGCACAAACATATATATATATATATATAGGCTAAGAATAGGCCAGGTCAGGTGACTGCAGAGGTTGAGCCGAGCTGCATCCAAATTGATAAAATTTTAAGACTAAAGCAAAGCACAATTAATGTACAAGACATGATTATTTATATTTGCGAAAAGCTTCACCAAATCCAAATTGCCGGGCTAAAATTGGGATGCCCAAATTATTTTTCTCAATCGGTCAAATATTTTTTTTTGCCGAGTGATACTTTGCTTTATGTTTTTTGTGCTAACCTTTGACTTGGGCGTAAATTAAAATTAATTTCTCCTTGGGAAGCATGCAATAGGGGCTAAAATTAACTCTAAGAAATAAAGAGTATCCTAACCTAAATATTAATATGTATTTATGACTAGAGTTGATCTCTCCTCTTTCATAGGTTTCATAGAGTAATCATTGAATTAGGGAGGTAATGGGAGGAATGTTTAATTACCCTAGGTTTTATTGGACACATTAATTATCTACATGCTATATCCTGTATCACAGAACTAGGAAATACGCCTAATCTAAGATTAAATACAGAGCCTACAACACTCTATATATAGGTAAATCATAACTTCCCTGCAATCAAGGTTTTCTTTAAAAAAAAATAAAAAATAAAAAAAAGGTGTTTCCATTGCACATTAGGGGCAACAACATGCCACATGCTAGCTTACAAATTCCAATAGCAAAGGCATAAAGCAGTATAGTGCTCACATGTTAAAAAATTAAATGGGAGCAGTTCCACAAACCCTGAACCTAGCCCTAGAATACACCAGGGCTTCTATTCCTGATATCAAAAGTTGTACAAAACAAATCTAGCTGGCCTTGTAGGAAATTAAACCTAGCTAATTACCATGAATAGCCCTCACACCACCCCATGTTCATGATGATTATTATAAGTCCTATTCCCCAAAACCACCATATATATATAGCCTCTAAATGCCAAACTATCAAACACATAATTAATATAGTCAAGAGCTCCTTGGGCAAATGCATCAAGAGAGACAAATAATTAGAGGCACAGTTAGATGTGGGACAACAAAAAATAATATCAGATAATTTTTTTGAATCCTTCTAGATCTCAAGGTTGAAGCTTAGCTCATCTGCAATGTTGCGTGGTGGCCTGCTACTGAACGAACCAATATTTTAAAATTTGGAACCGATTAAGAATAGAAAAAATTTTCTAGATCACAGTTCAACTTGTTCGCGTAGTGGTTCGACTGGCCGAACTAGCTGCATCAATATGATGTCATAAATAATAATTATTAATTTTAAAGTATAAACTAAAATGTAAAGAAGATAAATGCATACATTTTATAAATTTTTTTTTAAAAAAAAAATTAGATTGAACTATATTGCACCATCCGATTAATGATCTATGCTAAGTGATAGTCCAAAGCGGTCGTTCAAGTAAATAATCGAACTATTTAACCTAGCTACTTATCAGTTAAACTACCAGTTCAAACGGATCATTAATATTAATTTTAAAACATTTCTATCCGATTGGCTCGATTCGATTTCTAAAACGCTGATGCAAACAGCTGTACCATTCATGTGATCCTCAGCTGCATGGGGAGAGAATGGTGCATATATAAAAGTTGTGCTGATTTTTAAAAAAAATTATATATAGTACGCCCTTTGTTGTTTATTCATCTGAATCCATGTTTCAATATATATATATATATATATATATATATATCATGGTACAAAATAAAGCCTACAAAGGAATGTGAGGAGGAGGGGTATTAGTGAAAGTAGTGGGGTGGTGTGAACTGTTTAAGGAGAAGGGCCAAGGAATGTGGGCACAGCTGAGGGGATGGGAGTGGGTGAGAGAACATGGGATCTAACGTTGGGAAATGCGCAGAGTGTGTCATCTACATTCACATCACCAACACATGGGGAGTAGTGAAAGGCACCTAGCTACCACGCTCAAATTACATTGATGGCTCTGATAAATTAATTTGCACCATCTGAGGCGATCAGATGGCCAGGATTTTTCCTGCGTTAAAAGGAGCCTGAGTACCCAGTCTAAAAATAGGAATAATCAGTCAAAGAGTACTGATCAATGAAAGCCAAAACTATACGGAAAAGATACCACTAATTAAGTGCCCTTGTACGTAAAATATATATGTTTCTTTGCACTCGGTTAAATGTTCTGTTAAATTTAGCAAGCTAGAGATAGGTCATTTAACTAACCTTTTTATAGATACTATTATAGGTAAAATTAGAGATATATATATATATATATATATATTTAGGATTAATATAGGTGTGGGATAGTGGAGTGGTCAGTGAAGCTAATAAGGTTGGGGACTGCGTGTGTGCATGTGGCCTTTGATTAGGGATATGAAAAGGGGGGTGTGTGGGTGTGTGGAGGGAAAAAGGCATATATGCTTTTGAAAGCCATTCAGGTGCGCGAGAGATTAAGAGAAAAAAAAAGAAAACAAGAGAATGACAAGACACATGGTGGTGGAGAGAGAGGGAGAGAGAAAAGAGGTAAGAGAGAAACGTCCGAATAGATGGAAAGGTATGATTTGAATAAGAGGGAGATCGCCCACGTGGAATGCAAAAGGGTGGTGGGGTTAATTGGGTCTCAAATTTTTTGTTCTCTTTTGTGGCTTTAGATGATGATGATGATGATGATGATGATAATGAAGGGCTTGTTATTAAGACTTGGAGATGAAAGGTTGTCCCCAGGACGAAATTACACCGAGAGATGCAAGCAGCCAAGCAGACGAGAGGAGCACCATCACCGTCCACCATCTTTATCTTATCAAATTATAAAACAAACAGGATGGTAGTGATCTCATCTCACCACGTGAGTGGTATATTTGTAGATCAAATAACAACTGTACTCTCTCTCTCTCTCTCTCTCTCTCTCTCTCTCTCTCTCTATATATATATATATATATATATATATATATATATATATATATATATATATATATATATAGAAGATTTATCGATCAAGAATTTAATATCAAGTTTTTCACCGTTAGATTTAACACTTAGATTATTTTTACCCGTTAGATTATACTATTCAACCAATCACTTACTCAACACTAGAGGCCCATATCATCCTAACCACCGATTTCTTAATCCAAGGGCTAAAATCAATAAGACCAACAAACTTGGTGCTATAGTATACTAAATTTAGGTCTATATATATATATATATATATATATATATATATATAGAGTCTGGCTGCTATGCTATCAATAGCACGAAGCATTCGGTGCTATCAAGTTTTCTCGTTAGATCGACCCCTTTAATGATTTTCAACCGTTAGATCATACTATTCAATCAACCATCCACTTAATTCTAGAGGGCCCACATCATCCTAACCACACATCTCTCAATCCAATGGCCAAAAATTTGGTAGCACCAATGACTTGGTGCTATTAATAGCATAGTAGCCTAATTCTATATATAGAGAGAAGAGCAGCACTATTAAACAATTGTCTCTAACTTTTAACCACCCATCAAGTTTGATGGGTGGTTACAATAAAAGGAGAAAGAGATATTGGAAAGAAATTCAAAGAGAAGAGAAATTGAGACATCCAATTTCTCTTGAATATCTCTTCCCCCTTTCATTCTAACGACCCATCAAACTTGATGGGTGGTTAAAAAGTTAGGAACACTTTGTGCTCCTAATAATAGACAACTCTACTCTATATATATATATATATATTACGCTATTTACTTCATGCCAAACAAAATGATAAAAGATATAAACATTATCTAAACTCAAGCTCATTCAATAATTTTTTTTATATAAACATTATCTAAACTCAAGCTCATTCAAGAAATTTTTTTTTTTTTTTTTTGTGAGATAGGTTGGGCTTCGTTTATTTCGTTAAGAAATAAACTTAGCTAAATATGAATCAACTAGGATTCGAACTCGGGTCACAGATGCCAACCACCAAGCCCTTTGTCACTTGCTCTAAGGACGGTCGGTTCATTCAAAAAAATCTTTTAATCTGAATTTTATCGTGGGAAAAAATAAACCATTGGGGTCTCACCAATGGTAAAAGTAATTTTGTGGTAAAAATACTCGATCGCCACCACGCCTACCTATATATATTATATGTGCATACGTATACGTCCAAATTAGAAGAGAAGAACAATAGCTGAAATGAAGAAGTGTGCAGCACCATTTCCCCAGCGTCACCTTGCGACTGTAAACTAATTATTAGTTCTGAGCAATCCACAGTAAAGAGAAGGGGTAATAAAAGGTAGAGAAAACCTGAACCGAAGAAAATGCAGAGCATACAAAGAGAGAGAGAAAGAGAAAGAGAGAGGGGAGGACCCTCGATCGATCGACTCTGCGCATAATGATAGAGCTGCAGCTACGTATCTCCCCAGGCACAGTAGCATATACAGCATTACGTTTGCAGTGGGCCTGAGATCCTTAAATAGCCCCAGCAGCAAAATCCTTCCGAATAGCATATGTTGCTCCTTATGAATTTCTAATTTAATAATTTGATAACAAAAAAAATTTCAAACTATAAAAGATAAGAGATTTGCAATTCCAAAAAAAAAAAAAAAAAAAGAGTTGGTGGTGGGACTGGTGTCGGATTAAAAAGGTCTGCAGTTAAGAACAATATATATATATATATATATATATATATATATATATATATATATATATGATATCTTTTAAAAGTATCAAATCATTAGTCTTAAGTTTTTAGCCTTTGTATTGAGAGATGTGTGGTTAGGATGATGTGGGCCCCTTTGGGTTAAGTGGGTGGTTGGTTGAATAGTATAATCTAACGGATGAAAATGATCAAAGTTATAGATGCAACGGTGAAAATTTTAACAATGAAGTCTTTGGTATATATATACGTAGTAATATCGCGCGGTATATATATATATATATATATATATATATATATATATATATATATATATATATATATATATATATAGACCAACAAATTTTGAAAAAAAAAATTTACAAAGCTAAAAAGGAATAATAAAAAATATATATATAGTTAACTTGAAAATTGCAAGTACAAAAAATTTTTATGTTTTAGAAGTATTTTTATGTCGGGATAACTTATGATGTGATAATATATTTGGTTTAAAATTTTTTTATGGGATTGAAAATTGCAATTTTGAATGTCTCGATAAAATATTTCAGTATTTTTAATTTAATCGAGTAATATATTTTACATCGAAGATAATTTATTTTTTAAAAAACATATTAAAAGATAAATTTTATATATTTTTTGAAATATTTAATTATACTTTTCATTGATCAGAAACTCAAGTGTTATAGTTTTTAAAATAAATAAACAAAGGTAGCTTTTGGATTTGGATAATTTGTATTGGGATAATAAGAAGCGGAATAACCCCTTATCCCTTTTATACCCAAAAGCTAATTTTTTATCCGAGAATAGTAATTTTCGGATACTTGAAATAAACAGGCATAACTATTTCCACCAACATCTTTATTTTCTTTATAAAATTATTTATTAATTTTTTTATTTCATATAATCTATCCAAACGTTATTTTTTTATCTTCTAAACAACTCAATTTTTATTCAAACGTTATTTTTTTTATCCTCATAAACGATCCCAAAATGTATAAGGCATCGAGTAGAAAGAGCACGAAACCAAACCAAAGTAAACATTATTATCAATTCCCCTTACTTTTCCCCGACCCATTGGTCGCAAGTAGACAGGGAGGTGATGCAATAAAAGTTGAACCACTTACAACAGTAGAAGATGGGTCCCATTATATATATATAGAGAGAGAGAGAGAGAACTGAAATTATACTATTAATAGTACCAAATTATTGATACTATCAAGTTTTGAACCATTGGATTGAGAGATGTGCGGTTAGGATGATGTGGGTCTCCTAGGGTTGAGTAAGTGGTTGGTTGAATAATATGATTTAACGGGTGAAAATGATTAAAGAGGTGAATCTAACGTCGAAAAACTTAGCTTTACGTTATCGATAAAGATAATAAATTTTACTATATATATAGAGAGAAATGATTCGGTACTTTTAAAATAAAAAATAAAAAAGGAAAAATTATGGAATACGGTACTCATATTATATTATCATATATGATATTAATCAATTAAATTATGCTTTTGTCATTCATCTATTTTTTTTCATAATTTTTTAAATTACTATATTCTAAAAGATAATAAATTTGAAATATAAATAATATATATAATAATATTACTATTACGTAGAAAATCACCTTCATATGTAGCAGAAGATGTTTTAGTAAGAAAAATTTTGAAAAAAACAGATAGTCAAATTTGACCATTCATCCTCAATCATATTATTATCATGGCTGCATGAACAGGGGAATTAAGGGTTTCTCATAAGGGTGGCCATTGGAGGAGCTTTCATATATAGCTGGATTGCTTCCTCGGAACCCTTATTTATTTTATTTCAGTTTTTATGCAAATTTTTATCAAGAAATTATTAATGTGTACACTATTCAGTACTAAAAATGTTGGAGGCATTAATCACTGAGCTAGATTAGTTGTTGCCTTGTTGGGTCTCCATTATGTAATAATACCGAATAAGTTAGCAATTTTTGGGGGGAATTTAATTATTCCTCTCCACGAAGGTTACCACATCAGAATATTTAATTAAAAAAATTAGATGTGAAATATATACATAATAATAGAGTATTATTTGCAACTTCTATAGTCCATATAGCTAGAGTGTTGTATGTTTTCTTTATTTTTTTGGGTAGACCTATTATCTAGATATTAATTAGTTCTTTGAATCTTCATTTTGTGTTAATAAGAATAATAAAAATTTAAACTACCAACCGACCGTCTCTAGAGCAAGTGGCAAAGGATTTGAGGGTTGATACCTGAGACCCGAGTTCGAATCCTAGTTGATTCATATTTCTAGCTAAGTTTATTTCTTATCGAAATAAACGAAAAGGGTAGCATGCTATCTATCTCTCTCAAAATAAAAAAAAAAAAAAAAAAATTCTTGCCCCGAAGCTGGTGGTCACTCACCCTGCAGTGTTTGGATTGGGGATAGCAAGGAGGATATCCTGCTATCCCCAATCTTATCCCCAAACAACTTTTTTTTTTTTGGAACTGTTGTCCCCAATTCAAACACTATCCTCTTATCCCCAAATACCTCACTGTCCTCTTATCCCCAAGGGGTAGTTTAGTAATTTTCATATTTCACCACCTCACTATCCTCTTATCCCCAAATACCATCCAAACACTTTTTTTCTTATATCCCTTTATCCCTATCCTTATCCCTATTTTCATCCAAACACAAAATTACTCTTATCCTCATACTTGTATCTATCCCTGTAACAGCTAGTTCTTAGTTATTCCCGAACCAAACGCTACCTGAAAGAACCTCCCTAGGATTTCCATAAATGAAAAGAACACTAAAATAGTGGTTCAAATCCTTAAGACCAAGAGATTGTTGGTGGCGACGTTTCTCTTGTATAATTGCTTCAAAGTTGCAGTTTGGTTTATTTTGTGAATTAATCTTCACCTAATTAGAAACCAATAAAATTAAGGTTCAGTATCAAGGTGGCCGGGAGATTTATATACATATATATATTTGGTTCAACTACTCACTTAAAAAATATATATTAATTAATGGTCCCGAAGAATATTTGTACATGATTCTTCAATAAAATAGGTGATTTAAAATCCCCCTGCCGATCGAGTTGTTATGATTGTTATTCTAGCTACAATTAATAATGTATGACGATACATAATTAAGTTGCCATGCATGTTTAAATCTAAATTCCAATAAAGTTTATGGTTGATCGAGTTTGATTAAATAAAGTACAAAATCAAATCTAGGGCATTAAACCCGTCTTAAATATTTAATTATGTCGCTGGTTGGACACAATAAGGGCTAGCTAGGGAAGAAAATTTCGCGATAACAAAGCCAAGCTAGGAGTTGATATTTTTTCAAGAACGTACTACTTGAGCTTAAATAATTTCTTCAGATCGAACCTATAAATGTGTACATCATTTGTAGTGCAATGTATATAATTTACGCGCGTTACGTACCTAGCAAGAGGGCAACTCATAAGCCAAGACTAGCCTACAGCAAGGTCTAAAATGTTTTAAATTTTTAATACACCTTTTAAGTACCAACAAACTTATCTACATACATAATGTACTGCTAGGAATTAATGGACGATTAACCCTCTCTGTCTTTAACTACTGATATAATAATTAATTAATGAATCAAACTATGCAAGTTTGTTCATGTTCATGAACGTTGGCTGTGGTTTAATTGCGTTTCTGTATTTCGTTCGAGGGATGTGTTTTAGAACTCTCTATATATATTTATTTATATGTGTAAATTTGTGGGAGATGGACACCAACCACAGACAAAACTGCAGCGGTGTGGTGACGACACGTACCTTATTGTAAGTGTGAGTCTGGGGCGGGTCAAGATGCGCATCAATGTTCGCCTCTTGGGTCTGCGAATTAAATTTAGCAGTTCGATGGCCAATTAAGCATCATATTTTACTGACCGGCCGGAAGTAAGCCGTAGGAGTCAGTGACTCGGCAGTAAGTTTTTATATAGTTTAGCGGCACGGAGAGAGAAACGAGACAAAGAAAAAAAAAGAAAAAAGAAAAAAGAAAAAAAGAAGGGGTGCGGTAAAGTGCTAAATCTCTCTCTCTCTCTCTCTCTCTCTCTCTCTCTCTCTCGTATACATACACTATAGCCGTTAAAATCGCAATGAGAGGCCCCTTTTCGTCTTTTTCCCCGGTCAAACTCAGCCGCAGCTCGAATGGTGTGTGGGTCATCTGACGCCCCACCTCCCCTCGAGAAACTACTACATGAGCCCGGTGCGCGACGCCTGTTGGGAATCCGGTACTCGCACCAATACAAAATTACCGACTGTTGTGGATCCGGTATCGATTATTGGAATTCTATAATGGAAGTATCGAATTGGGTTTTTATCATAAACGCGTCTCCTAAGTAAAAGCTGATACAATCACAAAAAAGTAAAAAATTAAAATAGAAAATATGCAGGTAAAACAAGATTTATTAAATAAGAGAAGATTACACTTGATTTTTCTTCTGCATATTGTAGCTACAGCCCAAGCCCTCTATGTTGAATCTTTCTTACCCTTTTCTCCTCTTTTATCTCTATATTGAATCTTTCTTGTCTTTCTCTCATCTTTTATTAATCTAAAAGACTACTCACGCATTGACGCATTTGTGCACAAGGTGCATCCAACTCACTATCTCTTTCTCTCTTTCTCTTTCTTGGAACGGCACACCCAAAGCTCCAGCCGTACTGACACCAAAAACAACCCATTAAGAACTATTTATAAAGCTTCACCAAAATATACCTCAATCCTAATATATTTAAGATTTCTACTCTAATTAATATCTAAATTTATCTTAATTTATTTCTAATAGATTTAAATATTAATTCTAATGTAATTAGGTTTATCCTCTAATTAATATTTATATCTTAATTTATCTCCAACGGATTTAAATATTAATACTAATCCAAATAGGATTAAACTACAAATCTAACCAAATCCTCACATTCTCCACCTTGGTTGGATTTGTAGTCTTTAACCGCTGGGCCGAGCTCATCATGCAATCTCCACCTTGAGCTTGTCTGATCCGCTCGTTGCTATCACATCCATCTCTTCACCTCGAGCGACTGCACTTCCGCGAACTTTTGGAACCCAAATCGTCTTTCGCTCCCGTTCTGACTGTGCTCCCGTTCAGAACATATAAGTTTCCGCGCTTGTTCGCCTCGCACACAACCGGATCTCGCTTTTGAACCCTCATAACTCCACCTGAAGTTGAAATATCACAACCCATCGAGTCCAATGCACCTAACGAGATCAAATTTCGCTTCAATCCAGAAACGTGCCGAACACCTGTTAGCAGCGGCCTCACGATCCTATCGTGCATTCGAATCTTCACCGTGCCGACTCTCAAAACTTTGCACACCGTCTCGTTCTCAATCAGAGCCTTTCCACCCTTGACCGCCTTATAGGTGGCAAAAGACTCTTTCTCCGGACATACGTGAAAAGAACACGCTGAATCGAGCACCCACACGTCATCCAAAATTTTAGCACATTCGGTCGCCGCATATAGCACATCAGGATTGATCATCTCCGACTCTGCCGCCTGTGCCGTCGCTGATACATTCTCATTCCGGTTCATGAGAGTTTTCTCCTTTTATCGCTTTAACTTTTTTAGATTAGCCTGGAGTTTTCGACAATTGCGCTTAATATGTACTTTCCTGTGACAGTAAAAGCACTCCGCATCGGATAGCGATTTTTTCTGTCGATCTCCAGTCGCCGATATTATTACTTCTTTCTTCGCACTCATCACCAGCTCTACATTCCGACTTTGCATGCCGGACTCCTGAGTCATTTTCCGCATCTCGTTCAAGAGAAGCGCAGTCGTGACCACCTCCACGCGTATGGTCTCCTTACTATAAAGCAACGCGGTCACATATGCTCATATGTCGGCGGTTATGAAGATAATAAAATTAGCGCCTTATCTTCGTCATCTAGATTGACTCCGATACTGATCAACTGGGCTACTACCTTGTTGAACTGGTTCAAGTGCTTGTGTAGGCTCGCCGTTTCTTGCATCCACAATGTAAACAGTCGCTGCTTCAGATACAATCTGTTCGTCAAGAATTTAGTCATATACAAATCTTTCAATTTCTTCCATAATTTTATCGGTGTCGTCTCGCCGGTTACATTGTAAAGAATCTCATTTGCTAATGATGGATAAAGCGTGCTCAACGCCTTGCACTCCATCTTCCTCCATGCCACATCCGTGACCTCCGTCGGTTTCGCTTCCTTCCCGTTTAATGTTTCGTCCAATTCTTGCTGTACGAGGATTGCATGTACTTTAATTTGTCACAATCTGAAATTGTTCTTACTGTCAAACTTCTCGATTTCGAATTTCGTAGCCATCTCTGTCGATCTCTTCTGCAGATCGGTAACATTCAGCTCTGATACCAATTGTTAGGATCCAGTACTCGCCCCCAGTACCGGATCTTGTGAATCCGCAACCCGCTCTGATACCGACTGCTGTGAATTCGATATCGATTGTTGGAATTCCACAATGAAAGCGTCGAATCGAGATTTTACCATAAACCCGTCTGCTCAGCAAAAGTTGATACAATCACAAAATAAAAAAAATCAAAACAGAAAATATGCGGGTAAAACAAGATTCATTAAATAAGAAAAAATTGCACCTGACGTTTATTTTCCATAGAGTAGTTATAACTCGAGCCCTCTTTCTTGAATTTTTTTTATCATTCTCTCGTCTTTTATTAATCTAAAAGACTACTTACTTATGGACGCACCTGTGCACATGATGCAATTAACTCACTATCTCTCTCTTTTTTTCTTTCTGATACGGCACACCCAAAGCTCTAGCCGTACTTACAAAAAAAACAATCCATCAAGAGCTATTTATAAAGCTCCACCAAAACGTACCATAATTCTAATATATTTAGGAGTTCTATTCTAATTAATATCTAAATCTATCTTAAATTTCAATATTAATTCTAATCTAATTAAATTTATCCTCAAATTAATATTTAAATCTTAATTTATTTTTAAAATATTTAAATATTAATTTTAATCTAAATAGAATTCAACTATAAATCTAATCGAATTCTAACCACGCCGTCTATTGCAACCCTTAATAATATCTCCATTATGGATTTCTTTTTTATTTTTTTTATTGGTTACATGATTTTTATTCCATTTCACCAGCTGCTTAGTAGGAGCTATGGGACCCAATCTGCCAAAGATGGGCTGCGCGGTGCGCAGACGACGTGGTGCACCAAGTGAGGGCGATAGCTTCCTGCCTCACGATACCCTGCCAGGCACGAGCATGCGCTCGATCGACACCGAGACCCGATTTACCTGAATCCGATAAGATCGGGACATGTTCGTCATGAACGAAGTGTGGTGGGGGTTTTTTCGTCATTTCAACCCAGTCCGAGGCTTTAAAAGCCCTTTAAAGCGGGAGCTCCCTCGAAGGAAAAGCGCAGCACAAAGACAGAGAGGGAGGGAGGAAGGAGGGAGAAGAGCATACCGAGAGAAAGACGAAGAAGCAGAAGAAGAGCTTGGGCGGAGAGGATGACACCGGGGGTGGAGATGGGAATCGGCGACGAGGAGAAGCTGGAGAAGCAGATCGAGAAGCAGATGGGTTGCATGGCTGGGTTCCTCCATATCTTCGATCGCCACCAAGGTTTCTCCGCAAAGCGCGTCTACTCCACCCGCCTCCTCCCTCCTTCTCTGGTTTGTGTTCGGAATATCTACGACCTTGTTCATTTTTTGCTTGTGCTTTTTGTTTTTTGGATGTTTCTAATGGCGATTCGGTGGTGCGTAGGCCGCGGGATCGACTTCGCCATCGGGGAGATCGGAAGCCTCCTCTGCGGCTTCGATCATGAAGGAGGGCAAAGGAGCGTCGCCTTCCCCGGACGCGTCCCCGTCGTCGCCCAAGCTCCGGCCTCCTATAGGGGAGGCCCCGCCGAGACCTTCGCTCCCGCTTCCTCTCTCGCTGTTCGATCTCAAGGACGGGGCGAAAACCTCGTGGAAGATTCGCGAGGGCCCAAGGCTCTCCCTCGACAGCCGCGCCGTCGTCGACGCCAAGGGGAAGCTGCGGCCCCGCGAGATCCGCACGCCGCGCCCCGCCCCCTCCGACGGCTCCGATGCGACGGACGAGGGCGAGAGGCAACGCCGGTCGCCGAGCGTCGTCGCACGGCTCATGGGGCTCGAGGCGCTCCCGGGCACTTGCGACGGCGAGGCGGGACCTCCCGAGCTCCGGCGATCGGCGTCCGAGTCTCGGGTTCCCCGGGATCCTTCCTACTACCGTTTTGTTGATGCTAGCACCTTCCAGCAGACGCCATTGGAGACGGCGTTCTCTGGCGAGGGCTTCTTGCGCCGGAGATCTCGCGATCCTTCGGAGTTTAGGGCTTTCCGGAACTCGAAGCCGGATCCGGCTCCGAGAGCTCCGCACTCGCCTCTCCAGAGGAAGAGTTTCTTCGACGCCCAGGACGTCTTCCCGGAGCCGGTTCCGAAGCGAACCGGCTCCATCTCCTTGTACGGCGAGATCGAGCGCCGCCTCCGGATGCGAGGGATCGACGAGCCCTCGAAGGATCTCGAGACCCTGAAGCAGATCCTTGAGGCGCTCCAGCTCAAGGGCCTGCTCCACAACAAGCCGTCCGAATACCGGATCGACGGCTCCCCCATCGTCGTGTACGGACCCAACCCTCGCCGGATCTCAGGCGACTCTTCGATCGTCGTCATGAGGCCCGCCCCCAGGCCACCGCGGCGGCCCGAGAGCGAGCAGCTGCACGGCGCGGCGAGACTCGGCCCCACGCGCCGTGGTGGCTGCGGCGCCGCGGCGACATCGCCTCGTCGGGATCGGGTGGATATCGATCGGAGCTTAGGGAGGTGCGGTGACAGGAGCCAGAGCCCGAGATCTCCCTCTCCGAGCTCGCCGGTGAGGAGTCCGCGCTCGCCATTGAGGCGCAGGTCCTTAATAAATGCGGAGTCGCAGAGGAACGCCCAGCCGCAGCGGAGGATCCCCGCCCCCCATTCTGCAAAATCCAGCCCCAGGAGGCTCGATCCTGATTCCGCTCTCGTCCGATCTCCCATACATCGGAAACCCGCGCCGGATAGGGTCTGCTCAGCGGCGTACGACGATACCGCGGCTTCTGTTTCTGATGGGAACTACAGCAGTCCCTCTCAGTCCGATTTCGAGGTACTATTCTTACTTTTACTCCTGTTTACGCTTGACATGCACAGTTGAGTTATACTTTTCACTCCTGTTTGTGGGTGGTCCTCACGGATTAAGACGATTTGCGGTGGTATATTAAACAGAGGTCGAGCGCGGAGGAGTTCAAATCAGGGCGAAACTTATTAGAGCGGTGCGACAAGCTCTTGAGCAGCATCGCCGCAATAACTTCGGGGGACAATGCTACCGCGGGGGACCAGCAACCGAGCCCGGTGTCCGTGCTCGATTCCTCCTCCTTCCTCGGTGACGAGACCTCGCCCTCGCCCTCTTCCGTAGCCAAGCGCGCCATCGCCATCCACTTCAAAGGTGCGAAAAACAGTTTAACCCAACCCCACCCGCCCTTGGCCCACATTTGCATTTACTTGCGCTTTCACCGCCCACGTGTGCCCGCAACTGTCGTCGCCCGAGTGGCGGCGCTTGTTTCCGTGAGCGCCAGCGCATTTTAGCGGGATTTGTTTCTTCCCTCGTATTGATTTGGGGTGGTTGGGACTTGAGATGCCCGTCCGTATACAGGGTGGTTGAGATGAAAATAAAATCGCACAACTGTGTCTCTTTATTAATGAGAAATTATTGTATTGCGCTGCGTAGGGTAATTACGACGTTAAAGAAAGAAAATATGCCATTTCAATTTCATTTTACGCGCCCATTCTTCACTCCTTTCCTGCTATTAATTAATTGGAGTTTATTTCCTGCCGTCAGCAGATCAACTGGCGGATTGGGAGGAGACCCGGTGGAGTCGGGAAATTTTGACCGTCGGATCTGATCCATGCGGGTTTCCCGAATCAGACGACCCAGATTACATCTACGTGGCCGATATCCTCCGGTCGTTTGATCCGCATCGAGATACATCGGACCTGTACGCTCGGCTCGAGAAGCGCCACCAACAGTCCGGCTCAACGTGTCTCCACCGCCGCCTCGTCTTCGACGCCGTCATCGCCATCCTCGACCGGAAGCGACACGTGTCCTCGTGGGACGCCTTTACGCGGTCCAGATCCCTCGCCCCTAACGGGTCCGTCGGGGAGCCGTTACTGCGCTCCGTGTGGGCCGAGTTCCTGCGGGTCCGCGCGCCGATCCCGTGCGACATCCTCCTCGACGTCACGTGCGGGGCCATCCGCTGGGACGCGGCAGAAGATCTCGGGTGGGCCCATCCATCCGCTGAGCTGTCCGATGCGGTGCTCCAGATCGAACGGCAGATCTTTAAGGATCTCGTGGCAGACACCATAACCGTCCTAGCGGATCTCGCCGCTGATCCGCGTCCCTTTCCTCGCCGCAAGCTCGTCTTCTAAATTAATCCCACATAGCGAAGGAGAAGGGGGAAACGAAAATTAAAAATTGAAAAAAGAGAAAAAAAGTTGTGCCATCCGGAAATTAATTCCGATTAATTGGAGTTTATAATCTGTAACTGATTAGATTATATATTTTGGTAGGAATAGCGTGACGAATTTAACAAGCAGCAGTGAGCAGTGATGATGATAGTGAGGTGGGCCCATTTGGGAGTCCAAGTGCGACAGCTGGGATCCGAACTAATGCGGGCTGGCCAAAGCAGTTGGCGGGATCGGCTGGGCTTTTGCATGGGCTCTACCGCCTCACATGCAGTATATCCCGTTTTTGGTGCGCATGGGAGGAGGTCGTGGCTAGGCCCCATCTGAAGAACGAAAGACGTGGGGTTGGTTTGCCATGCTCGTGGGGCGCAAATCCTATCCCGCTCCTTTGGAACTTAATGCGATGGGGGGGCGTAATGTAATAAGTGTGCCTAGCCGATCGGGTTGTTGGGTTCGCTTTCAATGTGTTTTGACCCAGACCGAGTGCGACGCTTTGTTGAGGACCCGTTACTATCGATGGTAGAACATTAGCAGGGCCCAGCATGAGAGAGATGGGCCTTCTCAGCTTCTCAGATTGTGTTTAGATGATAGTAGAAATTGGAATGTTAGCATCAGGAGTCAGTAGGCGCATGTGATTTTGCTGGGGCATGTGATTTTGCTGTGCCGATTTGGTGGTTTGAATTCCTGTTCCCCGCTCTATTCCTGTTCCCCGCTCTGTTTAGATGATAGTATAAAGAGAACTAGAAAATGCTAGTTGCACCTTTGTATTTATACCGTGCGTTTATTGATTGTTAGGAATACATCAAGAAACTGCAGAGTACTTTTGCCCATCTTTGTTACTACGATCGTTCTTCTCCTAACTATATAACATTTCCCTGTTTACTTTTTCGCTAATTCATGTCTTCCAACCTTGTGCACCTGCTGGTCTGTTGGAAATGCACAGGAGCCTATTCCGGGTTAAGAATATACAGTGAGCTTCCAATTTTGCCGGGTTATTTTTCTGATTAAATTAAGTTCGGTAAACTGAACAGTACATATGTAAAAAAAAAAAAAAAATTTCTTTTCAGCTGATGATATTACAGATATCATAACTACTTGCGATCAATAATTGATGAAATTGTTAATTTTTTTTTCCTTTTCGGATTAATTTAAGAAAGATTAAAGAAACTTAAAATAAAGAGAGACATACTTAATTCATACTTTGTGATTGGTCTTGCATGTGCGCGCTGCCAAACCCCACTACTCCACCAGTCACAGCACAGACGCGTGAGGGGCGACACGAAGCGCGCAGAGGCCCAGAGGGATAAATCAACGCCGTTAGTTGTTAATCACGTGCTCCAGCGAGGATCATGTCGCGTCAACAACTTGCCAAAACACAACGTGCTCGGCGCCTGCTTCATTGTCACGTGTGATGCTTGCTGGTTTAAGGCCCGTTTCGTACAAAAGCTTGAGACCAATATACTTGTGCATTTTTCTAGTAAAATTATTTAAAATATATATGCTAATCAAGCAATATATATATATATATATATATATATATATATATATATATATATATATATATATATATATATATATATATATATATATATATATATATAATGCGATATTATATACAAAAATAAATATAAATATTTTTATTATATATTTTTTATTTTAAATAACGTAATTTTTTCACAATATTTTTTTTTTAGAGATAGATTGCACGCTACCCGCTTCGTTTATTTTATTTAGCAATAAATTTAGTTAGAAATGTAAATCAACTAGAATTTAAACTTTGTTTGGATACCAACCACCAAGTTCTTCACTGCTATGTAATTTCAGTAATCTTTTCACAATATCAAACGCAGTCTTAGAGAGTTGCAGCTATTATTCCCGTTGTCTTGTACCAACTAATTTGTGAAACCAATGTGTAAGTTTAGAATAATGCGCTATTACACATAAAGTTCGCATATAGATATAATAATAGCATCAAGTCATTGATGTTATTAGGCTTTCAATCTCTAGATGAAATAATGAGTTGTTAGAATGATAGTAATACTAAAAGAATTAGTGGGTGATTGGTGGAATAACATAATTTAAGAGATGAAAATGATTAAGAGGATAAATCTAACTATGAAAAATTTGATAGCAGTAAGCGCCAAATGTTATTATTGTTAGCATTATTGTCGGACTCCATATCTTATTCCAAATTAAATAACTATCTTAAATTAATAATATATTGAGTTAATGCAGAATATAAAATTTAATAAGTAATAATAAAATAATAATTTAAAATTAAAATAAAATTTTAAAAAACTTATATTTTATTTTTACATATATAATCAAAGACATTTTTCCCTTTATACAGGGTGATCGGGTCGAATCAGATGTATGAGGTCTCTGGTCAAACTCGCGACCCAAAATAGGACCAGGCATTAAGCATTGCCACCCCTTAGCCACGTATGAAGGGTACAAAATCAACTTTCAAAGTAAAAGAGTTGTTGCTGAATATTGTGAACAATTCCTTGGCACGCATGACACGCCCGATTTTTTAGTCGACAAAGGTTGCCACGAGCGTCTTACCACATTATTGGAGAACTCTTTAATTCTTACGAAAAGAAAAATAAAAAAAAGTTTCATTAAAAAGAAAAACATTATTATTATTATTATTATTAGTATAATTAGTATTAGTATTTTGAGCTACCAGCTTAGTTTATAATTGAACAAATAAAATAATTAAATTTCGAATATAAAATTTTAAATATCAATTATCAATTCTTTTGTGATCTGATCACTAGAAACATTTGAGTAAAAAAACATTGTTTTTAATTTGATATCACACGGTGAGCGTTGAGATTGTGAAGCGGTCCAATTGCATCTCGAATGCCGAACCATTCCCAGCTGTGAAAAGCTGGACGATCGAGAACAATAAAAAGAAATTAAGGGGCATCAACATTAATCTCTTTGCTCTCGTTTGTTTAACAAAAATTGCTCATCCATTTATTCTTCATAAAAACATAAAACATTTTCATGTCCAAAATAGAGAACTGTACGTTTATCCATTATTTAGCTGTTGGGCGATAAGAAGTTGTACTAGTTGAACAAAGAGCACGTTTTGGTTCATTTGAAGGCTCCTCTAAGATAGATTATTAACTTTAGAAGCTGTTAGAACAAAAGTGTATGAAATATATTTTCTTTCTTCTTCAATGCGTGGTCTAGACTCTAGTAACAAATTATTATTTGTAAAAACAGATAAAATACTCACTTATTATGTATAATATAATATATACTACATTATTATTATTATTATTATTATTAGGGATGTATTTTGCCAAAAATTTCAAACAAAGTTTGCGAACCATTGAAAGCGTGATTTTTTTTTTGATACTTATTGTTGGAACCGATATTTATTTTAATACCAATCATATAACTCAGAATCTAAAATAAAATAATATGAAGAAGAGATATCGAAGAGAGAAAAAGAAAGCTAAAATAGTACTTTATTAATAAAAGGTAAGGCGGTGGTGGAGGTTCCACACAGCACCTCAACTGCAATGGAACAGAATAATCCGTACCTTATATTACCAGAGACGGAGGCCCCTGCGGGAGGGAAGTAGCTTTAGGCCCTCCTCTCACGTGGTGGAAAGGAGCCCTAGCCACCAGGGAGATCTTCAAATGGGGTATCAACTATAAGCTGGGTAACGGAGGGTCTATCGACTTTTGGGGGGACAGATGGTGTGGGGCAACCGCACTCCAAACGTCCTTTCCGGAAGTCTTTGCAAAGGTAGAGGGGAGCCCAAGACTGGTCAAAGATTGCTTTGGAAGTGGAGATTGGAACTGGAATAGGATCTTGGGAGAAGTGGCGACTACTACGCCTAGACTGGACCTCGCCATTTTAGTGCTCAAGGATAGAGTCGGTAGCTTTAATGTAGAGCACCGGCCTGATACGATAGAATGGAGATGGTGTAGCAAGGGCTTATTCTCTGTGAAATCGGCCTACAGTATGTGGAGTGATGGGGGAACGAGGGATGGGCGTGCACACAAGATTTGGAAGCTTGGAATGCCGCTTAAGGTTAAAGTATTCGGGTGGTTAGTTCTTAAGAAAAGAGCACCTACCACTGTTAATCTATCGAAGAGAGGGTGGTCGGGGGATACGACCTGCGTGCTGTGTAGAGCTCATGAGGAGTCGGTAGACCATTTGTTCACTCAATGTGTCTTTGTTAAGTACATCATGGTAACGGGGCTAGAAAGCGTGCAGGAGGAAGAGATCGGTGAGGATGTGCATATCGTTTGGGATAAGTGGATGGGTAGAACTGGCGTACGAGATAGGAAGAATGGACTACCAGAGCTGGTTGCATGCTGGTGGACGATTTGGAAGGCCAGGAACAATATTATTTTTAGTGGTGGGCAGTTTGACCCTGTATTAGCCGTGCATAGTCTTAAGACGCTGCTGTTGTCGTGGAAAGAACTGTTACGGTAGGTGTGCGCCTTTGTTTTTTTTTTTTTTTTTTTTTTTTTGTCGATTCAAGGCCCTGGATGCCTCACCTCTGTAGCCAAGTTCATCCGATCAATGAATGAAGCAGGTAGCATGCTACTCTTTCTCAAAAAAAAAAAACTTATGCAGTCATGTTTACTGTAACTTATTCTTTTTATTAAATACTCATATCTAATTATACAAAACTATCAAGTTATAACAGATGATAAATTTAACTTTTACTTTGGATAACTATAAATTCTAATCATAATCAAATAAAAAAATTAAATTTATCTATAATTATGTTTTACTTAAGTTTGAATTATTATTCTAAGAGCTGGAAACATTGAAATATCTGTTCGGGAAAAAGAAACTTCAGGAAAAGGGACTATTTTGGTCAAGACCAACTTTTTGGGGACCGGATCCCGTCATGAACAACTTAATACGGTGGCAAGAAAACGTTGCTCTTTTTAACCTTATCTTGCCCTTTTTTTAATCAATATTACGAAAAGGTCCTTTGACCAAAACTTCAAAAGAGTCAAAGAGTCACCGTTCCCAAATCCCACCTCATAGAGAGCTGCACAACAACACTAATAAAAGCCTACAAAAAGCACTGCGCTTCTTTCACCAACCTTTTTCATTGCAACAAATTAAGGATCCTTCTCGGCTCCTTCACATCTCCATCTCTCCCTCTCTTTCTCTATCATTACACTTAGCTTTAAAAAGAGAGAAAAAGTTAAGCTCCATGGATCCTCTCACGCAGGAACAGATCTCTGAGTTCCAAGAGGCCTTCTTGCTCTTCGACAAAGATGGAAACGGTTTGATTTAATTACTCCCTCCTCATATTTGTTCTTATTTTCTTCCTCATTTCCTTATTTTGCATTATTATTATTATTGTTATTGCTATTATTATTTCTGTTTCAATCTGTTCTTTGCCTGTTGGGTTCAGTTGTTCTTGTGTTGATATACTCTTTTCAATAACATTGGTATAACCGGTTAATCATTGCATATAAGTTATTGTCATTGTCATACTTTAATAGTAAATAATCATAAACACTTTGCATATTAGTTGTTTTATTGGTGTAATGAGTTGCATACAAAATGATTGTGGATTCCCAGTTATACACTAGCTAGTAAGAGACATTCACCTAAAACCATATTTCTATAGCAGAAGACATTAATTTAACAGAGTAGCTAATGCTACAAACACACAAACTTAAAGCAAACTTGGCATATATATCTGTTTCTTCTGTGTGTCAACTTGGACATTTAGAGATACCAGGTACATATATGCAACTCTTCGAGCCGGTTAATATTGCGATGTTGGATAGAAACGAGAAATGCTTCATCATCTCGCAAAATTTGCTTGTTTATCGAATACATTTAATATAATAGGCTGCATCACTCTGGAAGAATTGGCGACGGTCATCAGATCATTGGGCCAGAATCCAACTGAAGAAGAGCTGCATGGTATGATAAGGGAAGTCGATGTTAAGGGGAACGGGAGCATAGAATTTGGAGAGTTTTTGTACCTAATGGCTAAGAAAACGAAGGTATGGAAAGCTCTATATATGAAGCATACCTCTGACTTGAATTGCGATTAAAAGCCTTGTGTTTTAACCTTCGGTTGCGTAAAATTGTCGCGAAAAATTTGACATTTTTCTGTCTTTCACTTAATTACTGGATTTTCAGGAGACCAATGATGAAGAGGAGTTGAAGGAAGCTTTCAAAGTTTTCGACAAGGACCAAAATGGGTTCATATCAGCTAGTGAGGTGAATATTTCTTATTCCCTTTTTATTTCAGTTGAAAGAGTCTTTCTAAGCAATCAGCGAGATTATGTTCATATGTTATCATTCTCTTTTGCTCTTATATCCTCTGTAATCGCACTGTTCTCTGCCCGAAAACAGATATAGGGATGGTTTAAGTATCATGAATTTCAGCTTAGTTTAGAGGTCTAATTAATCAGAGCCTCAATTATTCACCAGAGCAGCACTTATTCTTCAGAACCTTCAAATTGCTTCATCAGTATTGGTTTGTATATTAAAATTCGCTTGTCCATGTACATAGCTGAGGAATGTGATGATCAATCTTGGGGAGAAGCTTACGGATGAAGAGGTTGAACAAATGATCAAGGAGGCTGATATGGATGGCGATGGGCAAGTAAATTTTGAGGAGTTTGTGAAAATGATGAGGACCGTTTAAACTACGACTCCCCGGAGATTTCAGTGACGAAATTTTCAGATTATTAATTTCATTTTGTGCAAAAGATTCATAGATAGAGTCGTTTAATAATTTTGTTACAGATGAGCTTATTATAGACGTCGTCTCACTCTATTATTCTCTCCTCAACTTTATTAACAATTCTTTTCTTTTCTTTTTCTTTTTTCTTGTTTTAACTACTAAGAATAATTGGTTAAGACAAAACAGCAAAACATCTTTATCGGTTGTACGTAATGTTGGTAATTGTTCCAGATCCATTCTTATTATTTGATTTGTTTAGAGTTTTGCTTTCATAATAGTTCAAATACGTAAATTATTTGCGACTCTTGTTTGAGGATGGACTATGGATTCGCAATATGCTTCACTTAATTACTATGGCCTGAAAAAGGGACCAGTATACGTTGCTTTTGTTTAGATTGTCACTGCTCTTTTTCTATGGCAGCTCCAACTAGTTAAATAAGCTTTTGAAATAATCCTCATTATTTCCTCTGAATGGTCATGAAAACATGATATGAGAGGTTTGAATGAATCTTTGCTTGTCAATTTGTTTCGGAAATTGGGTACTATTAAACAATTGGTTCCCTTGTAGAGCTTCATGTTTAAGAATGTCCATTGCAAGAAATATTGTCGTAGTAGCACTCGCGAATTTGTAGTACAATACTTGCCTTCAGGGATAAGAAAATTGCTCTAGTGCTTCCTCTTTTACTTTACAAAAAGATGCATCTTTTTTGCTTTCAGAGATCGAAGTTTCATCGTTAGAAATCTTCGAGGGGAAAAAAAAGCAAGAAAAAGAAAAGTTGAACATTTGATAATGTAATCTCGGACCGACGGATCGGGGTAAGCACTAGATTTGTATAGCATGCTGATTAAAATGGTAATTAAGATATTAAGCGAATGAAGTGAGGAAAGATTCTTCTTCACAGGATAAAAGAATTGGCATACAGACAGAAAGTAAGGTAGTTTAGCAACCAAAGCAAGCAAATTAATTGTTAAGGTGGCAAATGGCAGTAGAGCAGATAAGCAGCAGATTTGTTCCTGTCATAAACATCTAACCATACGTGCGATGGACAATTTTTAACATGATAGTCAAATGTTGCTTAACTAGACTTTATTTTTTGTCTTGGTTAGTTGCAGAGGTTAGGAAGATGAAAAAGACCTTTCTGAAGAGCTACTGGCTCGATAGAAACACAGAGATGAAAAATGGGGGCATCTTAGTCAGTCGATTGTTGCAGAGTTAAGATCTGAGCTAACAAAAGTGCCGAATAAATCACTAGACAATGAAATGAATTCTTAGATTATTCTTTTTTGTTCTGTCTTGATTGCCAAATATACATAAGAAGCTAAAGACAATCTTCACCAGCAAAATAATAACAAACGAATGAATAGAAAGAATCTAAACACTGAAAACAATGAATTACATGAAACTTTATAAATAGAATTGCCGAGCAGTTAGAGCAGTTAGTTACTGACGACGCCCTAGAAAACTTTGAAGCGAGCGAGGAGCCGATGAACTGGTGTGCTAGACACAGGCACGCACTTAACAATCCAACCTATCGGCCATGAGATTGCTGCGATACCAACACAAATTCCCCACTGTCCCCAGTTTAATCTCTCTGTATCGGCAAATCGCGTTAACAACTCCACCATTATAACCTGCAACACTATGGTCACTCCAATTATTCCCAAGAAGAGCTTATTTGTGAGAACCCCCTCAAAAACATTCTTCTTCTCCAGCTTCCGCGAATTGAACTCGTTGAACACTTGACATAGAACAAAAGTGTTAAATATCAAAGTGTTGTTGATCTTCTCGCTGACCCCGAATATCGCCTGCCCTGTGAACTGAAAGATCAGCAGAACAGCGACCTGGAAAACTGCTTGGGCGAGGAGATTTCTCCACATGACGTTACTAATGAGCGGCTCCGTCCGCCCCACGGGCGGCTTCTTCATCAACTCCTTAGTCGGTCTATCGGTTGCTAATGCGAGAGCTCCCATTGTATCCATGATCAAGTTCACCCACAGGAGCTGCACCGTCGTTAAGGGGACTTTACCGGAGCTTACGGCCGCCACGAAATTTATCACCAATGCCGCGATGTTCACCGTCAGCTGAAATTGAATGAACTTTTGGATGTTATTGTAGACGCACCTTCCCCACCGCATTACAGTGACGACCGTGTCAAAATTGTCGTCAAGAATGATGATGTCGGAGCTCTCCTTTGCGACCTCCGTGCCTTGTATGCCCATCGAGAGCCCAACATCGGCCTCTTTGAGTGCTGGCGCATCGTTAGTGCCGTCTCCAGTGACGGCAACAACATGGCCCTTCTGCTTCAGACACTGCACGACCAGAAGCTTGTCAAACGGAGACGACCGCGCCATCACCCGAATTCTATCGACCCTTTCCATTCTTTCTTCCGCCGAATAGTTTCGGAATTCTTGGCCTTCGATCACCAATCCGTCGTAATCATCGTCTTGAATTATTCCGCACTCCTTCGCAATGGCTCGGGCCGTGAAGATGTTGTCCCCTGTAATCATCTTCACAGCGACTCCAGCATCTCGACAGGATCTGATCGCCGATTTCACTTCAGGGCGGCATGGATCTTTTAGACCAACTAAACCCAACAAAACTAGCCCATCATCTTCAAGTTTAGGAGCTTCAGCTTGAATACCTGAATCTTTTGCCTCAATCTGCTTACAAGCAAAAGCAATGCATCTGAGGCTAGACGCCGCCATTCCTTTGATGACCTGCTCAAATTTCACCCTCTGATCAATCCCCAGCTCCTGAATCATCCCATTAGAATCAAAATATTTGGCGCAGCAAGCCATGATCATCTCCGCTGCACCTTTCCAGTGCGCGATCACGGCACCACTACCGCAGTTCTCCTTTATTAGAACTCCGCTCCGCTTCTTCTCCGAATTGAAGGCCTCGACATGGATCACCTTATAGCTCTTCTTCAATTCCTCGGCGTCCATTTTGAGCTCGGCTACGGCCCAGCAAAGCAGGGCTTTCTCCGTTGGGCTGCCGGAGATCTCCAGCTCCGAAAGTGGGCCGGCTTTGTACACACTTCCGGTAGTATTCAGCCCCACTCCCTGATGGAAAAGGCCGAGTACTTTTCCGGCAATGGCAGTGGCTCCTCTGCCGCTGCCACCAATTTCTATTTGTTCTCCTCCACCGATCCAAAACTGTGTCACCTTCATCTGGTTCAGCGTCAGCGTTCCGGTCTTGTCGGTACACACTGCCGTCACTGATCCCATCGTCTCGCACGCGGAGAGCGTCCGCACCAGCGCATTGTCCTGCATCATCCTCTTCATTGAGAACGCCAGCGTCAGAGTCACCGCCAGTGGCAGCCCCTCGGGGATTGCCACCACGATGATCGTCACCGCCTGCTGGAATATCCCCACCAACGCGCTCACCACGCTGTTGGCCGACACATGCTGCTTATCGAATTCCGGCCGGCCGTTCTCGTCCTCGGTGTTTCCCGTGAAGTACCGGGTCAAGAGCACTGCGAAGACCAGCACGGCCACCGCAATTCCCGCCTTTCCGATGCTCGACGTCAGCCCGGAGAGACGCTCTTGGAGCGGGGTCGGCTCGGTGGTCTCCCGAGTGATGGTGCCCATCATTTCGCCCCATGCAGTGTCGGTGCCGACGGCGGTGACGAGCATGCTTGCGTAGCCGTCGACCACCTTAGCACCGGACGAGAGCAAGGGGTTCTCGTCGGCACCGACGTAGACCGGGTCCGACTCGCCGGTCATGCTCGACTCGTCCAACTGCAACGAGTGGCCTGCAAGGAAGACGCCGTCGGCCGGCACCTGATCGCCGATTTTTAAGACGACGACATCGCCGACCACGATGTCGAAGATCGACACCTCCGATCGCCGGCCGTCTCTCACGACGGTCACGTCGATATTGTCACACTCGCCCGCCAGCCTGTCGAAGCGCTTCGACTGGCGGTGGTTGCTGAAGGCGGAGACCGCGACGACCAGGAAGACTGCAAGGAAGATGCTGGCGCCGTCGTACCAGCCAGACTTGATGCCGTGCTCTTTAATGCCGAAGCCAAGGGAGACGGCAGCGCAGGCGACGAGGACGAGCAGGAAGACGTCGCCGAGGGCGTCGACCACGTGGGCAAAGAAGATCTTCGGCTTCGGCTTCGGGTACGTGTTCGATCCGAAGGCCTCACGGCGACGATGCAGGTCGCTGGGATCGCCTGCAATGCCGTGTTCGGCATCCGACAATAAGGCGGCGGCGATACCGACTGCGCCTCCGAGGCGCTGCAGGCTGTCGTATTGCTTCTCCTTGACGAGGCATGCAAAGGAGGACTTGCGGGCTGCTGCCAAGGAGATAAGGGGATCGGGGGCAGCACCTGCGGCGTCACGGACGTCGATGGCAACATAAGAAGGGGAGCGGAGGAGGACGGCGGAGAGATGCTTTTTCGCGATGGCGCGACAAGTGTAGATGATGGTGAGGGCCATGCGCCACCGCTTGTGCGGCATCGTTCTGCGGCGGCCGGGGGCGAGGAAGAAGGAGGCGTAGTCCATCGTACAAAACACAAAACAAAGTAGTGATCAGACGAAGAGAGAACAAAAAAAGTGCGCGTACCGCAAAACTTATCTAGTGTTCTAGGTGGCAAAAATAGTGTTCTAGGTGGATCGATGACCTACGTACATAATAGACCCAACGTTATCATTATATACAAGGATCATCAGGAAGCTGCGCAGTAGCTTCCTAGCATTTATGGGAAAGGAGAGGGAAGCTGCAATGTAGTTTGCCTACGAACATGAGTAATTAGTTACGAAGATATCAGAGTTGCAGAAAAATTCGGCATTTTCCGACCAAACTTAAACCGACTTGAATTAAATACAAAATTGAAAACTTGGCCGCGTTACTGTCGACGGGAAGAGTCGGCATCGAAAAGGGGAGAAAAAAAAAAAAGAGTCTACATTTATTGGTTGGATTAACTTGGCGTGGCGAAAATTAATGGGATGCGGTACGTAAAATGTACTGGATCTCCCAAGTGTCACAGCTTCAATGTACGCAAGTTATTATTATAATAATATAATAATATAAACGATTAAAAGGGATTAGAGTGTACCAATGTTAGAGGATATATATATTGGGCCCAGGTACGTGATGTTTTGCTCCGGCAAAGAAAGTACTCCAAGTGGCGAAGTTCGAATGGACCTTTTGACTTTGAAGAAGGAACGAACAATTGTTCATTTAGGTATGTTTGGTTCGAGTATAAGTAAGAACTAGCTATTACAGAGATAGGTAAAAATATGGGAATAAAAAAAATAGCGTTTGGATGAAAATTTAGTTGTTCCCGAGGATAAGAAAAATATTAGATAGTTTTATATAAAAAATGAAGATGTTGGTGGGAATAACCGAGAACTACTATTCTCGAGTAAAAAATTAGTGTTTGAATATAAATGGGGGATAAGGACCTATTCCTATCCCTATTCCCTAACCAAACGGTGCCTTAGGAATTGGTTAATTGCACGACCGGCCTCAACTTCTTAATCTATCTTTGGGTTATTTTTGAAGGTAAGGATTGTTGTTGACGTGGTAAGTTTTTTTTTTTTTTTTTTTTTTTTTGAGAGAGAGAGAGAGAGAGATAGATCTAGTATGCTATCCGTTTCGTTTATTTCATTTAAAAATAAATTTATTTGAAAATGAGAATCAACTATAGGATTCGAACTTGAAATCCCGGGTATCAAGCACCAAGCCCTTTACCACTTGTTTTAAAAACGTAGTAAGTATTAAGTAGTACTTGAGTGACAATTGTTGTTTTAAAGGATGTGATTTAATTGAAAATAAAAATGAAAGGTTACGACATGATGGTGAGAAAATTAAAAGCTAAAATAAAAGTCCGGAAAAAGTTTGGTAAAGAACGGTGCAATTATCACGAGTTTAATTACTTTCGTAAAAATCCGATCAAATAGAATCTTTTGGACGGAATTAAGACCAATGCGGTTCCGTAATTCGATTTTTACGTACGGAATATTGCTCGCTCCCATGTTCAGTAGCATTCCTGAAATTGAAGCCGCGTGAGAGTCAAAGACTTTGGAGTTAAGCTTCTACGAATAAAATAAAGACGGTTACGTGCAAACTACCCGCGCTTTTGGGAGGAGTTTCAGACATTTTCTGTTGTACGGTTGCAACAGCTTAATCTCAGAACAAGTCAAATTTTTTTTTTTTTTTTTTTTTTTTCTCTTTAAGTGAGAATAAGTTAAATGCTTGGCGCACGCATTTCAGGTTAAAATCCTTATCCAAACATGAACGTCGAAAGAAAATGAATCTAACCTTTTAAGATCCATAAAAAAAAAAATTGCACGGGAAAATCATACTATGTTAGCAAAAATCATCAAATAATTTTGTAGAGGCATTGAGGAGGATAATTTTTTTTTAAGGAAAAAATAACAGACTATATATCCGCTTCATTCATAAAGTGATATGAACTTGGCAAGATAGGTGAACTAGCCGAGGACTCAAGAATGTAGGGTATATTAATGGTGAATTACAAATGAGCTTTCCAGCTCAATGTTGGAAAATTGAATTTAAAACTTATTCTTCTACCGACCGTCTCTAGAGTAAGCGGCAAAAGGTTTGGTAGTTGGTATCCGAGATTTCAAGTTCGAATCCTAATTGATTCACATTTCTAACTAAGTTTAGTTTATTTCTAACTGAAATAAACAAAGTGTGATAGCGTGATCCCTCTCTCTCTCTCTCAAAAAAAAAAAAAACTTATTCTTCTAAAATGAAGAAAGAAAGAATGAAATAATTGTGGTAAAGTAATCATGAACCTCACAAAAATGATAGCTCTAATTAAAATAAAAAAACTACAAAACCCTCAAATCCAATAATAGTTTTCATGGGAGTATGGGACCCATGCAGCCCAAGGATCCTTTGTACAAAAGCAAACATGGGCTTATGTTCAGTATCATCATCGTGGGCCAATTTTGAATAAAGAAGAAGCAAAATTATTTTTTGAGAAATAGAAGAAGCAAAATTATTACGTGCACACCGCACATAAGAGAGGTATTCTACACTATCACACTTACACCACATCATCAATCACAAGCCAATCACATTCCTTCTTTTCAAACAAAAATACAATATAAATATTTTTTTACAATCATGATGTGACATATATTTTTAAAAAGAATATTTTGATTGGCTTGTTACGTCACGTCACATATATACCCGTTGCATTCTAGAATTTTTCCACATAAGATGTATATCTTACATACTTTAAATCCTAGAAGTTCTATTAAGGTTTTACTAACAGAAAAATAAGGAATTAAAAAGAGATTTAAGATCTCTTTGAAAATATGAATATTTTATTCTACCTTCGCTTTGATTTACTTAGAAAAGTCATATGGTAGATAATGAGTGTGATAAAATATCTAAAGGAAAATATTATATTCAATCCATAAATTATTTTTTGATAGTAATATAAATTACATCGTAAATAAAATATATTCTTCTATCAAATTATGTATGCGGTGATCTTCCAAAAAATCATTCACTTTGGAGCTAGGTATTTCAGAGCAATACTATCTGTACATTTCAACTATTTTTTATACCATTTTTTTAATATAAAAATTTTTAAAAATATGTAAAGTAATGGGTAAAAATATATATAATTTGACGGTTGTTATGAGTACCCCATTAGAGTCCCCACCATGTTATAAATGACACGTCATCATTATTATTATACTCTAAACATCATTAATTAGTAAATTCCAAATACCATTGCAAAATCCTTACTATTATTAATTGCACCTTAAATTACAAACTCTAAACACTTCACATATGCATTCCAATCCATCAAGAATTTAAGTGTTCATCGGTACATATATATACCGTATCTAATGTGCCAATAAAATATCGATACGATATAGCTCCTGTACAGATGGCACAACTTAAAATTCTTTATTATTTAAATTAGTAAATAATTTTTACAATAAAGTTCAAAATATTTGATAAGCATATATAATCAACAATTAGAATATTTTGTTGCTAAAAGAATAAATATTTTATGTCATTATGTGTTGACATATATATATATATATATATATATATATATATATATATATATATATATATATATATATATATATATATATATATATATATATATATAGAGCTAGAATACTTTTAGAAGCACCAACCATTTGGTGCTTCTAAGTTTTTAGCCATTAGATCTACTCCCTGATTACTAATACCCCTTGGATCAAACACTATTCCACCTACCACCATCATCTCAACCTCACATCTCTCCATTCAAAGGCTACAAACTCAAAAGCACCAACCTCTTGGTGCTTTTGAAAGTATTCTAGCTCATCTCTCTATATATACATATATATTTTTTTTGACTGGCACGCATCGATACAATCCGACATGAATTGTAGTGCGAGTAAATTTCCGACATGCACGTACCATGTAGTGCTGAGGCACATAAATGCTCCCAATCCATCAACAATATTATAAGGTACATAATTGGAAATACATCGGGCATTTCTCATAAAATTTACACGCTCCTTTTGCATGTTGCATTTACCATTTCTCTTTCCCATGAACAATCTTTCTCGTACTTGGCCTCACGGGCGATGTGATGGATCAACTCGGTGCGAGGAAGATGGTGGGGCCCATCGGTCAACCTTATTGACCCAGAAGGCCACAATGCTGAGAAGAGAATCCCCACGTTGATCCGTCCCTCTCCATCCGCCCCTATCTAAGCGCTGCGGTATATGACGACACTTACAACCCAAGACATAAAAAAAACACTAAAAAATGAGAAGAACTTCTCTATTTTGTACACGGGCATATATAGTCGAGAGAGATGGATATTTAGTATGTTACCTATTTTATTTATTTTATTTAAAAATAAGTTTAGCCGAAAGTGTTAATAAATTAGTATTCAAATTCGAGACCTTGGATACTAACTACCAAACGTTTTGTCACTTGCGCTAGGAACGATTTTTGTCACTCGCACTAGATATACCAACTACATAAAACTTTAGTTCGTCGTCTATTTGTTGTGTTGCTAATTAATGTGTAGAGTAGCGGTAAATGTGTCTCAAAATCAACAGTTCAAAAACTCAAATTTTTGTAATTTATGGGACAGATATATAAAACTAGAATCTGTTAAATAGAAAACCTTTAATTAGCAAACCAAAGTATCACTGCACCCGGAGGCCAAAGCATAAGCGCTTCTCTCTGTGTGCGTGTGCGACAGTGTACGAGAGTACATTACATGTTTGACGTACGTGCATGCAGGATATGATGACGTAAACGATAAAAGGGCAGAAGTAGCTAGAATAGCTGGTAGGAAAAGCCAAACTACCACATTGCAAAGTTTGTTTTTTTTATATAAAACAACAAAGATCAGAAAATAGAGATGCATGTGATGATGAAGCTATGATAGAGGAGAAGCGCATGAGTGGTACGTACGAGGGGGAAGCGGTGATGGTGACGGGAGAAGAGCTAATGCCTAATGGTTTTTTGGCGTAGCAGGGTTAATTACACACCCACAGACCCACTTGTTTTTGTTTCTCTCTCTCTCTCTCTCTCTCTCTCTCTCTCTCTCTCTCTCTCTCTCTGGGGGAGGGGGGGGGTGCTCTGAGAGGCATGCAGGGAGCCCCCAGTATGGCATAAGAGTGTCATGCAAAAGGGGCTTGAATAGAAGAGGGGGGAACGGAGGAGGAAAAGATCACTCAAATAGTGCTTAATTCCTCTCGTCACCTCTTACATACACGAAGAAGGTGCAGTTGTATCTCACGTGAACCTCTCCCTCTCTAGCTCTGTCTCTCTCTCTCTCTCTCTCTCTCTCTCTCTCTAAATATGATTCGGTTGGCTTTCCAGAGTTTAAGAATCCAATATTAATTAATTAATTGCTTAACCATCTCTGTAATCCTTGTTGTTCATAACTTTGTAAGAGGAGTACGTATAGTACTGTTTGAGTAAAATTATTTAAAACTAAGAGTATTTCTCATGAAATTAAACTTAAAAATAAATTTTCTTTTGTGTGGTTTCGGGCCATTAATTTGTTGCCAATAAATAGTTGGGTCTTGCCTTGCAAATTAACGACAAGTTTCGAGAAACTAAAGAGGCACTGTATTAGTAATTCATTAGATTGTCTAATCCCGCCTCTATGCTAAAAATTCTAAAACATAGCAGGGGCACCACATCATATATATATATATCCCTAGCCAATTAAATTGCCCCCCTAAGGTTTTATTCATTGTTGGTTTAAAGAAGTTAACATCTTGCCATGTGGCGGGAAATCATGAGGTTGAATCAAGTCATTTTGGACTGAGTTATATCAAAAGTAGCGAAAGACTGTTTGGATCAAGTCAAAATTGAAATCCGTGAGGATTATATCTATACATTTTAAGTAAATTTATTGTCTATTTCTAATAATTCAGAGTTTTAGAATTAATGATTAGCATCAATGTTCTGATATTGATCATCTCATCATGATTTTTTAAAAAATATTTTTGATATCCTTTTTTCTCAAAAGAAAAATTTTGATTGACTTGAGACGGAATAACGTAGTGCCGCCGTTGTATATATAGAAGATCACCTCCGCTAGTGTATATAAATCATAGAGCCAATTAAATTACTCCAAATGTGTATCTCCACCTGTAAGGATGATTGTTTCCAATTGGGCTGTAGTTCTACAGATGTATTAATTGTTTGGACTGAATTGTTTGAACAAGTGCTGTTGCCTTTTGGTTTACTATTTACAAAACTCATTATTAACTGTACTAGGCTCCAACCAACAAAGCTCTAAAACTTCTGTTCCCAAACATTTGTTCCGTACCTCTCAAATGACCACCTTAATTATGATGGACTTGGACTCAACAACGGTTACCCAATAGCCATCATGAGGCACTAGTTTTCCTACCATGAAACTGTGGGATGTGGAAGCCCCCCGTTCAATCATTTGTCACTCAAAACAATCATGTTAACATGATCCTCTTACCCTTGCCCACACATGCTTTGCTATAGTTCGAGGACTACTTCTACACGAAGCTCCAAGATTTCAGAAGCATGAGCCCATTGACGCAGTGTCTGAGCCTTTTCTGCTTAGTATCAGTACATCCAGTACCTGAAGAATAATAGAGACAAGAGAAGCTCCTCAGAGTTCCTCAGATGATGACAAAGCCCCCAAGCTCTCCTCTAAGTCCCCAGGACAAAGCAATTGGAATTTGGAGAACATACCTCTCTCTCTCTCTCTCTATCTCTCTCTCTCTATATATATATAGAGATCTGAAGAAGTGACAGCACAAGAGAGATCAGAGAAAAGCCAATGCAAACGTAACGTAGATGTCATGGGTATTGGACTAATGCGTGCTTTGTTTTATATATATATATATATATATATATATATATATATATATATAGTCTATACTATCAATAAGAAGACTTAGACAAAATTTTCACCGTTAGATCCACCTATTTGATGATTTTCACCCGTTAGATCATACTATTCAACCAACCATACACTTAACCCTAAGGGGCCCACATCATCCTAACCGCACATCTCTCAATCCAACGGCCAAAAACTTGATAGCAACAATGACTTGATGCTATTAAATTATTAATAGCATATAGTAGCCTATATATATATATAGAGAGAGAGAGAGAGAGAGAGAGAGAGAGAGAGAGAGAGAGAATTGAACTAGAATATTTTTAGAATCATCAAATCTTTAGTGCTTTTAAATTTTTCGCCCTAAAAATAGATGATCGGATCCTTCAATTTAAGATCGAGTTATTGATCTTTATATAAGTAGTGAATAGAATTTTATATCAAAAATTCAACATATTCTGATTCTTTTACACCGTTAAACTAGCAAGTATCCTATACCGACCGTTAAAAACTTTCAATTTTGTGAGCTTTTGATCGTAAGGTAAATGATATCGAAAAGTTATAAAATTTGATTTCTAAAAATTTTAAATGCGATAGATAATGTTTAACAGTATGAATAGTCGATTCGAAAGCTCTATCATAAAAAACAACTTATGAGTACGAAGTCGATCGTATTCATAAGAGTATAGTAGCCGGACTATATATATATATAAAGTCTTGTGTACTATTTGGAGCACGGAGGCCTTCGTGCTTTTAAGCCATTTTCGATGATAGAGCTTTCAAATCGACGATTAGCACCATTAGACTTTATCTAACGTATATGAAATATCTAGAAAATAAATTTTACGATTTTTCATATCATTTATATAGCGATCGATCGAAAGTGTTCAAAATCAACAAATTCTAATGGTTGATGTATATTGTTTATAGGGGCAATTGCTTATATACCCCTGAAAAGTTCCCGATTTTCTGATTTACTCCTCTTAGAAGGCTAATATTGAAAATACCCCTCCTATGTTCCAACCTATTTCTAATATACCCTTAGAGTTAAAATCTGTTAAGTAACTCTATTATCTCTGTAAAATTACTATTTTGCCCTTTTCAAATATACCCTTCTACCATCACTGTCTTTCTTATTTGCCCTTAAAGTCAGGGGCACAAAAGTATTTCGACTTTTGGTCTTTTTCAATATACCCCTCTACCGTCACCAACCTTTCTTATTTGCCTTTAAGTTAAGGGCAAAATTGGTATTTTAATTTTTTTTAACTGTAGTAGATATTTAACTCACGTTTAATCCAGATTAACTTAACAGGAGATAACTGCGGGGGTATTTTGCAATAACGGTGGAACGTATGAGGGGTATTTTAGAAAGAAAAAAAAAGTATGGGTAGATCGGATATTTTCAGACGCATGAGGGGTATATAGGCAATTATCCCTTGTTTATATGTTTAGTGATGTAGAAATATTCAAATCAGATAAAATTTTAATAGAAAATTTTTTATAGTACTATTTATTGCAAGATTAATATCTCTCATAAAATTTTTTAATGTTATATTACTATTTTTTGTGAGATTTTTATTTTCAACCGCTGATTTTGAACCTTTTCACGATCGCTAAATAAATGATATCGAAAGATCACAAAATTTATTTTCTAGATATTTCAAATAAATTAGATCAAGTCTAATTAAACCAATCGTCTATTCGGAAACTCATCATCGAAAACGGCTCCGTACTACTAATAGGACACAAGACTTACTCTCCCTCTCTCTCTCTATATAGAGTCCGGCTACTATACTCTTATAAGTATGATCGCCCTCATACTCATAAGTTGTTTTCGATAATAGAGCTCTTGAATTAACGATCCATACCGTTAAACGTTATCTAGAGCATTTAAAACATTTATAAATCAAATTTTATAATTTTTCGGCATCATTTTCCTTATATCAAAATATCACAAAATTGACAATTTTTAACCGCCGGTATGAAATATTTTTTAGTTTAACGATGTAAAAGAATCGAAATTAGTTGAATTTTTTATAGAAAATTCTATTAACTATATAGATAAAGATTAATAACTCCGATTTTAAATTGAAGGATCTGATCATTCATTTTCAAGATGTAATTTTGATCGTTCATTTTATACCCACTTAATGAACTTTTTTATGATTTCAAAAAATTACGAAATTTATTTTCTAGAAATTTTAAATACTTTAGATCATATTTAACGGAATGCATCGTCGATTCAGAAGCTCCATAATTAAAAACAACTTATGAGCCCAATACTCATAACAGTATAGTATGTAGCCCTAGCCTATATATATATATATAGAGAGAGAGAGAGAGAGAGAGAGAGAGTCTAGCTGGGATGCTATCGATAGCACCAAGGGTTTGGTGCTATCGAGTTTTCCACCGTTAGATTTAATCGTTTGATTATTTTTATCCGTTAGATTATATTATTCAACCAACCATCCACTCAACCTGGAGGGCCCCATCATTCTAAAGGAGAGAGAGGGAGAGAGAGAGAGAGAGAAAAGAAGATCCTATGCAAAATTTATGACGTGTGGAGGTGTAGTAACAGTAAAAGCAAGAAGATCTTCGCACAGTTCCTAGTTACTTATGCCACCATTCAAAAGAAGTATTCTGTTGGCTTCTCTTATTAGAACCTCTCTCTCCACAAGCACTAGAGTAATTAGAGGGTCATATATATATATAAATAGTTTATGCAACGGCGTTGTTCCATTTCTGAGCTATATCCTGAGCAACTTTAACTGCGTCCTGCCCGGCGCCGTGAAGCCCTCTCCCTGTGAACCCAACACAGTAGAGCCCGTTCTCTCCTTTCCAGCCATTGGGGAATGGGCTCTTGGGCTTACCATCCTCTGTGAAGAAGTCACAGTCCTGCATTTAATTATTATACATAGATTATTATTAAATCAATCTAGCTACTGCATACTTATATATATATGGTAGAGGTCAGACAAATTGTGCCAGATCAGGACATATGATGAAAAAGATAATAACAATACAGATGTAATAAATAAATTCAAATTCCATTGCAACAGAAGAAAAGCTTTAGAACTGACTCCTCCGGTACCGTATTATCTAAATTCTATTATAGAGTGGTTTAGAAATAGTCTTAACACTGCGAACAATACAAACTTTTTATTTTTTTTTATTTTATTATTATGTGCACTAATGGGTCAAAGAAGTGTTTTTACCTGGAGCCACAAGGGGACATTACTCTTGTAACCAGTTGCAAAGATCACAGCGTCAAATCTCTTCTCACTTCCATCGACAAACCTGGCTCCATTGCTTGTCAGCGACTCCACCTCACGTACTATCTGAAGTTTTCAGCAGGGGAAACAGAGGAGGCAAGTTTACAAATATGCAACAGAGAGAGAGAGAGAGAGAGAGAGTAGAATGCAGCGAATTTGTATATTTGAGGTAAATGTTTTTAGGATATGCAGTTTGTCGTTTAAGTTGCTGGTTCTCAAGTAAAAAAATGAAATGTTAAAAATAAAAGAATTAAAATTAATACTGTACGCCAATATTTAAGTTTTTAGAAAGAAATAATTATTTTACATTATTTTTTTTAAAAAAAATTTACACAACCTTCCTGTGGTTAAATTGTCTAGTTTATCGGCAATAAAATAGAAATATGTATTATAAAATAGTAGATTTGAGTATGAAAATTCAAAAACTTTTTGGAATAATAAGACCGACTCTAAAACTATATTACCCAAACTATCAATTTGATCAATGTCTGGAACGGAGTTCTTTGACCCTTTCATGTCCCTTCCTTCATGCTCGGTCCCCATTTCTTTCTTTTCATTATTCACCATGCTTTTCTTATTTACTTTGTTTAATCGGTAGGTGTAGGATTCTTTATTTTGAATTTTCTTTCTTGTATTTTTTCGGCTCTTTTAGGAGGTCCTAACTGTGTCCATCATGTATGCTTATTTTATTTTGTTTAATGAATGAAGTAGGTAGTTTGCTATCTATTTTTCAGAAAAATAAAAAGTGATTAAGAAATAGTTTGAGGAGGTAGCAATACATAGTAATTTTCTTTTCCAATATAATTTTAAGTTTTAATTAATTAAGAATCCATCAAAATAAGGTAAAGATAAGGGAAAAGTATCCTCTTCGATTAGTAGAAGAAGAAGAAGAAGAAGAAGAAGAAGAAGAAGAAGGAGAAGGAGGAGGAGGAGGAGGAGGAAAAAATTAAGCTTGTAACAGAATTTAAGGGCAATATAATAAAGTATAAACTACGTACGTTACGTACCTGAATCTTTCCAGCTTTGATTAAGGCGAGAGTTCCGACATCTAAAACAGGGGTTTTTCCGGTAATGTGTTTGGTCTCCAAAGGTCCCAACTTTGGCCTCTTGAGCCCATATTTCTCCGTATCTCCCAGCACCATTTTCGCAGCTAACAACAAAATCCTATCAACCAACTTAACCGGAAGCCATTGAAGCAGCTTCGTCGCCAATCCGAATGTTGAGGTTCCGAACATATCTCTCGGCAGCAAATGCACCTAAAAAAAAATTATAACATACATACATGTTAGAATCTAACCTCCTGCTTTTCTATTATTTTAGTGCAAAAGCTATATAAAGGACCCATATATATTATTAATTACAATATAGGTATACGATCGAGAGCAATTAAAGGTAATTAACAAAATACAAACTAACAATACTGCCCTGGTGTAGAACGTATTTACACCGAAAGAGAGAGAGAGAGAGTACAGTAGTACGTGCAGTGATTTTAATGGACATACCCCACTCCGCACTGACATGAAAGGCATGGCACCGTGGTCGCAGAGGTCCAAACAAATCTCCATCCCAGAGTTGCCGCAGCCCACCACCAAGACCTTCCCCCCACTGTACTCCTCCCCGCTCCTATACTCGCTCGAGTGCACCACCCTCCCCGTGAACAGCTCCCTCCCCTTCGTCTCCGGCACCACCGCCTCCGCGTTCTCCCCCGTCGCCACCACCACCCACGGCGCCACGTACTCCACGTACTCCTCCTCCGACGACGACGACGACCAAGTCGAGCTGGAGCTGGAGCTGGAGCTGGAGCTGGGGCTGGAGCCAGCAGCGCCGCGGCGTTTGAGCGCTGTGACCCGCCAGAGGGAGAGGGCGCGGTCGAAGCGCGCGTGGGTGACGGCGCGGCGGAAGTGCGGGGCGAGGCGGAAGCGGGAGGCGTAGGAGTGGAGGTAGTGGAGGAAGTAGGACTTGGAAGGGTAGGTGGGGAAATGGCGGGGGAAGGGGAGGTGGGGGAGGTGGCAGAAGCGTTTCGGGAGGTGGAGGGACAGCCGGTCGTACGTGCGCGTCCGCCACAGCTCCGCCAGCCCCTCCGACCGCTCCACCACCACGAACGGCACCGACAGCACCCTCAGCGACGCCGCCACCGCCATCCCCGACGGACCCGCCCCAACTATGATCGGCCCCTCCACCACCACCACCCTCACCTTCTTCTCGTCACCATCACCGCCCTTTGGCCCTCCCTGCAGTGGCCTCCGCACTGTAATCGATCTTCTTGCTGCTGCTGCTGCTGCCGCCTTTTCTACTTCTACGTCGTCGTCGGATGATGATGATACGTCGACTGTCACACGTGACGAGTCCATATCATATGCATGCATCGCGCTGAGAATGAGAATGCGTGCGTGTGCCCTCTATCGCATATATATATATATAGCTGCTTCTTTCTTAATTATATATCTCAATGCATATATGCAGCAGCTAGTGTATATGGAGATCGAGACCTCTCTTGGGCTATATATATATATATCTCCTCTCATTCATGAACATGATAGGAGGAAGAGTTATTCAAACATAAAGAAGAAGAAGAAGAAAACATTAGTGCGGCAATCCTGTTCCCACTTCTCTAGCTATGAGTTTAATTACAAGGGGAGGGCCCCCTCCAAATATATAGGGGGAGATCAAAAGAAAAGGCCAAAGTACACTGTACATCTACTTTTATATGCCCGCACATAATATGATGATCAGCTCCTACCCATTAGCAAAAAGAGGAAATGTCTTTACTCCTCATGTTGGAAATTGATATGATGGCCGTATTTGTGGGATGGGATATGCTATAAGGGAAGTTAATAAGAGGGAATTGATGGCCGTATTCGTGGGATCGATGCATGGGTTATGGTATAAGAAAAGTTAATAATATTAAGAGGGCATGTGTATATATATATATATATATGTCCTCGTGCGCGCATGCACCTTCTTCGTAGAATGATGAAAGGGGGTCTCAAATGCATGAACGATGTATATAACCTCGCGCATGCACCTTCTTCGTAGAATGATGAAATTAAAGGGGTCTCAAATGCATGAACATCGTTTTTAATTTGTGGGAATTGGTTTCGGATTAATTGTGGGGTTAATTTCCTGCGTTTAGTAACTCTAATGCAGAGGATCGATCTACCGGAAGTGATAAGACTTTGTTTAATTATTATTTTCCAAATGAAGTATTATGTAACAAGCAGATCCGGTCGATCCAACGCGCCTTTTGGCCTAAAAAGGCATATTCATGCACATTGTAATTAATTTATGCACTATACCATTCTGACCTTAATTAATTGACACCTAACTTGTTGAAGGTTGACGTACACTGATCAAATCTTTTTATTTTTGTTATTGATTTTCTTTTCTTTTTTTTATGCGGTTAGATAGGATGTGTTAATTACAGTTAACTGAGTATTTTCTTCGCCATCTCACTTGCCATGAAATTGACCAACCAACCAACAAGTCAAAATTTTATCAGGAAGCATATATGTTATGGCCATGTCTACTGTACTATTATGAGAACCCTGGTACTCATAAGTTGTTTACGATGATCGATGGACCTTTCGAATAGACGATCCACTCCGTTAAATATGATATAGAGTATTTGAAACTTCTAGAAAATAAATTTCGTAAATTTTCGAAATCATAATAAAGTCCATCAATCGAGCATAAAATGAACGGTCAAAATCGAACGACGTCTTAAAAAAAAGAATGATCGTATTCTTCAATTCAAGATGGGAGTTATTGATCTTTATCTAGATAGTGAATAGAATTTTCTATAAAAAATTCAACAAATTCTGATTATTTTACACCGTTAAACTAGCATGTATTCCATACCGGTCATTAAAAATTGTCAAATTTGTGATCTCTTGATCGTAAAGTAAATGATGTCGAAAAATTATAAAATTTAATTTTTAGAAGTTTTAAATGTTGTAAATAACGTTTAACAGTATGGACCGTCGGTTCGAAAATTCTATCATCGAAAACGATTTATGAGTACTAGAGCGATCGTACTAATAATAGTATAGTAGCCAGACTTGGCATATTATGTAGCATTTCTATGAATTAGGTTTTATTTATGTTACCCTATAATTAAGATGCATGCTTTATGTTTTCAGTCGAAATATCAAATCAGTTTTTTAGAAAATGTTTTTTTTCAAAATTTAAATTTACTGGGCAACGTCCTCGAATTACATATCATCCTTACGCGACTGCAAAGCGCTCCTTAATTACAGAATTTGTTTTGCTACGCAGCAGCAAGGACAAAAGTCCTCTAGGGAGACCACAAACTAGCGCATCTCAAATTGAACGTTTATGTATGAGAATCAAACGAGTTTCATCTTTGGATTGCTATTACAAATTCTTATTTATTTATTTGTTTTTCTTATATGTGCATTGTATACGACTTTTTCCATCTTTTCAAAGAGCATACTAGTAATCGACCCTGAATGATCCATTCAAGTACCAAACCAATTTCTCATTGGACCAAAAATAGCAACAAGTTCTTTTGCTTTCAAGGGAATACCACGGCAAATTATCCTAATACAAAGTCACATTTATTTATCAAGCAATGCCACCTAATCACCCACTAGTATAGCATAAATCTTACACCATACCTATCTAAAAGCCGATTTAATTTTATCATTCTTATCAAGCTCTCTTTTTACAATATTAAAAACTTTTAAAAAAAATGTTTTTAAATCCTGGGAGAGGCACAGGATTTATAGCTACTTTTCATTCTTCCTCTCACATGTTATTACTGATCTCATAGACACCCTAACCAAATGCCTGCTTGCTCCAGTTACATATTTGAGATCCCACAAGCACACAGACTATTATGTACAACAACAACAATAGCAAAATGTGCTGCGGTAGCACAATCATCACCTGTGACAGATACAGATGGTTCCTCTTGACACACACAAATTACCAATCATCAGTTATGCCGCATGTAGATATAAGTTTATTTGGTCGGCGCATCTTGTATACTGGATTTATTGTTTTCAAGCTGCTGCTGTCCCAAGAGCTGTACAAGTTTCAAGCTGGGACGGCTTCCCTCACCTTGTGGCCCTCTGACGGAGCCAAGCTGTCATAGTATTCGACCAGTACTTTCCAACCACTCGGGCACATAAAGCCATCAGGGGGGTTTTCTCTATTTCTTGCTAGAGTTCGCATCTGCGTAGATAAACAAGGTTGCTTTGAGATCAATTTGGAGGGGGAAAAGAGAGAGGACAAGTTAGCTCGTGTTCAAAAGTTGATTCCAATATTTTCACATTGCACTACCTTTGTACCGGAGATGAAGAGAAAATCGTCTTTCCTTGATGGGTCAAAGAAATCCATCTTCCTCTGTTTTTTGTCGTACGCAGCCACCTAAATACATATTGAAAACATAATCACATCAAGTGGGGCCGTGAAAATAAACCATGGTTAGGTACGAGGAAGACAATTTAGAAGATATGAAAGCTCAAAGAGCGAGCATTTAATCTTGGAGTGTGTAAAATAACTGAAAATGACAAGAGTTGTCAAAGGATGACAAACCTTGAAGGGTAGGATGTTGAGCCTTTCAAGTCCAGGAGCCATACTCAATACCTTTTTCCCGTGATCAGCATCATAGAGATCTCTTTTTTCAACAGGGTGGCTCATACCAGCTGGGTCTCTTCCTACAATGTAGAAGTTTGCACCAGCATTTATGCGCGCCTTTGCATGCCATTGCACCTCAGTTGGGCCAGCATAATGCATCGGAGAAGGAAATATTGCAACAACTGTTGTCTCTGGATTAAGAACACCATCCTCTAGAACCTGTAACAACAAAACCAATAAGGAGGGTAAAAAAAAATTAACGACTTGTTGCAGATTTGGTACTAATCTAGACAATATTACCCTAGCAGTTTTATTAAAATGGAGATTAAAATATTTTCCTGTACTATCTCAAGTCCTCAACATTTTGACTTGGACCCTAAATTTCTGCTTAAACCCTTTTTTTTTTGGTTTGAGAAAAGGTAGCTTGCCACCGCTTTGTTCATCAAGGATATGAACTTAGCACTTCAACTCTTTAATCCTTAAATTATTACATGTATTGCAATGATATCCTTTGTGGACTTCTGCTGAAAAACGACCTTTTAATTCCGTTTCATATAAACTGAAACAAGGAAAACATTTTACAAGAGTAGGGGTCAAATGGTTGTTATATAACACAAGAATAAAAATAAAAAAAAAGATTTTTATGGAATTTTATAACTTCAGGGATTGAAACATTTAATGAGAATTAAATGGACCCAGCTACAATATGGGAATTGTACAAGGTCATTCCATACATTGCTTCTGAAGAAGAAACAGAAAAGGAAAAAAGAAATAAAGAAAAAACAGAGAACAATAATGATTTGTGCATACGAACCTTCTCATGTTGCTTCATTCTCCAACTAAGAGGCACATCATCAGCCTTGGTGTAGCCTCCCAAGGGATGAAGTAACAAAATGGGGTTTTTGTAGCCCATTTTGAGAAGGCGCCTACGTGTATCAGTCATGAGCAAAGCATGGCCATTGTGTACAGGATTCCGTAGCTGGAAAGCAAATACAGCATCAGCCTTGCGCCTGGAGAACTCTTTGCGTAGTTGTGCAGGTGACAACCGATACTGATCAAGACCATCATTGTACTTGATCGGCTCAATTACTTCCAAGTCCCCACCGATCAACCAGTTTCCAGCATTGGTGATAGCTTCTTCAACATATGGTAGTCCAGGAGCGGTTGTTCCCCATGTTCTTGCGATTCTTTCCTCTTTGTTGTGATGGTAGATCTCGATGCTAAAGAAAAATAGAGATGTGGGAAGGGTTACTTTTGTAATTCCAAGGGAAAGAAATTTATTTCACCAATTAATATCAAAGCATCTGCATAAAACTATCATGATGGCTTTTGAACAACAATTTTCAGCATATAGATCATGAAGGGGCTCATAAAACTCATTCTAAACAATTATTCTAAGGATGCATGTGACTTATTGACGTAAGGCATTTTTCATTCAGTACCCAACATTTTTGAAGAATTACAGAGCATCATAAAAGCATCACAAGGTGAATACTGAATAGCTAAATGCTAGCAAAAGACAAGACACTTAACCCAGTATTGCTTATAATCTCATAATAACCTCAAAGTCTTCGAAGAAGAAAAATATTTGAAGAACACTAATGATAAATCAAATGCAAATCCAAGTGTCTTTTAGGATTTTTTTTTTTAATAAGTGAAAAACAGGAAACTGCTTTAATTTGTTTGAAATATCTTGTGTATATTTAACTAAGGCAATGATGTTATCAGTCTTTAGATAATGCACCTGAATTAGACACTCACCAAAATAGATATATGCCCATTTCATCAGCAATATCCATAAATTGGGTTCTCTTTTTTTTTCTTTTTTTTTTCCTGAAACATGTCTCCTTGAAAAGGACCTATGGCGTGACCCGGTAGAATCAGACAACAAGCTATTAACAACATCTGAATCGCTGAGGAAGCAATGCCTTTGCCCACACCAAGGAAACTTGGGCACTAGACGAGAAATCTGGGTTTGGAGATACTACCTTCTGGGTCGCCAATTAATCTTCAAAATCTCATAAAACAGGATTCTCATAGGCACATAACAAATGGAATTAGGCATAGTTCTAGCATTAATTTAGAATTTTCAAGCGCTCGATTATTTTCTCGTTACGAAATTATAAACGAGGATGGGTATTCTATCACCACACATAAGCATTATGTTTCATAGTTCTATTGGCAAACTAAATGGCCTTAGGAAAACATAATATTATAATAGAACTCAACAAGAATAAAACACAAGCTACATATCCTAAAAGACCAACACAATTATGATGGGGTCCACGTTGACGAATGTTGTAAAAAAAAAATATCGAATAAACCAATATTGCCTCCGAAGACTATTTGTTGAATGACTAATACATTCGCTTTATGGGGCCCATCTATATATATATATATTGGCGCGCTAGTATCTTGAAAGAAAGGACCATGAAAGTGTGCCGATTGGCATACAGCGGTTCTCAAATCCGTGCTTACCTTTTCTCGTCGATTGGGTCCACGCGGTAGCTCAAGTGGTCTACCAGCAGTTTCTTATCAAAGAAGCCAGCCATACATGAGGCCCTGATTAATTTGGCCGTTATTCCGTATTCTCCATAAGTTCATGCCCTAGGTTCGTGAATATATTATATAGCAGCACGATAGCCTTGGCAGTCCAAAAGGATGTATATTTTAATTCGCACGGTCATAACTACTAGTAAACTACGATAGTACGGAAACAAGCAGAAGACCCTAATTAGTCTCAAATAGCCGAACAATTGTAGAAGACACTTGTCTCTGTCAAACTTTTAATATCAAAGCTAAAGAAGAATTTTTTGTCATAACACACTCTTAAAGCAAATTAGGCCAGACTTATAGTAAATCGTCTTCTAAGTAACAGCAAAACATGAATATGAACATGAACTCAACTATGAGAAACAATAGCAGAGCAGCTTCTTCAGTAAATTTTGTAAGATAAGGCGAACACACAATAAATTTAAACACAGGAGCATTCAAGCAGATCCATTCATCGTCATTGAACATGAAATTGTCATGAACAACCCATCGATCGATACATAAAAACGAGTTAAGAAAAAACTTTAAGAGCTCGAGTAAAAGGGGCCTTACTCGCTTAAGATGGCGATGGGCTTATTGGTGTTGGGATCGACGAGGGCGACCTTGCGGCGGTCGCCGATGGCGCGCTTCTGGGTGTCGTCGATGGCGAGGACGATGGGCACGGACATGTTGATGAGGGACCCGTCCGCGAGGCGGAGGGAGTTGAAATGAAGCGTTTGGAGAAACTCGGCTTCCCTCATGAATCCCCGGAGAGGGCTCGCCCACCCCTCGCTGAGCACGTGCACCCACTCCACGTCGACCCTGCTGAGCCTAACCCTAGGGCACGCCTCCGCCTCCCTCCGCTTCGCCTCCCTCGCCGGCCCCTCCGCCACCACCAGGTCCACCAGCTTCCCCCCGTCGGCCTCGATCAAGCTACACGAGATCGGCCGCGCCGCCGCCGCCGCGGCGCCGGGAGCGGCGCGGATCCGTTGGGTCGCTAATGGGGCGGCGAGGTTGGGGAGACTGATGTAGGGGCGAGATCGGAGGTAGGGTTTGGAGGAATTAGGGCATGCGTGGGTCGACGATGGGGGTTTGGAGAAGGAGGTCGCCATGGAAGCCATAGATGGAGGAAAGGTCGAAGGTTTTTTTTTTATTTTTTTTTTTCCCCTTATTCTTTTTTATTTCGCTTCTTCTTCCTCGGCCCTTGTGTCTCCCCTCTTGGGGCCATTTTAAAGAGATAAAATGTGGGACTAAAAAAGTACAGTGGGGGCGACACAGATCGTGCTGTTGTTAATGCGTTCGTAGGGAGCTTGTTCGCGGAAAGTGTTTGTTGGATGTATATGGACGGCATTAGGTATGTGTTCATAAATTGAGTTTATTAAAAAAAAAAAAAAAAAAGAAGCAAAAGGGCATGTGCTGCCGACTGCCGAGGGAGGATGAATGTGGACAATGCTGTGATGGCCTCATCTGTGCAAGAGAACACGGATTAGGACTCAAAAGAGTGTTTAGGTAATCACTAATCAGTATTTTTTATATTGCTTGGTTTAGAGAGCTGGGGCCTATTACTTTGGAAAGTGAAACTGTCTCTTGTCCTTCTATTTTGAATTCAAAGTTGGCTGCTTCCATCACACCTTTAGGACAACATCTTGATTCTCCTTTTTTGTATTTAAAAGTTTTTTTTGAGACAGAAAGAAGACGCACCCGCTTCATTCAAATTAATGATCAGTTTGCTGGTTATTATGAATATGAGGCAAGCCAGGGGCGCTCAGGAAAAAAAAAAAAAAAAAAAAAAAAAAAAAAAATTCGAATGTCAAAAGTCAAATGTCAAATGTCAAATGTCTTTCCAGGAGTTAATCACCGTTTGAGGCTCGCACCGCCAAAAGAGGATCCCGCATGTGTCGCGAAGATACTATTATTCCTCGCCTTCCAGATGCTCCACCAGCAAGCCGCCAAGCTGGCAATCCCGTTGTCCCTATTCCGTCCTCCACTCCTCCCCTGCCACCTATCCCAGACTCCGTGCACTTCCTCACCCAGGTCCTCAGGCCCGACATCCTCAATACCCATTACCATCAAGAACTTAACAGCCACGCATTGCGTGAATAAGTGGTCCACAGACTCCTCGTACATCTTGCACAACACACAAGTCTTGTCCCCACTCCACCCCCTCTTGATAAGGTTTTCAACTGTAAGAACTCTCTTCTTGAGTAGTAGCCAAATGAACACCTTAACCTTAAGTGGTATACGCACTCTCCACAGTAGTTTGGCCCTTCCGTCCCTTGTACCCCCGTCGTTCAACATCCTATACAGCGATCTGACAGAGAACAAATCATTGTTGCTCCACCTCCACCCCATCGAGTCCGCCCCCACCCCTATTTGGAAGTTCCTAACCCTCAGTTTGATCTCAAAGAGGTTGTGTCGTAATCCAGGTGTACTAGTTACCACTCCCCCCAGGATCTCATTCCAATTCCACTCCGTTGATCCGAAGCAATCCCTAACCCGGATTGATTTGTTGTACACCAACCCATACACCGCCGGGAAGGACGATCGGAGGGTGGTGGTCCCACACCATCTATCCGCCCGTAAATCAATAGAGATCCCGTTGCCCACCTTGTAGAATATACCCCATTTGAATATATCCTTGGTTGTTAAGACACTCTCTCCACCAGCTGGGAATGTGGCGGAAGTCGTTGCTCTCCTGCAGGGTTTCCTCCTCCGTAGTAAAGTGTACGGATAATCGTGCACCAGTTGTAGAAAGGGTCTTGTGTGAAATCTCCACCACCATTTGGCTAGGAGTGCCCGATTCATGTTTGCCACGTCCGGATACCGAGCCCACCGCGAGTTTACTCAAACAAACGTTTCCCCATGCCACTAGCACCCCTTACCTCGACGGTGCTTTGGCCGCTCCAAAGAAATCTGCGTAATCCTTCGAGCCGTTTGATAACCCACCCGGCGCCCGAAATACGGATAGAAAGTATAGGGGGAGGTTGGTGAGCACAGCATTGACCAGTATAAGTCTACCCCCTCTGGAGAGTAGTTTGGCTTGCCACCCGTCTATTCTAATCTGCACTTTCTGGATTACCCCTCTCCAAGCCTCCTTTGAGGGGGGTTTCGGCGAGAGGGGGAATCCTAGGTACGTTGTTGGGAAAGTGCCCATTTTACAGTCGAGCAAGTTCGCAAGACTTTCCGCTCTGCCATCGACCATACCAAGGTAATAAAGTTCCGATTTTTCTCTGTTGATTTTCAACCCCGAAGCCCACTCAAACAGATTCCACATCGGTCTAAGGTTTCGCAAATATCTTTTCCCGGCCTGAGAGAAGAATGTATCGTCCGCAAACTGCGTGAGACTCGTAAGACTATCCTCTGACGGCCCTATACCCTTGCAAAGATTGTTCGCAGTGGCCTCGCTCGACAGTCTGGCAAGGCATTCCGCCACTAGGAGGAATAAGAAAGGTGATATCGGATCCCCCTGCCGTACCCCCCGAGACGTTTTAATCCAGTTGGTTGCCTCGCCATTGACCAAGATAGCTACCTTAGCATTACAGACGCATTGTTTGATCCAATCGCACCATTTCGTATCGAAACCCCACCATACAAGAATCTTAAAGAGGAAAGGCCAATGGATCCTATCATATGCTTTTTCAAAGTCCAACTTTATGCCAACTCCCTCAGCGGCCGTCTTGCTACCCCATCCAATTAACTCGGAGACAGTGACATACGCGTCGGTTATACTTCTTCCTTTCAGGAACGCCGATTGTGAGGGTGCGATCAGATCATCCATCACTAGAGACAGCCGGTTAGCTAGAACCTTTGATATGATCTTTTGGATACCATTAATCAGGCAGATAGGTCGAAAGTCACTTGCTTTCGCCGCCCCCAACTTCTTGGGAATGAGACAAATGAATGAGTAGTCAAAAGGGGCAGTGTTAACCGTTCCCTCGTGTAGTTCTTTGAATAAGTTACAAACATCAGTCTTGATGGTGTCCCAAAATGTTTGGTAGAACCTTAGCGGAAACCCATCAGGTCCCGGCGCTTTATCCGAACCTAATTGGAACACCGCTGCTTTAATCTCCTCAGTACTGAAACACTCCGTGAGCCGCTGTATGCTCGGGGCCGAGATCCGGTTGGAGGTAAAGAGCCTACTCCAATCCCCAAAGGAAGGAGGGGCCGTGGCGTCGGCTTGGAAAAGTTCATTGAAAGAATGATAAAAGTACGCCTTCTTCTCCCCCTCTGATTGATAAACCTGACCGTTATCCTTGACCACCCCAATCTCGTTAGTTCGTTTCCTTTGGTTAGCTATACCATGGAAGTACTTGGTGTTACCATCCCCCTCTCGTAGCCAATGCTGATTGGCTCTGGCTCGCCAGATGGACGCTTCGTCATTTAAGACCTTTATGAGTTTTGCCTTAAGCTGCTCTTTTTTCGCAACCTCCTCTCTGACCAGATTGCCCTGTTCCTCTGCTTTATCGAGCTCGTGGATCTCCCCCATTACCAGCTCCTTTTGGTTTTGAACGCTGTAGAACTCCGTCCTGCACCATTCTTTAATTCTCTTTCGACAATGCCTTAGTTTTGCCGTAACGGTGAGGACAGCAGAACATTTAGGTTCCCCCTCGTTCCACCAGCCAGGGACTTTAGAAAGAAAGTCATCATGGTTAAGCCAAGCTTCCTCGAACCGAAAACCGTTCCTTCGCTTAGCGCCTCCCTCGACTGTTAGGAGAATGGGACAGTGGTCGGACGTGATACGCGGAAGAGCAACAACCTTTGACAGTGGAAACTCTTGGTCCCATTCCGTCGACAGTAAGAATCGGTCAAGTCTCGCAAGGGTCGGGTTGTTCTGCATATTCGACCACGTGTAAGCTTGATTTGACAAGGGGGGATCGATCATTGCTAAATCTCCAATGAGGTCGTTAAACAGAGCCATGGCTCTAACACTCCAGGTCTTCCCCCTTCGCTCCTCTTGTCTTCTAATACAGTTGAAGTCGCCGCAGATCATCCAACTTCCCTCACAGAGCGATTGTAGCTGCCGGACTTCCGCAAAAAACTCCTCCTTCCCATCCCAAGAAGCGGGGCCATACACATTCGTGACATAAAAGTCCTTTCCCGACTTGACGTGAGTCAGAAGGGCAGTAATTGAGTATTTCCTGACTAAAACGTCGCGACAAGAGAACAAGCGGGAATTCCAACATGTGATGACTCCCCCGGCCGCACCATCGGATTCAAGGAAGACACATTTGTTGAGGAATGGGCCACCAAAGCTACGCAAAAAGGACCCAGAAACATACCCCACTTTTGATTCTTGTAAACAGACAACCACCTCACGAAGTTTCGAGATAACCGACCTAATCACTACACGCTTAGAAAGGCTGTTAAGGCCTCTGACATTCCAAGAGCAAACGCTAAACATTAAAAAAAGAGACCACACACCCCACGACACTAACCACGACAGACCAATAGCAGACATAAAACCAATAAACTAAGACAGACACACAACAGCCAAACAAAAAACAGACACAAAACATAGAAGAAACAGAGACACCCAACATCACACCCCAAAAAGGCACCACGATCCGGATCCGACTCCCCTACGCGCGCTTACTTAAGAACTGATCGAAGTGCTTCGCTTCAAAGTCAGCCAAATCCACCCCACACAGCTGCCCCTTGCGAATGATGCGCTTGACCCTCCGGGTTGCCCCAATTCCGGCCCCCCCTTCTCGCTGGACGATCTTCCTAGCCATAGCTCGCTGAAGGATGGGCGACGTCACTCCTGCAGCAAGTCGTTTGCTGAACCGCTGCACGACTAGGTCCGGTGAAGGTGGCGTCGCCACGAGGTCCTGAGGAGGGGGCGGCGCCACGATATCCAGAGGTTGTGAGTCGATCGCACCGTGCATTAGCCCGCGCCGCCCCACAAGCCCGCGCCGCCCCACAACAGGCCCCAGGTACGCCCGAGCCGCCATAGCCTCTGGACCAGCCGCCCGCTCATCGCCGTCCCCCTCGGTTGCTGCTCCTCCGTTAGCCCCAAAAGCACTGCGAGCCCCACGCCCAACGTCCCAACGTCACCCCACCCGATACATGCCAAACCATCTCCATCCCCCTTGGCCTCCGTTGTAAAAACAACCCCCATTGGGTCGAGCCCACTCCCCAACCAAGACCCCCGCCAACCACCGGTCGAAACCCCCCAACACTTATCGAACACCACCCCCAAACGCCTCCGCTACGGGGTGACCCCAACCGGAACAGAGACCCCGACGAAGTCTTGCACAAGAACCCTCGCTCCCCGACCCCCTCTCCCCTCCAGAAGCTAGAACATCTCCCCACTGATGGGGTCAATCGGAAACCCATGACCCCCATCAACCCCTTCCCAACTGTTATGAGTCTGGGCCTCCCTTGTGTCCTTCCAACCCCCTCTAACCAATCCACAGGTCAGTCCACGGTCCACACTCCCAAGGCCCGGGTTCAACCGGTCCAGAGTTGGGCACGGTGAAAACCTCCAAGCCCACAAAGTCACCCGGCCCACATCTGGTCCAGTAGCCACTAACCAGGCCCTCAACCCCCTAAAATTCAAAAACAACCCCACCTGCCTCTCCCTCGTTCCCACGCGAAAGTCAACAGGCTCCCTGAGATGTCCCCACTCGAAACCCGTGCCTCTCTCTTCGCTGGAACACAAGAGAGGAAATGTTGGATACTGTGGGAAACACACCTCCTCGATAGCCCCCGTCATTTCCATGCAAAGCTCGGGCTTCCCCTTCTTCTCTGAGCGCCTCGATCCCCCCGCCTTCCTAGCCTCGAGCAGTGGGCCCCGGCCGCCCGTTGTGCAACGGCGACGGCCGTCGCGCACCACCGCCCAGCCTTGGGTAGCATCGCCCTGCCTCACCGTCCGGCCGGAGGACCTGTCATCGCGCTCGCCCGTCCCCGGTGCAATCCCTCCCCGCCGTACCGTCCGTCGTCTCCACAACCTGCATGACATCATTTTGTATTTAAAAGTTAGTTTCCTGATATATAAGAGACCGATATACACAACGAATAATCTCTTTATCTTTCACAGGTTGCAAATGGTCAAAGTATTAGGCGGTGTCCGATTAAAAGATAAAGCGCAACATTTTCGTAAAAACCACGACGAAACTCGCAATATTAATATTATGTAGAACTCGTTACCCAACTAAGATTTGCTTACCAAACACAATTACTTGTAGTTACAACTGCTCGTAAAAGTATTAGCAATTTATTTTTGAACCACTTTAATATTTATTGTCACTCATGGTAGAAGCGAAGCAAGAAGAACGAGTTTCCCAAGTGCTGGAACTCAGAAAAGAGTTCCAATTAATTTCCCTAAAATGGTTAAGAAAAAGAAATGAGTTGATACAAGCAATTATTGCAGGAATCTTCTGTTTAATCCCCATCTGCAATTGGAATAAGCCTTTCTTGTTAACACTAATGACTTGGTCTAGGTGAAAGATTTTATCACAAATTGGGTTTCTTAACTATTCTACTAATTTCCCCGGATATTCTTCATTGGTCCTAATTTCATAAACAATTTGAAATTCATTTTTAGGCACGACAATTAAAGAGCCTGACCCGCGAACCCAACCCGAGCCCTTCATTTGGGCTTTTTGCTGGTCCACTAATCCAGGACAATAATGTGTTGGTCCGTTATTGTAGGCCGAATTAGGCTGGGGCCCATTTCCACAGCACTTAATAGTTAATATCCACTACTCAAAAAGCCCACTATTCGGCCCATTTATTTCCTAAGATCGACAGTGCTGGCCCAAAAGAAGGCCCATGTAGGCCGGATTGGTATTTTCTTAAGAAAATAAGAGTTGTTAAAAAAAAATGGAAATAAAGCAAAATAATGAAAATAATAATGATTTTAATTCATGGTTATAGTAACCTGCATTGTATTCCAGGATTCACTGCAGAGCTTAGAAAAATATGAGTTTAGTTTAGTTAGAGATGATTTAAAAGAAATTCATATCTTACGTTTGTTTTTTTACTTTTTTATTTTTAAAAGAGATGAATAGCACATCATCTGTTTCATTTATTATGTAAATGAATTTAACTATATTATAAGGTGAGATTGTTGAGGCCTTTATGCTTTTCTACTATTATGTTATCAGAAGCATGTCCTAATGAGAATTACGGTGAATTGGGATTATATGATAAATATGATCACGTTTAGCAAAAGTACTAGTCGTACTCCTACCATACTTTACTCTGTAATAAAGTGTTGCACAGAAAATTTCTTTAGTATTTTACCCAAAAAAAACAATAAAAAGAAAAAAAGAAACAGCTTTTCGCAGGAGGTTTTCTTTTTGTTTAAAAAAATAAGAGAAAAAGAACTGCAAGAGTTCCTTATTGTGCCACCCTCATCTCACTCACGTGCTACAAAGCCAAAAGCTGCAAGACAATACAAAGTGGGAGCCTGGGAGTTTAGATGGACCCCTCTCTATCTCAATAATTTATAGGGTGTTGCCGATCGTCCCTTGCACGCTGGCTGTGTCATCACGCTGACATCCGGCACTGCGCCTAATCCTGCGATTCGTATTTCAAACAAGCTTTATTTCTAAACGCAACAAACTGTTTTAGTCGCTATCAATTTCTTTCAATATATATATATATATATATATATATATATATATATATATATATATATATATATATATGTTAGATTTCCTAGCAATTTTTTTTAAAAAATAGTTTATGACTAGAAAAACTATTTTTTATTTATTTAGTTCACACTAAAAGTAGATTCTTTTCGGTTTTTTTTTGTTGTTGAAATTTTACAAAAAAATCTATTTTTAAAATTTTTTATAAAAAAATAACTATAAAAAGCTTTTTTCTTCCTATGACAAACTTTTTTGAAAAAATAGTTTTTTATGATTTGGGAGAAGGAACCAAACACCTCTTAACAAGTGAAACAAATGTTGTATGCGTGCTCCTTTTCTCTCTTCTGATGACAATAAAAAACATAATATACAACCAACGGTGATTCTCATACTACGACAAAATTTTTAAGTATTATTATTAGATTGTTATTTTTAGGTGTAGCTAAATCTCAACTAGCAATACCTAAAAGTTATTGATTGTTTCCGATGCAAGTGGTAATTAAGATAGTGGCAGAATCAAAAAATTTCTTAGTAAGATCAAATATATAACAAAGAGAAAATATAAAAACCTAAACTAAAAGGGTAAATTACTCATTAATATCACAGAAATAACAAAAAAATAAATTATTTTTATTTACAATTATTCTCAATGTATTTTCATATCTTGAAAACTATATAGATAGCATCATCATCGACTTATCTTTTTTTATAAAAATTACAAAATAATCGTTTATTAATTGATCACACATATAGTTGCGTAATTTACTCTGTCAGGCCAGTTAACTGGATTTGATCAATCATCAAATTTATTCCTTTTTTTGATGAGAAAAAATTACCATCTATTTATTTGTTTATCTCACTTTAGGATCAATGTTAATTTCAAAGTGGGATCAACAAGTCAAAGAAAGGCATAAAAGCTTTATTGGCTATCCGAGATAACAATGAATCCGTCACTGACGTGAAATTGCAAGCTCGAAGAATAGTTACTTTATATTTACATGATATACGTGTATATTATGATATATAGTTTGCTGAACTCTTTTTATGAATTTTTATCTAAATTTGATTTTAAAGGAATTTATATGTGAGAGAATTACAATAACCATATAAGGAAAAAAGAAAAGAAAAAACTAGTGAAGTATGTGTTTTTAAAAAAATGTAATTAATAGCTGTACTCGATCCCTTGAAAGATAAAAAGCATCCGGATAAAGAAATGACCGGCCCTGATCACCGGTACCTTTAAAAGGACTATGCATGTATAAGTCGTCATTGCCTCGTCATCTCCATACAAAGAGAGAGAGAGAGAGAGAGAGAGAGAGAGGGGGATGGGGACAGATTTTTTTTTTTTGATGCGTCTTCTTTTTTTTTTTTATTGTTTTATTATTAATAAATATGATAAAATATTAGTTATATTATATTGTTGTTATAATCATTAATGAAATAAATAATGAAATAAATAATTAGTTGTATTTATTTATTTATTTATTTTTTCGAAAGATAGGTAGCACGCTACCCGCTTCGTTTATTTCGTTAAGAAATAAACTTAGCTAGAAATGTGAATTAACTAGGATTCGAACTCGGGTCTCGGATACCAACCACCAAGCCCTTTGCCACTTGCTCTAGGGACGGTCGGTAATTAGTTTGTTGTATTTATTAAATAATAAATCTGTCAAGTATAAAATGTGAATCAACTAGGATTCAAACTCGGGTCTCGAATACCAACCACCAAATCCTTTGCCACTTGCTCTAGGGACGGTTAATAATACTAACTGGCCGAAGCATCAATATGGACTTTTAAACATGACAAGAATAAAAAAAAAAAATTGATCAACTTCTACAGTTTTTTAGTAACATTTATTTTGCAAATGTTAATTGATAAAATATAACTAAAAAAAAGCCCATCCAAAATTGGTATATATGGTTTTTTACTACAGCACCCTCTTTTTCATCGTCTTACATTCTCTATACTCAGCTAAAAATATGAACCGATTAGAATTTAAATTTGAAATCTGGGTATCAATCACGGAGCCCTCTAGCTGCTTTACTTCTTACTCCGCTTTGTATATTTTATTTAAAAATAAAATTAGCTGAAAATGTGAATCAACTAAGCTAGAATTCGAATTTAAGTCTCAGGTACCCACCACCGAATTCTTTATCACTTGCGCTACTTGCGAGATAGGTTTTTGTTTGTATCTGCTTGTTCTTAACTGTTTAGGGGAGCTTGGCTTTTCTTTGCATGTGTTTGCGAGTGTTTGTCTCCTTGCTGCTTTTTCTGGGTTGGCGAGTTTTTGATGCTTCTTGGATGCTTTGGCCTTTTGGAACTGCATCAGGAGGGGGGGACTTGTGCTGTTGTGCACTTCTTTAGTTTGCTCACCCTTTTGTGTTCTAGCTTTGGGCTTGTAGTTTTGTAGTTTTTTGCATGCTCTATTCACTGCTCGCTCATCTTCTTTCCTTGCTGTTCATCCACTGCTTCTTTAATCTTTACTGTTGTGTGGGGCCTAAGGTCTTCTGTTTGAACGGTAATGTGTTCTCTCTCTCTCTCTCTTTCTGGTTAAATTTTTGTGGTGAAATGAAATTTTGTTAAGATTCTGAACTGTTCCAAGCATTATTGAACTGATGTATGGCGAAAAAGACCAAATATTTACTACCATTTGAGTCCCCACCCCTCCTCTGTTTTTCCTTTGAGATATATGGGTTTGTGAGGTTTTGGCATTGCCAGGGAAAGAGTTTCAGGCAATCAGAGGTTCGATCTAGGATAGTATTGTGATGATGATGCTGATGCTGATGCTGATGCAGCTGATCAATCATTGAGTCGTTTTGATGAACAAATGTACTCTTGTCTATGCAAGCAAATATCATGTTTAACACCTTCTGTACCCACCACCATTACCCACCCACCCCCGTCTCTCTCTCTCTCTCTCTCTCTAGTTTACATTCCTAGTGGTTCTTTATTAATTTGACAATAACCACTTCTAACTTGGCGTTTTCTTCTTCTAATCTCTCTATTCCAGGTCTTAGTATAAGCAACCATGCCCATAAAACAGAAGAAAGAAAGCTCAGAACTTCACATTGTGATTAAAACCAAGGAGGGCAATTCTATGAATCCCTTTCAAGAGGCTTCTAATGGCAAATGGCAGAGCCCAGCCCCATCTACTTCTAAAAACAGAGACAGCAGCAGCAGCAGCAGCAGAAGAAGAAGAAGAGGAGGAGGAGGAGACTCTTCCACTTCGAAGCCGGCAATTGAATACCAAATTCCAGGTAGCTGTTGTTCAGAGAGTACAAGTTATTTGGGAGAAGCTGCAGAGATTTCTCTTCCTTCTTCAAGTAAGGCTCTCAGGTTTCCCTCAAGACCTGGGCTTGGGCGAGCTGGGACTAGATGTGTTGTAAAGGCTAATCATTTTCTCACCGAGCTACCCGACAAAGATTTGGCACATTATGATGTGAGATATCTAATCCTTTGGTACATTTCTCATTTTAGCTTCTTGTTTGACAAGTTCAAAATTTTGTTGCCTATTTCATTGCTGTTGTAAGATGTGTGGATTGGTTATATTAATTGGGCTGGTCTCCATGCTTGCTGTTCATTTCATTTGTTGAGGTAACGATAACCCCCGAGGATGCCTCACGCGCTGTGAACAGAAGCATCGTCGCGGAGCTTGTGAAGCAGTACAGAGAATCTGACCTTGGAATGAGGTTGCCTGCTTATGATGGCAGGAAGAGTCTTTATACAGCTGGAGAGCTCCCTTTCTTTTACAGGGAATTCGGAATTAAGGTCGTCGACGAAGAACATGGAATTAATGGCCCCAAGTAAGGATTTCTCGATTTTTTCTTTTCTTTTTTCATTTATTCACATCTCGCAATCTTTATTGTTGTTACCATGAAGTTCCTTGACCTTGATAACAACATGCTTAGATGCATTCTCTTTGTTCTCTATTTTATTCCTCTTTAGGCCCTGTTGTAAGTTGTTATGCTGTTAGAGGAACTGCTGCTTTTGTAGTGCTATTAAGAGAAGCACCAGGTGGATTTTCCCCAACAATTTCTCTTTGCGGTAGAAGAAGAAGCTCCAAATTGGAGCCTCTGTTTTTGGGGCTTCCCACGGCAGTAGACGCTTCAGTCTTTTCTGCCTGTAAATGAGGCAATTGGAGCTTAAAACATAAGCAAAAGTTGGGTTGGTGATATCTGAATTACCTCCCAATTAGTTTGTCACACCCCCTCTGTTTGATTACCTGCTGTCCTAATGTTTTATTTTTTTGAGAAAAGGTAGCACGCTACCTGCTTCATTCATTGAAAGGATGAATTAGACTACATGGGTGCCTGCTGTCCTAATGTTGTTCCAACTATTAATTAAGCTGTAGCATAAGAGAATACAAAGTGGCCATCAAGTTTGTTGGGAAAGCGAATTTGCACCACCTAGGCCAATTTCTAGCCGGTAAGCATGCAGCAGCTCCGCAGGAGGCTCTTCAAGTTCTGGACATTGTTCTGAGACAACTTTCAGATAAGAGGTGGTGATCCAACACAGACATAAACTTCTCTCATGGTACTTCTTTATGTCTAAGAAATATTTCCTGTATTCACCGATTAGCTCTGTCTCTGTTTAAGGTACCATCCTATTGGGAGATCATTCTTCTCTTCAGATTTTAGAACGCCTCAGCGGCTTGGTGATGGTTTAGAGGCATGGTGTGGGTTTTATCAGAGTATAAGACCCACTCAGATGGGCTTGTCCCTAAATATTGGTGTGTGACTTAATATTATGATCAAATGATATTCATTCAGCGACTAAATGGAATCAATGAATTTGACGCTTACGGTTATCGTCTTCCAAATTTGTCCTTTTTAGACACGTCTGCAGCAGCATTTATCGAGCCCCTGCCTGTAATTGATTTTGTTACTCAAATATTGGGAAAGGGTGCATTAACAAGACCCTTCTCTGATTCTGATCATCTCAAGGTAATGTATAACTTAATACTTCAACATCAGTAATGCTACTACCTCCTTTTTGCTAGTTAAACTGTCTGCTCATCTCAAAAGTTCGCTATTAGATTAAAAGGGCACTTACTGGTGTGAAAGTTGAAGTCGTACACAGAGCACACGTACGAAGGAAATACCGTATATCTGGTTTAACATCACAGCCTACAGATGAACTCATGTAAGTTCTGTCCTATCACTCAATGATGCTGCCGCCCTCTAATTGTTACCGACTGAAATTTTTTCTATCGTATAATACTCAACTTTATGTTAGTTTTATCATCTGTTGCATTTAAATTTTGTAGATTTCCGGTTGAGGACCACTCCATGAAGTCCGTCGTAGATTACTTTCAAGAAATGTATGGATTCGCCATTGAGTATACACACCTACCTTGCCTTCAAGTGGGGAATCAGACAAAAGTCAAGTATTTGCCCATGGAGGTTGTTTTCTTTCATTGTAATACCCGAATCTTTCTTTTTCCTGTTGCCCTTCACTCATGTGGTTAATTGTTGACATGCTACTTTACAGGCCTGCAAAATCCTTGAGGGACAAAGATATACAAAGAGGCTGAACGAGAAGCAAATCACAGCATTGCTAAAAATAGCATGCCAGAGGCCTAAGGAAAGGGAAAATGACATTCTGAAGGTGCCTTCTTCCCCAAAATTCTTATCCTAATAATTAGTTTGTAGTGGTATAATCTTTTTTTTTTTTTCTGATCGAGATTTCTACTTGATATTGCTGGTTTACCTTTTTAAGTATAAGAAGCAATAACTTCTTGTTTTATTATGTATGCTCGTGCCGCAGACTGTTCAACATAATGCCTATCATCGAGATCCATATGCAAAGGAATTTGGAATCAAAATCAGCGAGAAACTGGCCTGCGTTGAGGCTCGAATCCTTCCTCCACCTTGGGTAGTTCTCTGATTCTTGTTCCTAATATGTTTTACCAATCTTTGTTTCCTCCGCAGCATCTGATTAATGTGTATGTTTTTAGCTTAAATATCATGATGCTGGAAAAGAAAAGCAGTGTCTACCTCATGTTGGTCAGTGGAATATGAAGAACAAGGCAATACCTTTTTTCACCACATTCTCTATTTATTCATATAGGAAAAGGTACTAATGTCATTGCATATTCTTACTTCTTTTATGTTTCGTGTAACAGAAAATGATTAATGGAAGCAGAGTAGCTCGATGGGCGTGCATTAATTTTTCCTGGACCATCCAAGAGAGTGTTGCACATGGTTTCTGTCATGAGCTGGCTGAAATGTGCCAAGTCTCTGGCATGGTGATCCCACTATCTAATATATATTTTCATTATCCAACATCAATCAGTAGCTAATTAATATTGGTACTATTAGTGTGATTATAAACTCTTCCTTTACTTAGGAATTCAGTCCTGAACCTGTTATTCCAATATACTCAGCCTGCCCGGAACAAGTCGAAGAGGCTCTCAAGAAGGTTTATCGTGCATCGGCCAAAAGTAAGGGGAAGGATTTGGAGCTACTGATAGCTATCTTGCCTGACCAAAATGGTTCTTTGTATGGTATACCCTACTTCTCAAATCAACTGTACTGTCCAACTGTAAATGTACAATATCAATTGTCCAACTCTACTGTCTGATTGACTGCATAAATTTACAATAGCAATTTTTGCAAATCTATTCTAATGTCTGATTATCTGCATAAATTTACAATATCAAGTCTATGATGATTTTTTTTATGTATAGGTGATATCAAGAGGATTTGTGAGACAGATTTGGGATTAATATCACAGTGCTGTCTAACAAAGCATGTCTTCAGGGTTAGCAAACAGTACCTGGCAAATGTTGCTCTGAAGATTAATGTGAAGGTAAAAAAGACTATCTGAACTAAACAACCATTTCTGTATGTTACATTCATTTTTTCAACTAGTTATTACACGCTAGATTTTATCAAATTATCTAAAAGTTGATATCGTGATGTCCCAACTTCTCAGGGAGTTATCCATCCTAGAACTACTTCCGTCCTAGCACGCCTAATTCTCTTAACCTCTTACCGACCGTCCCTAAAGCAAGTGGCAAAGAACTTGGTGGTTGGTACCTGAGGCCCCAAGTTCGAATCCAAATTGATTCACATTTCAAGCTAAGTTTATTTCTAAATGAAATAAACAAAGTGGGTAGTGTGCTATCTATCCTTCAAAAAAAAAAAGAAAAAAAAGAAAACTCTTTTAATCTCTTGGGCTTAGCCACCACCCCAAATGCTTAAATTGGAATAACAGTTTTAGTCATATTATATCTTATATATAGCACTATCTGGGGTTTCATATTCTCCCCCCCTCAAGCCGTAACGTTTTCGTTAGGCTCATACTCAAAAGTATCAGGCGATGTAAGATTCGTCTTGCTAGCCTAAACCTCCACCCACAACAATCAACAGTATGAGAGCCTCGCTCTCTCTGCTGTATAATTCTGGCTAAGTCGAGACTCATCTTCTACTTCCGACCGGAAATTTACTCTCATATCAATTATGACGCCTCAACTTTCCAGAGGGTCATCTATCCTAAGACTACTTTCGTCCTAGCATACTTAACTCTCTTAACCTCTTGGATCTAGCAACCACCCAAAATGTTTAAGCCGAGTTAAAAGTTTTAGTCCTATTATATTTTATATATAGGACTATCTGAGGTCTCACAAATATCCAGTGTTTTCTTGTTTTGATTCCCAAGCATATTGAACCAAGAATGAAGCAGTAAGTATACCAAAGGACGTGAACGAGAATAAACTGTAAATTCGTGATGATGGGCATTCTCTGCTTCTAATTGCCAGAATTTAGAAGAACAGGACTATATGACCAATGCGTAATATTTTGCAGATGGGAGGAAGAAACACTGTGCTTATGGATGCAATTGCTTGGAAAATACCACTAGTCAGTGATATTCCAACTATTATTTTTGGAGCAGATGTTACCCACCCAGAGAGCGGAGAGGACTCAAGCCCTTCGATTGCTGCTGTATGATCCAACAATACTAATCTCTAAATATTCGTTTTAAACTTCTTTTTTTTTCTAAATTTCAAATTTGGCCTTTTCTTCTTTGGTTGATGTAGGTAGTAGCTTCTCAAGATTGGCCAGAAATTACTAAATATGCTGGCGTTGTCTGTGCTCAGGCACACCGACAGGAGCTTATACAAGATTTGTATAAGACCTGGAATGATCCTATTCGAGGAACAGTGAATGGAGGCATGATTAGGTAACTCTTTTGATGAATGCTGACCCTACATGGAAAATTGATGCTGAACCTCTTGCTGTTACACACGAATTTTTGAGCTTCCCAAATTTCTTTAACTGTCTTAATGTATGGTCCTTGCTGCCCTCTATGTTTGGATCAAAAGTTCACTGATTCTTTCTTTTGATCATGATACCTTAATTGGTAATGCAGGGATCTACTAATATCTTTCAGGAGAGCTACCGGCCAAAAGCCACTGAGGATCATATTTTACAGGTTGATACAGATAGCTACTCTATTTTGCCTAGACCTAATGATGAATGGCAGCTTGTGTTAATCTGATAGGTGATTTAAAAAATTATACGAGAGAACATGTAATCAGTGTAAAAGAACAATTTAGTCTTAAGAAACAAAAAAAAAAGAAAAAAGAAAAGATGAAGTAACTTATTTGAGGTCATATTTAAATAAATGAACACTCTCACATAAAATTTTAAGAGAGTAAGTTTCAATCAAGAAGCAAACTAAGGCAAGAAATAAGGACACCCATTACTTGTAGAAACGAATTTGCAAACTCACTCTTTAAGTTAAAATCCATTATATTTGCAAAGAAAGATGAAGAATAACTATTTCCTGGTTATTTCTTGCGCAGGGATGGCGTGAGTGAAGGTCAATTTTACCAAGTGCTACTTTATGAGCTAGATGCAATCCGAAAGGTGAATGGTGATTCCTTTGACTTACATTCTCAGGCGTCGGAATATTCTTTTTTTATAATGACATAAGTAGTTAAACAATATTGGAAACTTGGTATGTGCTTTGTTCGCTGAAGGCTTGTGCCTCTCTTGAGCCGAACTATCTACCACCGGTGACTTTCGTAGTCGTCCAAAAGCGGCATCACACGAGGCTATTTGTCAGCAACCACAAGAATCGGGCTAGCACTGACAAGAGTGGGAACATACTACCTGGTATGATCAGTTATACAAAGTGCTTCCGCTAAAAGCTTACTTCAATTGAGATTCATTGGTCAACATATGTAATGCAGGCACTGTAGTTGATTCTAGAATATGCCATCCGACAGAATTCGACTTCTACTTGTGCAGCCATGCTGGACTCCAGGTCGTATCAACTTTCATTAGCAGAAGATCAATTTTCAAATGCACTGAAAATTAAAGCATACTGCATACCTAACATGTGTTTTGGAAACTAAGCAGGGGACTAGTAGACCAGCCCATTACCATGTTTTATGGGATGAAAATAATTTTACAGCAGATGGATTGCAGTCTCTGACAAACAATTTGTGCTACACGTATGTTTTTAACCTTCCTCTCTCCTTCTCTGTTTATCTCTGCTATTTCCTTCTCTATTCAACGCTTGATATTTTGAGTCTGCGCACCTTTGCAGGTACGCAAGGTGTACACGATCCGTCTCTATCGGTATGATAATGCTCCTTGTAATTTTATTTCCTTTTTTTCTTCCAAAGTAGAATCTTCCTTCTTATTCACACTCAGTCAAAAAGTGTTTCACACCATAGGTACACCCTCGTCGATTTCCCTACTTTTCGACATGAAAGAATCGCTTTAAATTGAAACTCTGTTGAGTCATAAGCAACAGAGAATCATCGTTCCTTTAGCCCCACCTTTCCTGCTTCTCTATTTCTGCTCCTTCTATCACATGAAGCTTAGTTTCGAAACACTATAATCTCTATGAGGCTGATGATTGGGTTACACTGCAGTCCCTCCAGCATATTATGCACATTTAGCGGCATTCCGAGCCCGGTTCTATGTCGACCCTGAAGAACAAAAGAATGGCTCACTGGGAAACAGCGTACGAACCTCATGTGGGAGAGGAGAGACTACAGTGAAACCACTTCTTGCCCTGAAGGAGAATGTGAAGAGGGTAATGTTCTACTGCTAAACTGGAGTAGCAAACATGATATATGTATGTACAGAAAGGATGAATGGGAGTTAATTGTATAAGTGGGTAGTCCAAGTGGAACTCTCTGTACAAAAGGTTTATATTAATGTAATTTCATTTCTAGCTTTAATCTTCCTAGTCAGATTTGTACATAAGATTTTTGGGGGCTATCCTTGAAACAAAGGAAACTTTGAAACCTTGTAACAGACTAAAACACTCCACATTTTGTATATTCTACTGAACTGCAATGTGAATATTCAATCTGTGTAGGCTAACTTGAAAAAATAGGCATGCAGATAATACCAGGCATTCAGAGCTTTGAGTGTGCTACTCGCTTTCAACTTACCGAAGAAAAATAATGCTATTTTAACGCGAACCATTTGTACCTGGAACCAACCTGGTTGCCTCTGGATGCGCATGCCTTTCTATATATTGAGGGCGCCTTACTGAAAAAACCAGATTGAAGATAAAATGAAGAGTTACTTATATTCATCATCATTATTTAAAATTTTTGGAAGAACACCATTGGCTTCTCGACATCATAGTTTAAGTAGGTAATCTTCCCTAGCTCTGATGAATGGTACCTTTTTGGTAGTAAGGATAAGGCCATAAAGGAGTATAGCATGCTGTGCAATTCAGTATGCATGTTGCTTAGATTTAGGTTGAAAACTTTATTTAAGGATGGTTTGATGTAATTAGATCAGAAATAATTAGACAGATCCTATGATCTCTACAAAGGGAAAAACTGCTCATTTGTTGCAGCACCAGGATCCTTTCAACAAGAAAGAGCTAAAACAAAAAAAGGTAAAGAAATAGAGATTAAAAAATACGGAGAGGAGAATAAACATCGCAAGCTTAATTTAACATACATTTCAGAGGAAAAGAGAGAACTTAAAAAGAGACTAACTCTGATTGGAATCAAGTCTGAATATATAGAATTCAACAGGTCCCAGCTAAAAATAAGATAAGTGGAAATTGAAAGAGTCCAACACATGTTCAATGGAGCTGTATTACATATAGTACAAAATATAGTATGTAGCAGCAGCAATAGTGAATGGGAGATCAACCACCATGTCTCACAGATGACACAATTGCGCCTGAACACATATAAGCTAATGTAATAGCAACTCATCATAAGATATTGCTAGCATCTGATTAATATGGCTTAAATTATACTAAGAGCTTGAGGTATGAATATGCATGCGGAGTTCAACACTGAAAAAGTTTGCATTCAATTGCATTCAACTGTCTTTGTGTTGTATACCAGCAAGCAATATGTAGGCTCGTTTATCAAAATACATTTTACCTTCATTTTTGGAGAGAAAAAAGTACTTTTTACATTTTTTAGTAAAGATCAAAATGCTTGATTATTTATTTATTTTTTAAAAAAACTTGATTCAATAATGATAGAAATGGTAAACTGAACATAACAAACATGCTCCTGTTCTCTTCCTCTCCCTCCGACCCTCCTTCCCTCTCTCAAATTAACGTCTCAAAGGTGACTCTCCTCTCAAAGGGAGGTTAAAAAACAAAGGTGACTAATACAATGCTTCACAGTTAAATCACTTTAGAACTTCCTACTAGAAGAATGTTAAACTTTTGTTTCAATGCTTTTGAGAAAGAGATCCTTGCTGCAGACAATTTCCTTAAACGGGGCGAGTTGGGAAAACAACTTTATGTCCTCCGCGCAAGTGAGTTCAAGGCATACGGCCATCTATTTTCGCTATACTTATATCTCAATTACATGCTCACATGTTCAAACTAGAATTCTTTCATAGCACGGAATACAAACAACGTATGAGAATTATGTGAGAAACTAATCAAACATTCAGACGATGGTAAAAGAAAATAAAATCTGACACTGACTTCCGGATACCTGGTAGGCGATCTAGCTTGAAAGGAATAATATTATTTCCGTGGACAAAAGTATAAACCATTTCAGGCTTTATTGAATATCTAAATTAAACACTTTGAATTTATGACCCGAGCATTGACATCAGTCGCCCTTATTTGTGTACCTTCTCTCTCTCTCTCTCTCTCTTTTATCTTTTTCTGTTTCTCTTGATTCCTATTGTTTTGTTACACTCTCTTTCCCCTTTCTGTTTTTTTTCTGGAGGTTCTAGTTGCTTTTATTTAATTTATTTTCGAATGAATGAAATGAATAACTTAGCCATCTTTTTCTCCAAAAAATAAAAACCATAAGAAACAATAGCACATAGTACTTGGAAACTTGTAAGCTCACAGGTTTCATGGTCCTGTAGAGATTATTCGCCACAATAAGAAACCTTTCCTCTTTCCTTCTCTCCATCGAATTTTGAGCATTACATTTGGGTTAGTTTCCTATGCCTCCCCATCCACTCAACACCTTGCCCAAGGTAGTGAACTCAGGGTCATCTTTTTGCACGCTCCAAAGGAAGCATATATACCATGTTGATGTTAAGCTCAGGAAATTATGGTCACAATTTTGAGACTTCATATATATATATATATAACAAATGGGTTGCATGTGTCCCCCACTCAAATAATAAACATAGGACAGTAGAGACAGTGAGAAACTAGATGAGGAACTTTCTAAATTTACTTAAATTGTATACATAGGAAACAGGTTAATTAGACATATAGTCGTCGTAAGGATTTGCGCCTGTAATTAATTAAAGGGGTGGGATAGAGAGAGGAGACTAGTACTAATAAATAATTAAAGCTCAGCACAGTAGAATACCTACTTATATATATAATTAGAACTACGTCTGATGCACCAGCAGTCATTACCTTCATTAGAAGAATACTAAACATACAACAAATTGCTACTTACCAAAGCCTAAAGGCTTAATTAATAGTGCCAGTTTTAGCAATGCCGAACTATATTTTTAATGAATCTGCTCAAAATTAGCCAAGGGGCTATGATCACATTTAATGAATCTATCCATCTTAGCAAATTTTGATGCGTTGTTATCACAGACCGTTATGAAAGCTTGAAGATGATGCTGTTCTGATCCTAAAGAAATGCAAAAATT